>CM047976.1:18537082-18559122 GCA_026261665.1 Melanotaenia duboulayi
AATAAATTATATTGGCTTTTATTGATTGTGTTTGTGTTCTACTAGGAGCATTGCTGGGTTTTGGTCTAACTGCTGCAGGAATCAAGGACTTGCAATAACTCCGTCACACTTTGGATGCAGCAGTCTGTCTCTGAAGGAGCTCTCAGTGGGGCTGTCAGTGTTTGGGAGGGGTGTTGGATGGCTAGGAGGGGAGATGTCTTTCAATATGGATGCATGGCATACATACGACTTCCAGCCCTTCTGCAGCTGTCACGGGGTCCATTTTGGTAAAGAAATCAGGTGTAACAGTAACCACAAACTTTTGAGCCCACCATCATCTCGCTTCAGAGAAAACAAACTTTGTTTTCACCAGATAATGAGATAAACTATCTTCTTTATCACAAGAAAACAGTCTTAGTAATCTAGAGATAATGAGAAAACAAACTTGTTTTCTCGAGATAAGGATTAAAAAAAATAATATTTTAGCATGGCCGCTAATTATTAAACTTGAAAACTATCAGAATCTTCATAAATAATGAGGATAAATTGTTTTTTAGTGGATTTGGCTTACTGCTGTGACAAAGCGCCTACATGCCCAAAATTAGCTTATCTTACCGATGTGATGCCAAATTCAGATTTGTTTTTTGTTTGTTTTTTTATGTTAGGCAGCCACTCTACAGTGATAATCTGCCTGCCTTTTTAAGTAATGTGGGCTTGTTGCAAAACTTTCTCTGTCTGGCATAATCTTAGTGGAGTGTTACACAGGAGTGTTTGAGTAAAAAACAAAATAAAACAAACCAAAAGAAACAACAACTCTGTTGGAGATCCCTAACAGCAGATGCTGTTAGGTTCATGCCGTTTGAGCTGATGCAATATATTAAATTTATAATCTTTTACAAATCAGACATTAAGCCAAACAAGCCAGACACCATAACGATGATAAGTCTTCTGTTTGTACCCTGGAGTAAAAGTTACCAATTGCTTCTGGGTTTTGTAGATCTCCAACCTCTTCCAGGAGATTTGTTCAGGATGGATGTTATCTGGCTTGCACTGTTTCCAGGCATAGAGTCTCTTATGATAATAACAACCTGAATTAATAAAACCAAGTACTCAAACAGAAGACATTCATAAAATTAGATGAGAGGATACAAAAGGCCAAACAAGTCACAAACTGTGATGCAGCTAAAATGATGTGTTGCTTTTAAAAAGCATTTGGAGAAAAGCTTTCTCTTGAGTTGGATTTTTGCAGCAGATATCTGTGGCAACACTCATTNATTTTTGCAGCAGATATCTGTGGCAACACGGCAAGATACAAACTCATCAGTGATCATATCAAATGAATGCGAAAGACAAAGAATCATTTAGTTTAGGAGCACAGAGGGCAGACTAGATATCAGTTTTCACCAGAAAACTGTGGCTGTAGATGATACTGACTTTGGTATCAAGATACATTCCTCTAAGCACAGAACGTGATCAGATTCATCAACTAATTCCAGGACTAAATTAGTTTTTAATCAGATAAAAATGCTTTATGTACCTTTGCTTTGACTCATGTCGCAATATCTTGGTAATTTTCATCTTGAGAGTTTCATTCTCCTGTTCCGTGACCCGCGATATGCGGTTGTCACTGCTGGCTTCTTACTGCATTTGATGATGGGACACGGCAGAGGTGTAAAAACACCTCAGAGAAAGACGTGTGAACCCACCAGGAAGACTGGGGTGAGAGTGCAGAATCACTCTGCCCCCATTCACCCACGCAGGGTTACCATTGTTTACCATGCGTATTTCAGCACAATGTGGCTTTCAGATACAAAAGGTCCGCACACTTCCAGAACACAGTGGAAAGCAGCTTTCAACAGTGAAAGAGCTTCACAATCATGCTTTGCATTTAAGTGTGCTGAGTTATAAATCATGCCCTTAAATCCACAAACGTCCTTGAAAAATTCTGCAACTGGAAAGCTTTTGGCTTTAATACAAAAGACTGACATTTTAATACACTACATTACGTGATGGATAAACACAGAATCAGAAGAGTCGGAGAAAAATGGTGTCTGAAGACCTCATAGCTGCCTTCCATGATTTATTTTTAAGTGATTCCAATAGAATAATGCCTAATTATATTAAAGATAGGCTGCACTTTAGCCAAACTTTCAAGCAGCTAAACCATGTTGCACTTCAAAAGTTGCTTTAAAAAACTGAAGATCTCTTCAGATGAGTCTCTATCAATAGATTCATATTGATAACTTCCATCTATCTATTAACAACCTGACATCACAGAGTTGAATGATAACTTTGGTACCAGGTTTATCAGCATGCTAACGATTGCTAATTAGCACTTATCACAAGCTGAGTCCAGTGGGAAAAGTGTTAAAAGCTGTTCAGGTCCCAGAGTATGAGAACTGAAAAAAGGGAAAGGTTATCGATTACTACCTTACCTAATCAATGAAAAGTCTGGGAGGGATATTTTCACTGCAGCCTGAGAGACATTCTATCCATCCACGCAGGAGCTGGAGGCCTTGCTAGCTGACGTTACCATAAATATATGGCCATGGATTCTCTGACCACTCTAGATCCCAATTTCCAGTTAACAGCCAAGGTATCAACATGAAGGCTTGTATTTAGGTTGGCTCTGACTCATAGCCTGTCAGCACTGACAACAATCTGAAGCGGCATCAGGGGACTTAACAAAGCATTTATGGGGAAAAAAAATACTAAGAAGAAACGCTTTAGGAAATGTTGAGTTTTAGTTGGGACTGATGTAGAGAGGGGGACAGATTTCTTGTGGGCCCATTATCTCAAAAAGCTTAGATTACATTTCACTAGAACATTGTAATCAAATCATATTGATTCTAATCCAAATGAGGACAGTTAATTATAATTGTACAATATCAGAGAAAGGGAGGAAAAAATATCCCAGATAAGGTGTGAGCATCAGCTAGATGGATGGGTGGAAGAGATGGTTTGGATGATATGAGAACAAACAATGAAGCACGAAGTCTCATGAGCTCAGTTTTGTAAAGCCACGCCTATGGATAAGTATCATTTTTATCAGGGCCAGGGAAAAACATAGCATCGGCAACAGTCAAAGCCTTGTTGCTTAGCATGTTTGCACCAGCACAAGACTAAAAAGTCAGCATGCTGAAGCAATTATGGTTTATACAAATGGCTCAAACAGGTCTAAATAAAATATGTTGTGTAGATGTTTAACCCTTTAACGCTGCGTAAACCATTTTTGACACATACAGTTTCTGAGACCTATTGCATCACTTTATGGTAAAACCTGTTGTATATAGACAGATTCTTNATATATATATCACGTTTTAAAGAGTTAACTTCAAAGAAGAAATTCCAGTTTCATGGTTGTGCTGAAGTTAGATGTTCAAAAACAATCTGAACCTGAAGGAATATACTCAATTGATGTTGTGTGTCAGAACTGAAATGTCAGTGTTGATGCTGATACTCGTTCTGCTGTTTTTAAGGAACATCTTTATTTTGTCTAAATGCCAAAAACAGATTCTAAGATACTGGCACCAAATCCTATCACTTAAAATATAACGATAACAACTATTCCTGCACAGTCTTTACCATCTATTAGAATGGTGTATATTTGTGGAAAATGTGTGTGTGTCCTAGTGTCAGCAGAATAGACACATTATGTGAAATCTATTTGAGACAAGTCAGACACCTGCAGGCGTCACACTGGCACATTGACTTTCAGCTGCAATGTGTGTGTTTCACAGTTACAAGCGGGTAAATACTCTCACATCCACAAGCAATGAGGTGACAGGCAGACTGGATATGACAATGTGTCACTAAAGTGAGAAGAGTCCCTGTCTCATTGTCACATAATGTATCATTGCTCCCAGAAATCCCACACTGTGCCTATAGAACATGCTGCAGCTGGTGAGATTCATTAAAACATGAAGCCTTTTAAGAAAACTGCTGGAGCAGAAACAAATATGTGGAATATTCCTCACTATCTTCAGACTGCAAACAAGCTGCATTCCAAGGTTGGGTGAGTTTGCTGGAGAGGAGGTCCAGAGGGTATAAACACCACTGCCCACCGAGGCAGCATCAGGCAGTGGAGGGGGGGTGGAGGAGGGTCTGACAGGCCATCACATCCATGTGTCACAGAGCACAAGACGAAAACTCCATTGGGACTAAGATGCTGGATGAAGGTGAAAGGTCATCTCATGACGCATTTTAACTCCGGGCTCCTCTTTCGAGGGAGCCCCCAGGGGAAGATCGCTCACTTGACAGGCACACCTGACCCTGAGGCATCTGAAAAAAGCCAACTTTGGGTAGGAGCTTTAAACCTTTCATTCCATTTTGCTAAGCCCTTAGTTATTATCTTGATACAAAAAGTGCATCCACCGTATTTGAGCATATTTTAATGATTCAGCCAGCAAAAATCCTCAAAGACAACATAACACCGCTGCTCCACCAGAATAAAAAAACATGCAAAATTTATTATGTAAAAACCTATAAATCTTAAATCTGCAGCAAGCTTAACAGTCAAATCAAGTAAACATGAACTTCTTTGCATGCGATTGCATGGCAGATTTTCTAGTAACAGCACTGTATCAGAGTATATGCACTTCATTATTAACAGCTCCGTCAATCCACTTGCCGTGAGAATAACACTCTTAGCGACTGCCGGGTAGATTTCAACACATAAACTAAATTAATAGAGTTAGAAACCTTGATGTAAGCAATACCGCAACATATTGAATGTTGTGTTTAATCGTTTTATGCGTATGCGAAATTGTGTCGCCATGATAGCTCTCTGCCTAAATACCAGTCTTTTGCAGCAATTGAACCTTTAATCCAACCTTTCCATCTGCAATCCCAGATGAGATGACATGCAATTAACGTAGGGGGGAATACACTATGGGGGATTAGTGAATCACACTGACTTTCATACACCCTCCATGACAAGTAAAGGGACAATTCTGCTGCATCTAGCACACTATTACTCATTTAGAAGACATAATATATTCTTTTAAATGTACATTATTGGCTTGCTTGGATCTGGAATGCTGAAACGAGCTTATAAATTAATGATATGATCACATTGTCAATGAGTCCAAAAGAGGAAGAAGAATAAGGTAAAAGAGGCTATGAACTCTTAAGAAATTAAACATTAGAATGTGTGATTATTAAAAACCTCCCAAGCTGGAGCTCTTGGATGAGGATGTGAAAGGGAGGGTGGCTAGTTACCTCTCAGGCCACCATCTGCCCACCTGCCTGACACACAGGTCTGAATCTCAGACTCCTGCTGGCTTCAGACTAGAGGGGAGGCTGGATGTTCCTCCTCACACAGTGCCCAGTCTCACTCTGTGTTTGCAGAGTACACCTGGAGGCTGCTGCCAGGAGGTCGACCTCATTCCTCATCCCGCTGCTCACACTTGCCTCCATCTTTGGCAGCAAACATTCCAAATTAGTCACTGCCAAGTCAAATATCCGCCTCTTCTCTGAACTGCTCTGGCTGACCATGAGTGCATGCCTGCTTTATTTATTCATTTTTTTTTAAATATAATGGCATGGCATGGAGGATTCTGAATTCAGACCTTAATGATAAACAAATAAGCAGTGGGGATAATTAGCTGCATAAAGATTTCTCATATTCTATTCATGTTAATTGCTCTGTCACTGCATGCCAGGATGGAAAAGGAAGGAGCTAACAAGACTGGAAGAAAAAGAACTTGAGGACAGCGCGCATTTTAAACAGAGCAAGACATGATGAGACCTAATTAGACGAGGCTGCTGCAAAGCAGAATGAAAAACATGTTGTTTTGATATTTTTTTTTTCACCCACCCATCAGCAATTAATTCTCACTGGGAATTTGTTGAGCAGAGATAATAAAGCTCAAGCAGTGGCTACTCTCCGCTGCTGACAGCTTAAAAAATACGNATAATAAAGCTCAAGCAGTGGCTACTCTCAGCTTAAAAAACTACTTAGGTTTGTGTACTTTCACAGCAGGCTCCAGACCATCACCTGGCACCTGCATGAGTTGTGTGCATGAATGAAGAAGCAGTTAGTGGCTGCTGGCAGGTGCCTCACCTTCCACCTTTCCCAGCAGGTCGAGCAGGTTACCAGCAGGTGGAATGTGTTTCCTCTGTCAATCCTGTTTTTAGCTATAAAGATTGTGTGTGATAAAGTTAGGCAGGTTATTTGTGAAAGAAGGGCTTTTTTAAGTGTCAGGTACACATGTTGGTTTACTTTTAGGTAGCAATCAAAAGTGTGAAAAATCTTTTATACAAAAAGAAAGGTGCATCTCACTGCCTGACTGTTGAAAATTTGCATCTATATATGCCTATTTTTCCCCTTAAAAACATCTGGTATGTATTTTACTATTTGGAGTTATATTGTGGGTGTCCAGAATGGTTTTAATGCTCACCGTCTCTCCGAGGAGCCTGCAGCACTGAAGCATCTCTGATGGCATGAGCCCATCTCTCAGCCTCTTGGAGGTTGGCGAGCGGGTCCTGGACCAGCGC
This sequence comes from Melanotaenia duboulayi, assembly GCA_026261665.1. NCBI lineage: Eukaryota > Metazoa > Chordata > Actinopteri > Atheriniformes > Melanotaeniidae > Melanotaenia > Melanotaenia duboulayi. Next base: position 18,543,560 of record CM047976.1, read on the forward strand.
GACCCGAAAGCACTGCTCCACTCTCTGCCGGGTCACTCCGGTGCTCATCCAGCGCCTCTTAAATGGGTAAAAATAAGCTGTAAAGTAAGCGCCGACGTCTGAGCTATCCGGACTTCTGTACGCCCGACAGCCGACACAGTCCGTCAAGTTAAAAATGATCTTAGTCCGGCCGGGTGATAAGGAGATTCTTTGGATGGTCAGGGCGCTCTCCGTCAAGCTCACCGAGTACCGGACCCTGTCGTTGAGAGTGTCGGTGAACTCTCCGTACAGGACGCCCACAAACCCGTTCCGCTGCCGGGATGGATCCGGATCTGAGGCGTCTTTCTCCATCCCGGACGGAGAGTCCCGGAGGCCGGTGCGGATGGTGGTGCGGTGCGGACTCTGAAGCTACCAGCTTGCTGTGGGACGCTTTAACAGCCGCAGCCTACCTTGTTCAGAGTCTCTCCCTAGTGACTGGAAGCGGAATGGCAGTGATGGAGCTGGAGCAGAGGAGAGTGCATGCAACGGTCCTGTGTCCAACCGCTTCTCTTCACCAGGGAACACTTTCTGCTATGTGTGCAGGTTTTAGTGTCGTGGAGCAGTCAGCACTCACAGAGCACCGTAAATCTATGCTCATTGCATCAGTTTAATTTTAAGAAGGCTGTTTTAAGTTAACTTTAGAGTTTCGAATAATAAACTTCGGTGTATTATGGCATAAACACTGATTATTCTGTGAATAAAAGAAAAAAATCCAGTTTTCTTGAGCTTTCAATTCACGTTTGGCTAGTCCAAGCTCAACCAGATGAAACATTAAAATGCCGCTTGTTCAGTAATGTTAATTAGCCTATTTTACAATCATTTTAAACGGAAGGACTTCAGTGCTTCCAATTTTATTTGTTTAAAATAAATTATAAAAATCTGTTTATGTACATTTCTATAAGCGTATATATGTATTGTAATGGCACTTGATTTTTAAACATTTTAAAGCAAATCTTTCTCGCCATACAGACGTAAACGCCCTGATCCGAGTCACGTGGCTTGTGACGTTGTAAACCAATAAAACGGTCATCACGCGAGATTTGGAGTCCTTCGTTTTCTGATACTGATAGGGTAGAGGTAGAGCCAAATTACCCAATTTAATTATGTTTTTATTGATCGAGCTACATTTATGCACTAATATGAAGTGTACTACAGCGGACCCGCCGTGAAGAGGTAATTAAATGAGAAGTTAATGAGACTTTGGTAAGAAAAAAATCCTTAGATGTGGCTTTACAGACAAACTATGCTAAACTGCTAACTGTTAGCTAGCATTGAGCTAAGCAAACACGTGTAACATTACCCCGCGAAATTGATGTTTTAAGCTGGTGGCTGATAAAAATTTAGAAAAAATTGATCGCAGTATTGAGTAGTGGTTAAATATTAAAGTTCACTTGTTCCGCTTTTACTTTTGATAGAAACGAGCGGACACGTGGCCTCAGTAATGATTAGCCTATGTCCTGGTGCTTCTTTTCACTAATCACATTAATTTTAACTTTCAGGTGTCTAACTAGATAAAGTGGAATGAAGTTGAGCCTCAACTTTCAACACACATTTAAAGGTAAAACTGCTTACTAGTGGTGTATTATTTACACTTGTCTGCAGTTCGTGTGATGATTTTGTTATCCCTGTCTGAGAAAAAAAAAGTTGTGGAAAGCAATGGTATCTGATCTACTGCATGTCTTTTAAGTAAAGTCGCCGCTCCTAGTTAAACGTTGCTAATGGAATATGTTGATGCATGTTTCCAGATGTGATCCTACTTAACCAAGAGGGAGAAGACAAAGCGAAAAGGTAATATACTATGCGGGTTTTTTAATCCATGTTCCCACAAATTCAGTGATGAAAACTGCTGTATAGGAAGTGCCGTCTGATGCGATAACTGACGAACAGCTGTTCCGAGAAATGTAAAATATTTTGCTTGTGAGCTTTATGATTGAAGCAGTTGATGATCCTTTTTTTCTCTTAAAAAAAGGGTGCAGCATTAGTAAGGCAAGACCAGAAGATAATGCATGGGTCCCAAAGATGACATGATTGGGTAAATGTCCAAATATTTTAATAAACAATCCAATTTAGATTTGCATAAAGTCATGTCAGTGATGATACAAGTTATCCCTGTCTGAACCTAAGTGTGGAGTCGTGGTAACCTGAGGCCTGACTGAAGACTCCTGCGCTGCACAGGTTTGGCTCTCTGATGACTGTTTATTTAAATCTTGTCCTTTTTGTGACATTACAGATGGACCGAGAATTGAACCAGCATGGGCTTGGATTGATCCAGAGGTCTGATGCCAAAGACTTAAATGTAGAATATGTTAAAAAGAAAACTAAACCAAGTTTTAACAAAACATTTTAAATGCATTTTTTTATTATTAAAGTATTTTGCATTTCTGATCTAAGAGGTTGTTGTCTGTATGTTGTTCAGTGATTTTAAAAAAAATAAATAAATAAAATAAAAAATAAAAAAAAAGCTGAGTCTGAGGTGGTGTTCAGTCTGTGTTGAATCTGTGAGATTTCTTCTTTAAATTTTCCAAAAAGATTTGCTCCTCTTCGAGGAAGTCACGATCCTGTCGAAGAAAGAAAAGAGAGAAATAATAGTTGGTGGCAGAAACATTTTTATCTACTTTGTGTTGAGCAGTACATGTCACTATATGCTGCTGACACGCTAGGAGGGTGTAATAGCGCAGCTAGTACATATACATGTTTATACAGGGGGAAAAAGCCCATTTGAATACTGCTTTCTACACATTACTGAGATCAAAAGATACAGTTAATGTCCTAGGTTGTTTGCCTTAATCAGCCTAATACTGAAATGTTAGTGTGGATGTAAACACTGTAGTTTAATATTGTGAATTAATTGGTAAGTGGATGTCTGAGTGTTTATGTAATTTATAATTTAATTTATGCAATAAAAGTTGAAAATTTTGTGTGCTTTTGACGTCAACATCTGTTCAAACAAAAAGCTTCACTCATAAACGTGATGGGTATTTTGACTTAACGCTTAAAACTGACATGCTAGATGTTTAGAGATCACTTGTGATGAAATGAATAGTTTTTATATAAAGGTTACTGGACAAGTGTGATAATTTTTTTTCCCCAAAACTGACAGGACTGTAATGACCTAGATACTGTGAATGTTTTAACTATAACATACTTGATACATCCAGGGCATTGCTTTTAATAAGCCTATGCAGCTTGAAAACATTACTGTTTTTGTCCAATTACACTTTTTCCTAAGATGTAATGACAGGACTGCCGTCTAAAGTCTTTTCCAAAAAATCCCTAAGGTCCTCAGTGGCTGTGGGGACCAAGCCAGGTAAAAATATTCCGATGCCCCCTGAACCATCTTCAGTGTGAGCAAACTGAATCCTGGCATTGTCTTGGAACATTCCTGTGCTATTGTATTGATGGATAACCTGGTTATTCAGTATAATCAGCTAGTAAGGACACCCTACTTCTTGGGCACATAACTTAGTTTAATCCAGGCAGCAACATTATTTATGTGGCCAGGTAGTGTGTTAGTATAAAGCCCCTGATGTAGGGTTTTTCTCAGTTACAGATTAAGTCAATTACAAATAACTGAATTGTTTTTCCAGTGTCAGGAACATATGTCGTCAGTAATTTTCATTCTGTCCATTAAACCCATACCATCCTGAGAAGTGCCTAAACTGGTTACCTTTTCTGCTGTGTACTTCCACAGAGCCAAGCTTGCCTCAAGCACCATGGACTGAGAGTTGGCAAAAGAATTAAGGGGAGGGACATTGATAGTTGTCAGCTCAGGGACAGGTAACACTGAAACTGAGTCTACGGGAAAAAAAAATCCCAATGTGACATTTAAGATAAAATATATACATCTTTAAATGTGTGATAACGAGTATGATGGACAGATGTTTGACCTTACCTGGTAAAACAGGTGGAATAATTTGTGGTAGAGGTGAGATAGAAGAGTTTTGTCTCAGCTTTTCTGTGTCCTTTTGCAGATGATTTAACTGCATGCGCTCCTATAACAGTACACATTGATACAAATACAGCCGTCATCTATTAGCTTTGTAAGAGAAGCCTTGTCTGAACGTCGCTGCTTTCTGCAGGGCATTAGCTGATACACACACCTTCAGGATACGTTGTTCCTGCAACCTCAGATTCTCTGTTTGAGTATGAATATTTTTCAGTCGCACTTCATGCTCCGCCTCCAAACGTTGAGCCTCCTGCAGCGCTCGTTCTCCCTCCTCATACCTCTCTGCGGCGAGCTGCAAAGAAAACGGACACAAGTCAAACGTTGCTGACCTGGATATTTAACAACGTGCAGGGTCCGGGGTCGTGTTATGTCACCTTGCTGAAGGCCTCAACTTCCTGGGCCCGTGTTTTCAGTCTCATTGCTGTGCTGCTTACTCTCTCCTTCTCTTCGTCCAGCTCCTCTCTTAGCCTCTCCAGAGTTTCTCGCTCCTGGGCCACAGTCATCTCCTTCTGTTTCAGCTCTGCCATACGAAGCTTCAGGTCGGCTTGCTCCTACAGAAGGATCAGTGAATAATACATTTGAGTGTAACTTTGAGGCTACACACAAATTTGCTTTAGAAATGTAATGAGTATTGCAGATCACCTGTGCCAGAGTGATGATGGAGCCTTCTCTTTTCTCCAAGAGGCTGTTAACATCCCGCTCAGCTCTCTCATGCCTCTGTTTCTCCTGAGCGTGGAAATGGGCCCACTCAGCCGCCAGCTTCTTCCTCTCATCTGCACAGTGCTGCATCACTGACTTCTGCTCCTCCAACAACATGCTCTGAGGGTGAGAAAGATGGAAGAGAGGGGGAGCTTGTAGGTGCATGGGACTGGTGTTAAATTCTGCCCTGGTATGAATGTTTGTCATCCTCACCTTAGCTCTCTCCAGCTCCTCTCTCTCCATGCTGATCTGCATGGTGAGGACACGCCGCTCCTCCTCAAGGGTTCTTTGGGTAGACTCCGCTTTGGCCTGCTCTGATGTCACTTTCCAGCGCTCCTGAAACACATTTAAAAGAAATTGGCATCTTCAATATTTATGGGGACGAACATTAGACTTAAGTATTTCAACCTTGACAGGTCACTTTTGAGGACTTGTCATGTGACTTGGCTGTCTTTCTACATTAGATAGACTTGTTTATTCTAAGTCTCCCATCCTTGCTGCTTTGGAACAGACCTGATGCAGGATGACATGATGATCTTGTGCTGAGATTTATTCTTTTGCAACAACCGTTTGGTCTAAGCATTTCTTTGGGCCTGTACTTCAATATTCCTGTTTATTATGTGCAAAGTGATCATTTCATTTAACCCTGCGATGAGCTGGTAACTCATCTATCTGCACAGGCAATGTTTGGAAAGCTACAATATTAAAAAGTTATACAGAAGAGAATGTTTTTTGCTTCTGAAACTTGTAAAAGACCTAAAAGGTTTGGACAGCACTGTTTGTACCTCTGAAGATGATAGCAGGTATCCTAATAAGCAGCGTATGCCCTTAGTTGGAAGCCATGTTTTTACCTCCTCACCTTCTCAATCTGTCTCTGCTGCTCGCTGAGCTGAGCGTCCATCCTGGAAATAATTTCCTTAAGGTAAGCTCTCTCCTCTGCTGTGGCTTTCTGCTGCTGGGCCAGACGGTCCTGCATTGCTGAGATGTGCAGAGTGACCTTAACCCAGTTGCACTAAGAGAACAGTTTTTTTGTAGTTTGTATTTTGACCTATTTTTTTACAAAGTGTGTGCATGTGTGTGTGTGTCGGAGGTACTTCGAAGTTGCTCATCTCTGTGCCGTGCTCCTTGCTCCAGGCCGAGAGTGGTGTGCTCGTGTGTGCTCTCCACCCGAGAGGACAGCTCTCCGAGCCGAGAAGAGAACTGCTCCATCTGCTCGATCACCCCTGCTAGAGACCTGGATGATGAGCAGACATAAGAAAACCTTCAAAAGTCTTGACCAGGATTAGTTGGTCAGTTTTTTTAAGTCTTTTTTTTTCCTCTTTCACAATTAGAAACAATATTAAATGTCTGCCCTCTTGTCCTTTAATACTGACTCACCTGGTCTGTGATGTTGCACTTGTAACAGCATCAATCTCTTCATCCTTTAGTCTCTTCAGTCTCTGCAGCTGGTCTTCGTGATCTTTCTTCATCTCCAAGATAGATTTTCTGGACAGCAAACACAAATGTAATATGCACATTGCTACTGTTTTTGACTCAGTGTTTTCTTCTAAAAAATTTTCTAGGGTTTACCTCTGGAGATCTCGAAGTCTCTCCACCTCGCGGTCTCTGTCCTCTTGAGCCTGGGCCAGTTTTCGATGATACTGAGCCTGCAGCGCTGAGCGTTCCTCCTCAGCCGATCGTGTTAATGTGGCCATCCGTTCCATTAGATCTTCACACTCGAGCCGCGCTCGTGTCTCCCTCCGGGCTGCTGACTCCTCCAGCAGCTTCACACGAGCCCTGAAGACACACAAAGACTTAAGCAAACAGACTAACATAATATACGTAGGAGAATTTCATATGTGGGTGTATGCACATGAATGCTGCACATTTGTGCTGTCTAGGCATAAAACTACTTGTGTGTGTTCTCCATGAGCTCCATATCCTGTTTATGTCGTTGCTGGATATTCTCTAGCATCAACTGGCTTTGGTCTCGCTCCAGCTGTAGAATCTTTATCTAGATGATGACACAAGCACGCTTTAAGCCGAGCAAGTCCATCAAAGTGACAAAATAAGTCCAAGTATCTAATTAAAAAACAAAAAAAAAAAAAAAAAAAAAAAAAACAAAAAAAAAACTACACACCTGTCCCTCTAACTGGATGATGCAGGTTTGTAAAGCTTGATAATCTCTAGCTTGCTGTTCATCACCTTTCAGCCCCTGCTGGTTCCCAGCATCAGGAGCACCTCCTAGACCCAGCAGCTGAGACTGCAACATCTTTGGAGAAAGAGAAGTCGAAACCAAGAACAAACAAGGTGCATCTGATGAAAATATCCTTGGGTCGAGAACAATAAGTAGGTCTTCACCTGCTGTTGTAGCAGCAGCTTCTGCACACCGTCTGCTGTGTGAGCCACCTGTTCAGAAGAAGACGAGGGATTTGAGAAAGAAACATTTTCGCTCATGATGAGAAGGTCTTGATTTGAAACGATAGCAGTACCTGTTGTTGGACTGCGGCTGATGTGTTTGGTATTTGGCTTTGATGTGAATCTGCAAGGAGGTAAATAAACATAAATAACAATTATGCTAAGATGTTAATAATTAAGAAGAAAACAGAGATTCATTCGTCACTCATGTCCCTGCAAATACATACGCCACATTGTGCCAGGCTGTATAGCAGACAAAGCGCTGGGTAATGATGGCTGTTGCAGGGTTTCATCAGAAGCCTGACTGGGCTCCGTTAACCCCACAGATTCCTTAATGGATGAAAAATGGGGGGTTTTGGACTGAGGCTGGAGGTAGCTAATGCTAGCAGGAGATTCTGGCAATGGGCTGGTAACCTGAGCAGGGCAATCTGAGGGATGAAATGAACTAAGAGTTTGTTCAGACTCTGTTTCAGCACAGGGAGCAGTCGGTGGGGGAGATATCGGAGTAGAAGGAAGGTAATGCTGAGCTGTAGGAGTAGATTTGTTAGCGGTATAAGGAGACGGTGGTGGAGTTAAGATGAAATTAATAGGGTCTATTTGAGCGGAGGACACCAGGAGGAAAGATGTTAGGCATGACAAGATAAAAGATGAGATTACTGTATCCGCAGCATAATGCAAGTATAAAATGAGAATGCCAAAAGCAAAGTGTTGCCACATGACTTTGAAAACACGAATGTAGAGCAGTCTAACTGAATCATTTTTTAAAAGCAGATGATCAAGAGCCAGATTTAAATACCTTGTTTGGGCCTCTCCTCTCTGACAGGGGTTGAATGAGCTGCAGGGCTGTAAGAAAATGCAATTTAGCAAAACTGTTTGGAAAATACAACTTAGATGGATTTAGTGGATCTACAAAACACAAATCTTACCTAGTTGCTTTAATGGATGGAAGCGTGTCTTCTTTGCTTCTGGGAGTTTTCGTTCCATCTTGGATACTGAAGAGAAAATCATGTTATTATCTATTATTGAGAAACATTTATTTCTGTCAGCGTGTTGCCTGTTCCTCTGTGTGGCGTACCTAAGAATGGACTCAAGTTCGACTTTTTCTTCCTCGTGTTTAGAAGTTTGCGGCTCTGTCTTTAACATCTTTTTCCTGCTCAGTGCCCCAACTAACCACTCATCGTCTTCCTTCGTGTGCTTGGAAGTTTTGGACTCTGCGTTTAATGTGGACAGAGCCTTCTTCCTGCTCAGTGCCCCAGATAACCAGTCTTCATCCTCTACCTCCTCCTCCTTCTCCTTCCTCTGACCTTTAGAAACCTCTGGTTTGGCTTGTTTAGTCTCAGTTTGTGTGTCTGCTGCTATTGTTGCAACAGATGCCATTTGACTTTCAGTCAACGAAGGCTTTCTCTCCAACACAGGAGAGGAAGGAGCCTTTGGAGAATCTACGGACGTTTTCATCTCTTTGGGACCATCCTCTAGATAATCGGGTTCATCGTTTGCCTTGAGGCCGAGCCAGTCGGCTGAGTTTCGGTGTCGGCTGAAGGTGGGAGTGGTTGGTTTTGATTTCTTCTCTGGGGTGGAGGCGCTGATATCCTCTGTTGAAAATCTGATCAAAACAAACTAATCTGTTTATTAATCCTATAACTGAGAATGACAAAAAGCTGTGAAAATAGGACCGACCTGACAGACTGTCGGCGGGACTGGCGACCCTCAAGAGTGGACCCCAAAGTGGGCTGATAGGACCCGAATGTAAGGTCCTCCTGTTTCTCTTGAGGTGGAGGCTGCTCCTTCTTCTCACCCGTGGATAGTTGCTCTAGAGGACGTGTGGAAGAAAAACTCTCCAGAATATCATCAATTTTAGTGCGAGGTCTCCGAGGGGCATCGCTCCTGGACATAGTAGGGAACGGAAATGAGAAATAATGATGGGACACAAAGGTAATAAGCTATCCTTGTAAAATATTGTCAAGGTTTGGCTTTGTTTTTTAGCTGCGCACCAAAGCCCAAAGCACACAGTAATTATTTATTATTTGAGAGCTATAAATATGAACAACGATTAGAGTGAGAAAGACAAAATGGAAACAGAGCTGGTACTTCTCCTTTGTAGACCAAAGTGGAGCCTCGTTTTTCTTTAGCTTGGTTTTATCACTGTCAAATCCTAGAGTGCCCATTAGGTCGTCGTCATCATCGTTAAAGGACAACAAACCTTTCTTTGATGGCTGTTCTGTTGAACAAAAATAAAAACTGGCTCAGTCAGAATGTGGCGATTACTTGTGAAAATGAAAGAAAAAACTTTTAGAAAATCTGTGTCTTACTGGTTTCATTCTTCAGGATGGGAGATCCTGATGCTGAAGTGGATGGTACAGATTTTTCAGGTTTGGTCTGTCTAGGATTAGGTTCATGCTTGGGTTCATCTGGAAGCAAGTCATCAAGCAGATCATTCAGCGGGTCATCTGTATCTGCAGAGGAAATATGATATTTTTCAATGTTTTCGGGCTATTTCTGCACATTATTAAGACAGTATTATAAACAGTGGCAGGTAAAGGTTTGACAAGCCGTTGGTCAGTTAAAGGCCTTGAGTCAACAATGAAACTTTCATTTCCAACTTTCTATTTAATAAAATAGTATAATTTAATAATGTGACATGTAATCTCTCCCAGTTGTGTCTCATAAATCATTTGTCAGGAAACTGAAGAACTCTAAAGTGACAGTGAATCTGTCCACTTTTGTTAACTTATTTAACATTTCATTGAATTTTATTCTATTCCACTCGAGTCCGTAATGGCCTAAATGTGGAAGTGTTAACTACTGTACCTTTGATATCTGATGTCTGACCATGACTTTCATCGCCACCGTCTGAGTTTGAGCAGCAAAGTGGTACAAGTAAACAAAGGCATCAGTTAGAAGTAAAATCACTCTTTTATTAGATTGTAGAAAGGTCAGGTGAGCCTCAGGTGTGTGTGTGTGTGTGTGTGTGAGACGTGGGGGATCCCTTACCAAAGAAGGTAAATTTCTTGTGGTTATGCAAGTTTGACTTCTGCCCTCCTCCAGTTGGTTTAGCTGAGCACGAGGAAAAAGACGAATCCGATTCTGATTTTTACAATTAACGTAAACTTTAAAGCTGGCAGCACTGTGAAGCTAATAATTATTTATGTACGAAGACTGGACTGAATTACCTTTTCCCTCTGGATTTGCATTATTTTCCAACACAGCAGAATCCTTCTTTGTACCCTCATTAAATGACTTTGTTTGTGCAGGAGTTGTGCTGGGCTTTTTTTTTGATGCAAAAAGGGTGGCCTCCATATCATCGATGTCCTGCACAACGACAACACAGTGAACAATGCAGAAACACAACAACAGTCACATTTGTTTCTTTTGTGTTACTCATTTCATAATGATCTACCTCCATGTTTTTCAGCATGTCATTGGGATCAGCTGTTGAAACATCCGAGTCCTTGAATGGAAATAGAAATAATAACAATGAGACAACATGAAAACACTAAAAGAAAAGACAGACCAAAAGCAACCCATAACCATATTTTCCCTTATACCTCAAAGTCCACACCGTCCCTCTTCACCTCCTCCGTTAACATACTGAACATGTTATCAGCACCAGATGAGCTGGAATCACAAAAAAGAACAAAGTGACCCACAAGCACTGGGAAGGTGATGCTTTATAAATGGTAGTATATCCCGTCTGAAAACTTCTAACTTACCGATTTAGTGGCCTGCTGCGATTTCCTTTAGATCGAAGTGGCTGTTCTGATGGATAATTTGGTAGATAAAAATATTATAACACTCTAACAATGTTAAAACCACAATGATACTGATTATATTCTAAATCTCAGAACTAAAAGGATTGCAGAACTTTGCTTACTTACTTTCATCATCAAATAGACTTTCAAGCAAATCATCCTCTCCAAATAGACCTTAAAGGAAGCCATATAGGATATGAAAAAAAGAGACACTTCGTGCTTTTCTCTGTATAGACACAACATTATAACTACAACTTTAACACAAACAAAAATGTAACCAAAAATGTACTGGTCACTTGATTATGCACACATGCTTAATTTCTCAATCAGCTGCCACATTCATATGGCAGAATTTAGCTTAAAGAACATAATGGATCCATCCGGCCTCGTCAGTTTAGGCTACTGGTGGTGTAATGGTGTAAAAAATATTTTCCTGGCACACTTAGAGCCCCTTAGTGCAAACTGATCATCATCAGCCTGTCTGGTTATTTTTGCTGATCACATCCATCCCTTTCTGACCACAGTGTACATATCTTCTGATGGCTACATCCACTAGGAAGTAAAGCACGTCCGAGGGTAAAAGGGGGTTCAACCCCATAGTAACAAGGTGTACCCAATAAAGTGGCCAGCGAGTAGATATACATACACACTGTATGTTAAGATACTCCACTCAGGTTGTCAGTTTTGCTGCAAAAATAGCAAATAATATAATATTAACTACTATCTTAAGGGAGGTGGCAAATGTCAAAGTAACATTTATGTAAATACCAGAGTACAGGTGTACCCAGCATAACATTGCACTGAAAATGTTATAACTGATCAGTGTATTTCACCTTAATTTAATGTAAAGTCCTCAGGACCCACTTCACCGCATGTTTTACAGTTAACCCTAATTTAACAAATCTGAACAAAACGCATGGTTCGTTAATAGGCTTGCAAAGAACTTGATGAGGGAGTTCATTAATCTGAATTAAGTGTGTTGGAGTAGGAACACATGTAAAACATTAAGGGGAGAAAATCCGTTTTTTAAACAGCCTTAAAGAACAAAGCTTACTTACTTGCAAGGTTTTTAGCTTTTGGTTTTGTTGCCTGCGAACAGAGAAAACTAATGAATCCCGTTGTACATAAATCATATAACTCCAAGTCAACCACAAATGGGGTAAAATCTGTTATTTAAACGTCCTAAATTCCGTTTAATGTGTAAACGGAATATATATATATATATATTAATATGAGTACCTCTGTCGGTAGTTTGACTTACCATGTTAAATCTCTGCTGGTAGCGGTAGGACTTGAGGTTAGACAGCAAGCTAATGCTAGCTAAATCTGTTTAGGCGTCTCCTGTTTCCATTGGTAACCAGTCCGTTACAATATTTTTTGTGTTAACAATACATAACTATTGTAGCCGTTTAATTTGAACTGGAGAAAAGGGACATGATTAAACAACAAGCAAAGGGTAGATATTGGCTTTAAAAAAAAAAGGTTTTCAGCTGAGTTCAAGTAACCTAAAGGTGAAAAGACTATTAGACACCACATTTACCTTAGTTAGTATACCTCAGTTAATAAGGTCGTCTAGTTAAATTTTCATCATTATAGTCAAATGTAAATGGCTCTAAATAAGGAGAAAACCACGAGCTCCTATGCTAGAATCACTCGGCAGGAACACCATAATCATACCAACCGGCAAAATACAGACTTCCTGTTTACTGTTTGCGTTGCATTGTGGGTACAGTAGTTTTAATGAACTATGAACAGAATGACTTTGTTGAATTGTAACATTTGGACAGCGTTTAAAATAAAATTTGATTATCTTAAATACTATTAAGCATTTTTTTCCTGCTCGAAAAGCCTTTATCGAAATTTACTCCAGCGGTTCACCAGCAGGTGGCATCAGAACTCAGAGAATTAAATAATTACAATTTAACAGAATAATTTATTTCCAGTGTTTACATCTGTGAGGTCTAAGCCTGATGTTAAATATCAAGTCGGTGATAATAGGCAAATCCCAATTTAGTAACCTTGTTGTTTGTCCAACATAATCAAAAACATGCTTTAATATCAATAAATAACACTGTGGCACAGAAATGTATTCCACCGCTTTATTCAATAGCTGGGCTGACAGAATGAGACAAACAAAGCTGTAAGGTTCACAGGTTGGCTCTAAAAGCCATATTCAACACAATGCATGACTTAACCTTTTAGAAAACAGGACACTTAAGTTATACTCCAATGAATACACTTCTTCTCTTTTGCATACATTTAACAAAAAGACACCTGATTTCTCAAAAACAGAGAATCATCATAAATATTCAGGCGTTATTACATGTTGAGGCACATTTTTGTCACCTTAAAGGTCAGGTCAGGTCAGGTCAGGTTAGCACACTTCCAACTGGTTATGCTGCCCAAAGTGCTTTACAAACAACAACACATCTAAAATAAAATAAAGTGAAGAATAATAGAGCAATAAAATGAAGCAATACAATAGAGCAATTAAAATAATTAAAAACAAATTAAAAACAACTAAGACAACACAGACTAGGACAGTTGAAAAAGAAAAATGTTTAGGTCAACTTGTGATAAAAGCCAGTCAATAAAAACGTGTATTCAAGAGAAATTTAAAATGTTCCAGTGACTGTGCAGATCGAACATTCAGATGGAGGTTGTTCCAGAGTCTGGGACCTGCCACAAAAAAGACTTTGTCACCTTGAGACTTAAATTTGGTTCTTGGAAGGTTAACATCAAGCTGGGAGTTGGATCTCATGGATCATGCATGGAGCATGAATAAATAGGAGCTCAGACAGGTAAGAAAAGTTGATAGACCCCTTTAGTGCTTTAAAAACAAAAAGCAGGATTTTGAATTGGATCCTGTAAGAAACAGGAAGCCAGTGCAGAGATGCCAAAACTGGTGTTATGTGCTCCCTCTGCTCGGTACCAATCTGCAAATACAGGGGTTGCAGTAGTCCAATCTGCAAGTGATAAATAGATGCATTACATCTTCAAAGACATTAGCTGGAAAGTATGGCTTTACCTTAACTAGCTGTCTCAGATGAAAAAAGCCAGACTGGACTACTGCACTCACCTGCGTACACAGTTTAAATGAACCATCAAGGTACATGCCAAGGTTTTTTAACTTTACAGTACAGTTACAGTTTGCCTTACAGTAAGAAAATAAAGGGCCCAGAGCATTGTCAACACCCGGACTAACAGAGTTGCCAAAAATGAACATTTCTGTTTTGTTTTCATTTAGTTTTTGGAAATTTAAAGACGTTCACTGTTTAACATCTTCAAGACAATGCAATAGCAGATTAAATTACCTTAAAGGGTTTATATAATCGTTATTTACAGGTTTGGTGGTGACAGTGTTGGTTTTTGTGTGTGTGTGAGTGTGTGTCTGCGCCTGTGTGTATTTCTTTCTCATCCCTTGGGCACAACTAAAGTGGAGAGAATTTCCCACCTGTTTTTTTCGTGTCACATATGAGTACAGCATATGCAATCTTCCCTTGCAACTGTGTGGTGTTAATTTTTTCTTTAAACTTGACTGTGGGGAAAATATCACTATACATTTTATTCTCTGATTTACTTTTTCTTTTGTTATTGCAACCAGCAATAATTTTTCTTCTTTTTTTATTCTCTAAATGTCAAATCAAATTCAGCCTTCTCTAGCATCAAGTTTTGTGTTAAGCTTGAATGTGGCCTTCAACAAAAAGTGTTAAAAATAAATAAATAAAAAGATCTACAAAAAGGCTTTTCATGCAATGCCTTCTGTTTGAGAAATTAATCTCCGCCGTTTGATGTGCATTTTAAGGTTTGTAAAATCACAGACCTTTTACTTGCACGAAACAGAAATATAACCCACTGAAAAAATGAGGAAAACACAAGAAACATATGTCGACTTTAAACAATGAACCCCCCCCCCTTGCCAATTCAAAAAAAAAAATTGAACCCATCTGAGCTCAGCCTGTTCCAGTAAATTAAGCATCTGTTGGATGGATATGGAAAAGCCCTGATCAACACAGGCCTCTCTGTTTTTGTGGACCCCTCTTTTTCTTTAGCCTCCAGGCGAGGGTCTTGGTTTGAGCTGTCAAGCACAGATGAATCAGAGAAAACAACAAAAGGTTTCCTCTGTAGTAAGCTGGGAAAAAAGTCTTGAGTTCCTGTAAAAAAAAAAAAAGAAAAACACAGAACAAATTGTAATTTTTTTTAAATTCATATGCATATATATATACAGTCTAGCTATTAGGAAATAATTAAAATGATTATTCCAACTAAAATCATTGTCTAATATAACAAAATTTGTAAAAACAAATAGCCAATGACTTTATTTTTCATCAAGAATTGAAGAATGACTTCTGGACAGCTTTGAAGAAATCCTGGTCCACTATCTGGTGGCTAAGAAGGGCCAGCAGTGTTCTATCAACATTGTGTGGGGATGGACATTGTGGGTCAATGAAAGGAATATTTTGAAGATTTCCTCAGTCCCACTGACAGGTCTTTCAACAAGGAAGCAGAGTCTGGGGACCCAGGGTTGGGCCCTCCTATCACTGGGCCTGAAGTCACTGATGGTGTTAAAAAGCTCCTCGGTGGCATGGCCCCAAGAGTGGATGAGATCCAACTGGAGTTCCTTAAGGCACTTGATACTCTAGGGCTGTCTTGGTTGTAAGGCCTTTGCAGCATCGCATGGACATCGGGGACAGTTCCCCTGGACTGGCAGACTGGAATGTTGGTCCCCCTTTTAAAAAAGGGGGACTGGAGGG
>CM047976.1:18560565-18579412 GCA_026261665.1 Melanotaenia duboulayi
TTTTTTTTTTTTTTTTTTTTTTACTCTATTTTAGTTTATCAGTTGTATGGCAGTAGCAAAAATACTAGGATTAGCAGGAAAAGTTTATACACCATTTATAAACTGCATATATAAACTATATTGCATATTTCCTACCTATAACAGCCTTTTATTTAAAAAAAGGGATTTGGAGAATTTGGAGCCAGTGCTCCAGGAAACCTATAAATCTAACAATGTTTCTGTTGCAATTAACAGCATGGTTGTTGGGAGGTTTATTTAAAACAACCCTCGAAAGAGATGGTGGATTGTTGCTCTGCTTCTGAATCATTTAGTATTAGCTCTGTAGTGGTGAATACTTAAAAGCTGAATGTGGGGCATCTCTCTCTTTATGTACTTTTATGAGGCTTCTGAAGCAAAGGCATTCCAACACCACTTCAACTCCCCCACCACATTCAGTACACAGATCCTTCATCTCCAAGTCTGTGTTTAAAACCTCTGGCCTGGAATGTAATAATACGCAGAAGTATTTTCTTTCCTCAAAGCTGAATTTATGTATCAATGGGGCGTTCTTCAAGGGGGATATTTATTTCCTGTCATAGCAAATTTAATAACTCTCCAGTTATCTTGACAGAATAAACAGCACAAACATCTGTTGCACCATTACCACTTGTTTGTGCATGTGCAGTACATGCAGGTTATAATTTGTCATAATGCTGCTTTGATAAAGTTATGTGAACATACCGTTTCATTTAAATCAGGATGAAATATGCCAAGGAAGTGCCTGAAAAATCTAGTTATTACATGTCAGCGGTAATTGAGTTCAAAGTGAGAGCACACAAAGTACATAAGATATTAAACTGACATTTTAAATGCTGATTGGAGGTTGGAATAAAAACAGACATCATTTAACCTTTGCAGTCTTTGGTCATGAAATGAAAAAGACTTCATCTATCCCAGTGGGAAATTAAAATTGTGTCTATTGTTACAACTGTCATATGTGTTATACCAGAAATAAATGTTTACCTTGAGTCAACCTTTGGCTATGGAGCAGACAGCAACATCAGCTAAGTTGTAAATTGTTGAGTCATGATGGCAATAAGGTAAAAGACTCAGGAAGATTAAGCCACTATGACTCAGCTAAACATACGTCTATAAAAAGAGTTTAGTAAATAAACGCAAGATGGATGTGGTTGGGTAAAATGGTTAGTAAGTTTATAACTTCATATTAGGATGTTTTACTTCTCTGTTTAACAGAGTAGTTGCATGGAGGCAATGTATTTATAATAACCCTGCAAAGAGATGAAGGATTGTTGCTCTGCCTCTAAATCATTTAGTATTAGCAGAACTTAAAAGCCAAATGTGGGGCAGGCATCTTGGCTTTTTATGCATCTGTGCCTTGGTAACATGCTCCACTTTTGCACACGCAGAAAATCTCAGTTTTGACAATATCAGTTTATTCAATATTATCTTATATAATCTTGATACAGATCTAGTCTTGTGAAAAGAAAGTAGTTTTTCTTCAAACTTTTAAGGTTTTACATGTCTAAACATGATAAAAAAAAAAACAAACAAAAAAAAACAATAAATTTGGTGCACCAGGCCAAACTATTAAGAAGATACAACCTTAGATAACTATTTAATTATTTATTTAACTAAAACTAACCCAATATGCAGAAGAGTGTGGTAAAGTACAAGTAGTGAGGCTAAGCAGCAGTCAAGTGCTATTAATGCTTTTGATCTATAGATCACCAACTGTGTAAGCACATCTAGAAAAAGCAGAAATGTTGGCAGTTTGCTAGTCTGCAGCGTTCAGGTGGGCATGAACANTTTGCTAGTCTGCAGCGTTCAGGTGGGCAATGCATGAACATATGTCAAGGAGGAAAGACATCAGCAATGATCTTAGAGAAGTAATGTTACCATCCATCATTCTGTAAAGGGTTATGAGGAAATTTCCTAATAATTTGGAGAACACTATTCTATAGTAAGAAAACTTAATCAAAAGTGGAAAACAGTTAAGATAGTTCTGTGTTTGCAGGTGTGGACGTTACAGCCAAGATCACCCAAAGGCCAACCAGTGCAACTGCAAAAAAAGTTAAAACTCAGGGTCCATTCGCACCAGCCTTTTTGATTAGAATCCTAGTCCATTTGCTCTATAGGTCCGCTTCATTTGGTGTATTGTGAATGCACAAATGAATTATGATTCAAATAAAAGAAGTGGACTTGGTCCCCCTACAACTCGGTCCAATTCAAGCAGACTAAATACGGGATGGGGACTACAAAACAAACAGCATTGTAGGTGAACACAACCAGAACAGAAGCCCCTGTGGGCTTTATTTAAAAGGCCTGATTTGTTAGACCACTGCAGCGTAAACAAACTCGGTCTGGAATAATGTTGCACCCTGAAAGTTAGCTGAGTGTCCAATTGTACCAGCTGTAGTTGACTATTCTTGTGTGAATGCACCGTTTCGACTCTACAGGCCTCATTTGGCAGATTAGATGTTGAAATTTATGACAGCTCAATTAGAAAAAGCTGAACAAATATGAGTGCTTTGAAGGAGATCCCGAAACACAGCTTATTCCATCTAAGAACTAAAGTGCAGGTTTGGAAAGTTCCACTAGAACAAATTACAAAACTTTTGGAACAATGTTCTTTGAAAAGACAAGACCAAAGCAAATGTTGTGTTCTCATGTTTCACCAGAATCTTCTCAGAAAGTGATGAGTACTTGATAAGCGTTCTCCCATAAGTTATAGATGCAACAAATCAGCTAAAAGTAGAAGTTGCACTTAAAAGAAGATTTATTGTCTAGTCCTTGACATCTATGATGTTGCAACTTTTAGATTTTCTTTCTTCTCCAACAAACCTGAATCGAATGAAAGGCTTGTTAGCAGGCCTCTGCAGACCTGAATGA
The DNA here is from genome assembly GCA_026261665.1 of Melanotaenia duboulayi. Taxonomy (NCBI): domain Eukaryota; kingdom Metazoa; phylum Chordata; class Actinopteri; order Atheriniformes; family Melanotaeniidae; genus Melanotaenia; species Melanotaenia duboulayi. The sequence goes on from CM047976.1 coordinate 18,563,455, forward strand.
TATGTGGGCGAAAGAATTTAAGAAAATCCTTCAGGAAATATTGATAAATGAGGCCCATTGATCCTAAACACTGACAAATCTGCAACAGAAAGACCGAAAGAAAAGAGTCTAGGTGTTGCAATGGCCCAGATTGCAACACCACAAGTCCAGACCTCAATCTGATTATAAAATATGCTGGAACAAGAGTTGTGCATAAAGAAATATCTGAAAGGTTCAATGAGATGACATAGCATTGTAAAGAAGACTTGGCCAAAGTTTCTCTGCAACAGTATAAGATTGAAACAATGCAGAAAGGAATTGCTTGCTACTAAAGGTGCTCAGTAAAGTGTTTTTTACACACTGTTTCTCCTTTTTGGGGTTAGTTTCTGTTAAATAAGAAATGTCATGTTGTAATATGCCCTTTGTTATTGATAATCTGAAGTTGTTTTACCTCATTTAAAGACCTGGTAGGACTAGATGATTGTGATACAAAAAATGTTAAAATAAAAGCTGGTGTACTTTCTTTTTTCATGACTGTACATGAATGTCCAACACAATGCTAAAAATGCTTCAGCCTTTCAGCCTATAAGCTTGGAGGCTATGAAACAAAGTGGGGGTGATAACTTTAAGAGGTTCAGGAGTAATTATTAAGGAGAATGTAATGAATCATAAAGGATTTTGTCATCTGCTGCTTTTTAAAAATTACTCAGCGGCAAAAGTTATGTAAATAAACTACAGTGTCCATGTCTTCCGCCTGTATTGACCTGATTTGTGGTGAGCCCTTACCTTTTTATGTCCACCGTTGTCATTTATGAGTTTCTGTTTCTCCGTTGCTTTTCATATATGGCATTTCCTGTTCAAAATGCTCCTTCTGCCTGTGATTGGAGGGTTAGAACATAATACAAAGATCCACATATTAATTTCTACATCTATGTCATTACATGTTTTGAAGATAAAATGAATTAAAGCATAAATAAAGTCCTGCTTATTTATCAGTTCCTAATTATGCAAGCCAGATGTTGCCATGCTCCACGGTGCTTCAGCCATGTGTCATTGTTTGCTATAACTGTGAGAGTGTGTAAGCAGACCCTGGGGGGCTGAGAAGATTGCACTTTGAGTCAATTAGCAGCCATGAACTGGAGAGCTCTGATGTTTTCTCCTCCATTCATCTCTTCATTAGAAAAGCAGGAATACATGGTTGTTATGTAGCCAGCCACTTAATCCACACACTGTTGCTCAAGGCAATCCCTAAAATAATCACATGAGTGATTTCAAATCAATGATGCAGATAAGTCTCTGCTTTCTCTTTCACACTCTCTCCTACACATGAAACACATATGCACTTTTATGTGTTTATGTGTACGTGTGAGTATTCACAATTGAGTCTAGGTGGAAACATTATGTAATGCACTTCATGTGCTACTTAGTGCTATTTTCTATTAAATCACTGCTGTTTCTTTTCCATCAGGGGCTATTCAAATATTGATAAACAATAAATAAATTAGGATATTTTTAAAAAGTAAGAAAAGAGCACATTTTTATTGGTGCTAAAAATGAAAATTTGGCTATAATAAATACTCACGGTTTAATTTTGTTGGAGAACCTCTGTCGCAGGATGAGAGCGATTGTGGTGAGGACCATCATAGTTGTACACATGATGGAGGATTCCTAACTTTGGGTCTGCTGGGGGCTTTCGAACACTATAACTTCCTTCCCCATTGAAAGGCTTGAATGACATGAGGCAGAGTTTGTGCTGTAACAATCAGACTATTCCTGCCTTGGCTCTCACTCGTGATTGGGGAGATTAGCACAGAGGATTAGCTAGGATCAAGGAGAGGGTTGGATCTCGCTGGCAGGGCTAGGAGGTAAACAGAGCATGCTGTGTTGCTATTCTGAAAGCAACCCAGCCCACCACTATGTTATTAGCACAGCAAGCCAAATCAACCTCCATATTGTGTTTTATGTCAAGAAAGGGCATCATTATGGAAGGCTTAAAGCAGCATCACAGCATTCATTCATATGGGCATGTGCTATGATTGTGCTCAAGCTTACTTTGACAAATTTTACATCTTTAATACGTATCATGTGGCTCATTTTATGTAAATCTAGCAGACTCTTTCATGATATTACAGGGAGCAATGTGCAGAGTTCCTACAATCTATTATTATTACAAAGCTACAGTATAGTACAGTATATATAAAGAGAGGGTTAAGCCACTTATACTTAACACTGCTGACTAAAGCAAAGAAAGGCCAAGAAAAAAGAAGGAAAGAAAAAACAAACAAACAAACAATTAAACAAACAGATAAATAAATAAATAAATAACAAAAGAATCAGTTTAGAGCAAATGTATATAAGAAAAAATCAATGTGACTGGATCAGATGATTTTTGATGTCATTTTATTTCAAACTCGACTAAGTTACAGGTTAAAAATGTGAGCTGAAATGAAAAAAGAAAAATGTACATTATCACCATTAACTTTTAAAAATCGTAGAAATGTTTCAGTATTCATCATATGTGAGTAAACACAAGTGGATACAGACTGATAAGAGGAAACATCTGCAAAACATTCTAGAAAGATGCTGTTTACGTTTCAGTTTCTCCAAATACACATTCAGGAGAAGGCACACGCAAGTCAAATGTGGCCTCTCATCCACTGCTGGGTGCATGTTTGCATTTTCTTCCTCTTTGCTCTATTCTTTTATTGGGTTTGTCTTTTACAAGAGTACAAATGCAAGGAGGGGAGCTGTACTTTATTTGTCTTACATCCTCTCTTTCACAAAAACACTGCTAGCTGTAAAAAGGGCACCGTACTTGTTCTTATATTTGTTTTTATAATGTATATATTCCATGTTCCTTGATTACCATAGATTATACCAAACTGTGTTCCCAGATTACAGTCAGTTGATTCCTGACTTTTGAAGTTGCAGAAAATTTGAAAGATCTGCCTCCAAGAGCCTCAGCCAGTTGAAGTCGGGAGCTGCGTCCAGCCCACTTCCTCATAGACGGCGTTGATACTCCAACAAACTGTTGCCAAGAGTTTGGTCCAGGCTGTGGCCACTTCTGGTGTCACAACTTCTGGATACTCTTCTCCCAGTACTTCCAGAATCACACCACTCAGAATCTGAACAACACCCAAACAAATGCATTAACTCACTGACATTGAACTGCAATTAAAAAAAAAAAAAAAAAAAAAAAGCTTAACATCTGGATTGCATTTTTTTCTCCTCTTCCTTTCTTTTTTGACTGATAACATTGATATAATTTTATAGTGATCTCTTTACGATAATATAAGTTAAACTCTTGATGGTAAACACTGACATACTGTACATACCATTGCTGTCCAGCATCTCAACTCTGAGAAGCCTCACTTTACAACTTTTTTTACACAATCTATGATTAAACTGTGAGATGGAAATCTATTTGTGAACTGTTGTTTTGTCAAGGGTAGCACCTATATGAGTCACAGGAAAAGACTGTGGCCTAATCATGCATATTTTTATAGCCAGAGTCTTGTACTTTGAAGTCCAACCATTTCCAAGAGTGAGAACAAAGAAGAAAAGTTAAAGGACTGTGGGTCTTTTATTTGGTCTGTGACATGAAAGCCTGCAAACTACTGCCATTCTCCAGCCCTCCCCTTTTAAATATGTAAGTTGTCATGTAGCCAGACACTGCACCAAAACTTTATCATGTATCACATTTCTAGAATAATAAATATGTACGTCACAAAGTAGTGACACAAATTACATCAATGGTGAGACATTGGGAAACTTAAATTGTGTCTCTGTTTTAAATATTTAGTGATTCTTTCTCTGTAAATACAAAGAAAAAATAGTTACTGTAAAAAATATTGAATCTTTTTTTAAACTGCAATGTACCTACTACATTGGTATTTGATCATGTGTTGGCTCACATCTTTCTGTTAGTTGCGAGATAAAGTCAGATACTACAGGAGTTTTCACTAGAAAATAACTTTTTTCTCGCTGTGACCTTAATTAATTTTCAGATTGTGTGTATGATCTGAACTATAAGTTTCAAGGCTTATTTCATATCACTTGATGTAGATTTTTCCGTAGATTTTCATGTGGAGTAAAACACACAAAAAGCAGGGTACACTCCAAGGTGGAGCTGCTTTAAATACAACTAACAACCAAGTTTCTCTGTGGCTGACCATGGGCTGCCCGAACATTAGTAACAGTGCAGATGTAATGCGGCTGCTATGCGTGCACCTGGATCAGCTTACTGGATCAACATACCAGACGAAAAAGATGAAAAGCAGAAAAACAGCATGAATGTTTTGCAGAAAATTACTGTAATCCACACCCATGCAATGTGCTGAAGACCAATAACATGCCTATGCACTGAACACACCATCACAGCGGACCAAAAGAGTAGCATCTGTGCAGAGTCCTAAATAGGGGGAACATAGTAGTTGTAACCATATGACGTGGTTTAAAACAGGAGTCAGTAATCCAGTAGGTGATACTATGGTGGCTATTTCCAACTTTCATGCCCAGTCTATGGTATAAATGAAGGATTCCACAAAGAGTGAAATGGTTGCCCCATGTCCAAGCAAAATAAAACATCTTAATTAAACTGCCAATGGTCCCCTATGGTAATTCATATAGACCAAAAACAGCTAGCCCAATATTATGACATGGATGCAAACGGAGAAGATGGAATTAGCTGAGACACAACAGTGTCCTTGGTCAAGGTGATGTGCCACACTGCCCTGTATACACATTAGTTTGATTCTGTAGCCTCATTTACTGGCTCAAAGGTAAATCTACTTCAACCCACCATTTCATTTCTGTGCCTCACAAACAGCATGGTGCAAACGGTCTTTGAATATGCACATTGTTGAATTTATGCTATGAAGAATAACGGCAGTGATGAAGGCAAAAGGTTGTCCAGTATTGGAAAGTGTACCTGCTAAAGAGGCTGGTGAGTGAAGGTCTTTTATTAGAGCCTGTCTTTATATATGATCTTTGGCTATATTGTTGTCGGCTCAATTTAATGCACCTTTCAGTTTTACGAAGATTCTCAGTTTACCTTGAAGTAGACAGGATCCACCTTGTGTCGGAGAGCATGGGCTGTGCCCACCAGCTTCAGTACTGATGCCACCTTTTCTGAGTTGTCAATGCTCTCCACTAATTTATTGATGGCATCCATGACCCTGTGAGCATGTTTCCTGAGCTGGGAACTCTGCTCCAGCTCCTCTGTGTCCTCAATGTGCTTGAACTGGCTGAAGTATTGTTTAGATGAAGGGAAGTTCACAAACAGCCTGCAGCAAGGAGAGTCACAGACATAAATGAGAGCTTTAACATTATGTATGACTGTACTCTTATCAACCTTCATTCTTTAACCAGCTTGAACCTGCAAAGCCTCATTCATTTTCCAAGCTGGCAAGATAGCAAAGGTCAACGCTAGCTCACATGTGAGAATGCTGCACGTTTGCCTGGAAAATTGTTTGCTGTAAGCTGTTACTGCATGGTATGGTTTACACATACATGTAAGAAAAATAATAATCAAGCACCTCAGAGAACATGATGCAAAGTTAGCTGCTAATCTGACCTACAGCTTCATAAATTCCTCAATCATCCACTTGTACACCTCAATACTTTAACTAGCCTGTCAGCTTGAATATCAACTCTTATAAAGGCTACAAGTATACTGGATTCCTTCCTTTGATTGAGTGTAGTAATAACCACTGCAAAGGTATTATATTCTTCTTGTTCTAACTGGAGCTGCAGGTTTTCATTTTTCTTTGCACACAAAAAGGTGCTCTTTCTGAGAACAAATAGTGAGTTCAAAGATGTTCTCACTGATTGTATTCATTCTTGACCCTCAGAGGTATCAAATTAGCAAAAAGGAACCTACAGCTCAACCCCTCCCACAGTCTGGGAAGAGGGCCAAAGCATCTGGGTGCTGGATATCAAATCAAGATGTCCCATCTCCCCCTGGCTCTGGAACAACTAACATAAAAAAGGAAGCCATTTATTCTGTCTGTTTGATCTGAAATGTACAGTATATCTACATGTTGGAGTTTATGTGTGAAAAGGGAGTAAAATTAGAGTGCGCATCTGAGTTGAGAGCTTTCAAAAGTGCTAGAGCTATATATTCCAAGTTTCACTGCAAACTAATGAGGAGCCACAGCGTTTAATCTTTCTGTCTTGCAATTGCATGACCCATAGTTGCATATAAATAGCCTAATTAGACTTTTATATGGTCAGTGGGTTCTTAATCCTTCCTTATCTTATTTCAAGAATAATTGAAGCGCTGAACTGAGAGACAGCTTCTAATTTCAGAGACAGAGTGCCATGATTTACCAGTGTGGATCTTGTCTGTGACCTAAAGACAGTATGGCTGAAGGATTAGTGTTTTTACTGAAGTTCACCTGACTGACTGGATTTTTACTGCCTGGCGGAGAATCCATTTTTCAATCACACATCATTCCTCAAATTCCTGAGGTCCATAGGGTCTTTGCGATGGAATGTACAGGAGAAAAATATGAGGGAAGATGGATAGATTTGACTTTCAATAAGTACTAAAGCACATTCCAGTGCTTCCAGAAAGAACTGTGTGCTCTTTTTTTTAAGAAGCATTTTTAATGTGCTGTATTTAAATAAGTTCATTTAGCACATTGCACAACATTGATGACTGTGCATGTATAATGTACCCCTACCCATCACATGTAACCTCCTGCAATCAGAGGGGAATATAAAAGCAGGCTGTGTCAAGCCATCACACATGAAAAACTGTCAAAGGCTTAAGATTTCGCTGCAGATGGCAGACTTGAGCAACAATTTCCTCTCTTGGTTTTTTTAGTGTGAATTTTTTAAGATAGTGACAACAATGTGCACAGTAAACTTCCTACAGAAATGCAAGGTCAAAGTAATTAACAGCTAATGTTTAAATGAACGAGGAAAAAAAAAAGAAACATACTTTAAATCAAACATGCTTGTTCACAGAACAAAGATAGTTAAATGTCTTCTTGTTTGTAAAGGAGTCATGCTGCTGTAGGTTACTTGGTCCTCTTTACAGGAATTCGAATCTGTGGAGGAGGGACTCTCTCTAAGGATGTCTGAGTGATGGATTATGATGTCTGTCCTTTGCATTCATCATTTGACAAATAGGGTTATGCTAATAAGAAGAGTTGAGAATATTGCATAAATAACACGCTCATTAAAGTTTATTTTAAACAGCATTGTTGGGGAGGAAGTTCCCACAGTTTGGACTCTGATTGGTTAGATGGACATCTTTGCAGGTTGTTGGAAAAAATGTGTCTGGCTCCAGCAGGTGCATCGATATCACTGAGATCAAGCGAATTTGATAAGTAGAGGAAAAGTCTCAAAACAGGGATTAAATCCGAGATATATAATTGTTAGATCTACGCTATGGAACAGCATTTCATTTCTTAAAGCATTGATCAAAAGAACAAACAAGCAGATAAAATACCTGACGAGTATGGCCACCCCAACATCATCACAGTTCTGGAAGACTTTTCCCCATGAGTCCTGGATCATCACCTTCTCCTTGTCAGTCAGAGGGCTTGGCCGCTCCAGGTGGTCCACCTCTCCCTGCTTCCTCTCCATCTGGAAACACAGTGTGCAGTGAGCTGAGCACATGCAGCAGGCAGAGCTGAAAACACCGCTCCTCCCTCAGAATAAACACAATCACTACCGTTTTTCTTCTGTTTGTGTCTCTTTCTTAGTGGGAACAGGGACAGTTTTCCTTTGCCACCCTTTCCCTGGGAGCTTCTTTGCTCTGTACCTCTGAATTTCTGCTAAGCAAAAGTGTGAGTGAGGAGCAGACTGGGAAAACACAAGAAATACACACAGCGAGTGAGGAGGAGCCTCTGTACGCTCTCTTTCACACTCTCCCTCTCCCCCCTACCTTCTCCCTCTGTCCACCTTACCTTCGTAGGTGGTATTTGATGAAAACTTAATGTGATCATGTATAAATCCTAGATGAGCGAGCCAAATATGTCATATATCTTGGGTATGTAACACCATAATATCATAGTGTTTTAATAAGATAATGAAGCATACTTGAAACATTTCCCTGAGAGCAACCAAAGCTAACTATCCAAGAGATTAACCTATGGTGTTAAGAAATCCCTTTGCTAACATATTCATTGTGTAAATCCATCAGAAATAAAGCATTCATTCTGAAATGTGTTAGTTCACTTTTCATTTCACAATTTTTTTATTATATGCACATACCCTCAATTCACCCACTCATGAACACAACTTTCAGCTTTGCGATGGCAGCAATTATAAGTAGGAAGGGAAATTTTACTTGTGTTATCACAGCTTTGAAAAGAAGGAGAAGACTTTCTCCGGCTTCATAATAATTTGGGTGAGAAGGATCAAACGACAACAAGCACGAGCCATCATATAGCTAAGACTGAGATGGTGTTGACAGTCTCACAGTGAGGGAGCAATGCACACACCTGTGTTAAACATTGACAAGAATTCTTGATAGTGTGCCATAAATGATCATGTAGGTGAAAGGGCTGACATCCAATTTGTGACATTACAGGATCTCAAACCTCCAAACAAACGTACATTAAAAAACAGCCATGTCACCTTCCTCAGCAGCAATACAGCAGAATTATAGACAGTTCTTATATAAGCAAGTGCTATTGCAAATGTTATATAATCCTGCAACACACTTCCTGTTAAAGAAATATGGCTGTATAACACAATACCACAGGTGTTCACAAAGCTTATTGTTGCAAAGGCTCATGCCAGTTAGACTGCTGTGAAGCAAACGATCAAAGGATCTTTGATAACAATTACACAACAAAGTGTAACTTTTCCTGTAAATGTGCAAGGCATGTATAGATACACCAGCATGTGTAATGGCTGATATTCAGCTTCACTGCGATCTGTCAGTCTACAAATAGGGTAAAACCAGTAGTGGCTGATTTGTTTTCTGGTGTATCTTTGTGTTGCATTGATTTTACTGGTAAGATTTAATAACATAAAATATTTTGGGACACAGTAATAATGTATGGGATATGTAAACAGTAAAAAGAAGTTGTTTCTGTCAGCATGGTTTAAGTCTTTTAAATCAGTTTTTCCTTTACACGTTCTTCATGGGAAAGGTTATAAGAAATTAATGAAATTTGAAGTGTGACAAAGATAAATACGTAGAAATGTTCAGTTGTAGTTTTAGAATGAATATTTTGTTGCATCCCTATGAACCCTTTGTATCACACACAGGATGTTCCTCCTTTGACAAGGAAAGATTTTATGGTTTCACCCAATAACTCAGTTTTCAACTGGGATCCTTTTAGCGTGCCTGCTGAGGTATTTGCAGCTGTTGAAGCAATCAGTTGCTGCAGCTGTCTTGTAGGTCCTTCAACAGCAGGGTCACAGATGTTGAAGCAGCTATGATGATGTATGACCATCCATGACCATGCAACTGAAACTATAGAAGGGTGTTTGCTCCTCATGTTGTTTCTTCTGAGCATGAAGGATGTGAATGTTTTGAGAGCTTTATGATTTTATGCTATCCTTGATAGTGGATTCAAAATGGGGTGGTGCGTCAACACTTTTCATTGATACTATAGACAAGTGAGACGTAAATTTGTTTCTGAACTCACCTCTGTAATTTTAATTTTAATAATTTGGAGACTTCATCACAATTTCAAACTGGTGAAAACTGCACTTTTGTTGGATCTTTTTGTCATATGGACTCAGTAGAAGGTTTATGGTTGAAACCTTAGCTAAAGCTTCCTATGTGGAGTTTGCATGTTCGTTCTGGGTACTCTGGCTTCCATGTATGTTTGGTTGATCAACGTCTCTGAATTCTCCCTACGAGATTAAGTGGTTGTTTGTCTCTCGGTGTTGACTCTGTGGTGAACATCACTGGGATCGATTCCAGTACTCCCTCATAACCCTGCACTGGAATAAATAGGAAAAGACGATGGAAAAAAACATCAAGTGAAACAGTTATTGGTATCTGTTATTAGAAGCCAAATGTTATGTTGAGAGGGTTTTATTGTAAAATTAAACAAATGCTGAATGAAAAGTTTTTTTTTTTAATGAGTGCAAAATATCAGCATAAAAAACAATAAAACCATTAAAGACATGGAATTATTAACGAAAAAGAAAAAGAAAGATTCTTGAAAGATTCAAACATTAAAATAAAGCTATCAATAATACAAGCCGACCAGCTTTCAATTTTTTACATCAAACTCTGTGCAGCTCTGAGGACTTTGTATGTGTTTTAAAATATTTCTTTTGTCTGATTGTTTTCCCACAAACATTACAGCCAAATGGTTTCTCTCATGTGTGAACAATCGTGTGCCTCTGAGGAGGCTTTTTGTAAAGGAATAGTTTAAAACATTCATCCCACATCATTACATACACTATTTGCAATCCTCAGTTTTCTAATTTCAGGTCCAGAATATCATAAACATTTCTAATAATTAGTGACATCATCAACATCATTACAAACTTCCGTCATAGCGAACTCTGAAACCTTTTTGTTAGTAATCAGTATCTGGACTTGGGTTTCTAACTGGTTCTTGTCTTTTATAGCTTCCTCCATCACTTTCTGTTTGGCTTTGACATAGCTGTGAGGACTGAATATTTAGGTTATTATCTCAACATTTAGAAAACAAACTAACACACATGGAGAGAAGTGACAAATGTAAAATAAGTGAGCTTTACTGGACAGAGTAAAACAAGTTCTCAAGTAAAATTATATTTGCAGAGATTTAACACACTTTTCCACCCTTTACTATTATCCAAATCTTTAAACTTAACTTCAGTTATGAAAATATATCACACTTTAAGCTTTTAAAGACTTAGTTGAAATCTTTTGCAGAGATATTATTCTGTATTCAAAGAATGAAATGATATTAACCCACAACATTCCTTTTAACAGTGCAGCAACACAGTTTAGTGGATGATTATTTTCGTTCCTGCAGTCCGTGATGTGGTATATCACATTTTGAAAAGCAGCACATAACTAACTTGGTGGCTGACATTGCATACTTTGATTGGACATCTTTTTATGCACATTGGGATGACAGGTAGGGCTGGAGTGGTGTGATGGTTTGCATTTTTTCCTCAATGCAAGAAGGTGGCTGATTTGCATCTCAACAGGATTCTTTGTGTGTGGACTTCAAATTTGCTCCCAGCGGATTAGTGGATTCTCTTTAGGTGCTCTGGCTTCCTCCCAGTCCAAAATCATACATGGCAGGTTAACTAAATCCCCCCTAGGAAGAAGCATACATGGTTGTTTGTCTCTGTGATGGACTGATGAGGTCCAGGGAGCCCCTCACCTCCTGCTTGGTGGTTTCTAGGACGGGTAACTGAATAAGACGAAGGAAGGTATGAAAAATGAAAGGATGGGTAGAATGAAAGAGCCACAAGTAGTCCACTACTGCCATCCTCTGGACTATTTCAGATTAATCTCTGTCAACCTGAAAAAAAGAACAAGCTTTTATAGTTTAAACAGGAGATACAGTAAAACTGCACTGTTCCTCATATATTTGATTTATTGGCAGTTAAAATGGTAAATAAGACTATTTCCTAAATTGTCCTCATATAAAAACATGCTCAAGTAATGCAGCTAAGGTGTCTGAGCTTCCCCAGGCCCAGGCTCTTAAACCTGGTGCAAAGGATGTTTCTTGCCTGACCAAACATCTCTTGGTCACAAGATTCAACATGTAAATGGAAAGTGCCTGGAGAACAGAATGGTTTAAATTCTCCTTCATAAAAATTCGGTGATCTTCTGCACTACTGCACATACAGCAAGACGTTGGATACACTAAATAATCACTTCATCAACACATGACACAACACAAGAGAGCCAAATCTTCAAGTGAAGACGTTTACCTACTATATCTTTAGGATGAAGGACACTTTTTTGAGGACTGTAATCAACACATTAAGCACACGGGAGAAAGATGGTTTGAGGGAAGAGACATCTTTGGACAGAAGTCTTAGGTATCACGGACCCAGCATCTATAATGCAGCTTTGACTTTCCTCTCCATTCACACACAAACAAATAAGAAACAAACAAACCAAAAAGAAGCAACATACAAGTTTAATCTGCCAAAAAGGATCCAGGCATCTAAAATGTCAAAAATGGATTTACGGCTTATATTACACTTGCTATTTTGATTTAATCTTTAAGGGGTTATTGTTATGGGGTTAAAATACACTATATATATATATGTGTGTGTGTGTGTGTGTGTGTGTGTATGTGTTTGTTTGTTTTTTTTTGTTTTTGCTTTTTCGAGAAAAAAGCGACTAGAGCAAATTTGACAAGTAAATTAAAAATGGGGTAAAAGGGGTAGTTCTTTGGATGTTAGATCAGTGTTGCTCTAAAAATTCACGTACCGCAGAATCAATCAGTCTATCCCAAACAACAAAATACAGATAGTTTGTTAGTTTAGTTTAGCTTATTCAGTCATCAAACAATCAATATATTTGGTTTTATATCATAAACAAATCTTGACACTGAGAAAGAAAGCAGGAGGTAATGGTAAACACTGAGATAAAGTCTAACTGAGCAAATACATTTGTTCATCTGCAAAGCGCACCTAACAGTATTGGCCCAAGCGGGGACTCGTAGTTTTCAGTGTATGGCAGTTAGGTTGCTGTGGAGCTTGTTAGACAGGTGTCAGTCGTCTGTCCGCGTATAATTGTACAATTCATTAGACATTCGAACCGTCGTTTTGTTTATTTTGTGGTCATGTTTTAGCCACGTTTGTGTCACACGCAAACGGTGTCTTCGTGTAATTTATTTCAGTGAGCAGGCTCGTGTACGCTAGCAAGCTAACCAACAACAACGTCGTAAAGAAAAACAACACGCAAGTGTCTGTTTAGGTAAAGTTGCACTTCTGACAGTTTGTGACACAAAACACCTTGCTACTACTAGAATGAATGTCGCTAAAAGTGGGTACCGCGCATTTTCCGCAAACTCTTCTGCAGCATGCACTGAATTGGCTAAGAAGATAACCGAGTAAGTACTACAAACCACTAGTAGTGACTACTAGTTAATGTTTAATGGTGTACTGTGGTTTTATCAGCTTTTAACAACTACATGTGGAAGATAAACCCTTCCTGTGGATCAGTAAGAATGAACATTTTCAGCTTATTCACTGATAACATAAACGTAATAAATGGTTGCCTAAGGTGGGGCAGAATCATGTGAAATAACTTATTGTCTCCATGACTGAGCAGTCTGAATGAATGTGATCATGCAGGTTTTAGTTTGAGACTAATTAGTTTTCATATGGTAATTAGATTTCACAGTTGTTGAAGACATGTGGATGTATCATTGTGCTCTTTTTTCCACAGACGACTGGGAGTTGAGCTTGGAAAATCTGTGGTTTTTCAAGAATCCAACAGAGGTGAGATGAGGATCAACATTGAAATAAATAAAGTTTCGTTATGTGGCATCTCTGCAAACTTTGCCTTTAGGTGGTTTGATTTTCCTCTTGTGAAGGGTGAAATGACGGTGTAATTTACAAAATATATAAAATTCAGACAAGTTCAGCCAACGTTTTCTGTACGCCACAAATATAGAAGGTGCTTTGTTTCTGATTTATTACATTTTTTTGCTCTCTGTTTTCTGCTATTAGCTATTTTTGGAGCACATTAATCTGGGTTTGATGAAGCCATCTGAACCAATGCAGACCTACGACATGCACATGTACATGATCTCATGTCATTATGCACTTTTTATTTTGACAGATGATAAGAAAATCATTCAGTATAAAGTTAGTCTTATCAAAATAGAAGGAAATGTAAAAGGACTGTTTAAATCATGACATTTTAAAACAACTGTATTTACTAAAGTTTTGTGTTTTGGCTTGATCTTAGCATCATCAATATCCATGCAACAAACAATTGAGCATATTAGATGGGTGCTTTCCAATATGCAGCTTAAAATATTTTGAAGTCCTTTGCACAACAGTATGATATTTAAAAATGACTTGAACAGTTTAGTTTCTTAAGATGCAAATGTGTAATCACAAAATAATTGGCTCAACCCTAGACCACTAATGTCGGGTGATTTACCATCAAAGCAAATGTAGAAAGAACACAAACAATCAGGAATGATGTGTAATGTATTATGTTATGACCAAAAATTAATAACAGATGACTACATTGACTTGATCAGTTAATTAAAATATATATATATATTTTTTTTTGTCAAACTATGAGATTGTTAAAAAGGTCCCACTCTGTCTCCCTCTGACTGGGGGTGAACTTAGAAATCTGTGAGTAATTATTGACATATTTATTTTTTAATTTTCTTTTTCTCTAAACAGAGACTAGAGTGGATGTGAAAGAATCTGTTCGTGGGCAGACTATTTTCATTATCCAGACCATACCAAGGTGAGTATAGGATGACATGCCATTTGGACTGCAGGTGGATTATTACTTTCCTAAATTAACATAATTTACTCCTGTCTTTTCTGTCTTGGCTACAAATAGAGATGTCAACACGGCCATCATGGAGCTTCTTATCATGGCTTATGCCCTCAAGACCTCCTGTGCAAAGAACATTATTGGAGTCATTCCTTACTTTCCCTACAGCAAACAGTGCAAGATGAGAAAGAGAGGTTCCATAGTGTGCAAATTATTAGCTTCAATGTTGGCCAAAGCAGGTAAAAGGCAACAAAGCACATCTTAAACAGTGATATCTTAAAAGTCTCCCCTTTTTAAGTTGGATTTTTATTTTTGTTTGTAAGGATTAACACACATCATCACTATGGACTTGCATCAGAAGGAGATACAAGGCTTTTTCAGCTTTCCTGTTGACAACCTGCGTGCCTCCCCTTTCTTGATTCAGTACATCCAAGAAGAGGTGATAATCAGATTCAAAGATCATTCAGATGTGTTGTAACTTTAAGTATAATCATTGAGAATTCCCTATAAACTAAATCAGTCTGTCAGTGACGTTTGTTTTCTTTCATCATGACAGATTCCTGATTACAGAAACGCCATAATAGTAGCAAAGTCACCTGCTGCAGCTAAAAGGTAACAAGATGCATTTTTATCTCAGATGCTTTCTTTTTTGAGTTTTTATACCGCAGGGGTTGATGGGAATCCGGCACCGTGCCGGAATTCTGGCGTGGAGCAGTTGGTGATGCGGGGAAAAAAAATGCAGATGCAAAAAGTTTTGTCATGGCATGAGATGGAATTTTTTTATAAAATGTCTGTGGGAGCTTTACATGAAACTATTTGCTACAGTCATCTTGGACACACCGTCATCCATGGGGGTCAGACCCGTGGCTTTTCATGGTGAGTGGGTCCCAACATCCACACTTATTTTGCTGTTTTTTTTTTTTCATTTGTGCAACATTGCTACGCTAGTCGCTTTTTCTCTTTGTGCTGCGCGATTCCCTCTCCTCCTCCTCCTCTCTCTCCTGTTGCTCCTTGAATCATGTCAGGATTGTTGGTGATCAGGTGATCTGCTTTTCTGTCCCAGTGAAGTCTTTCTTGTTGTTGTTTATCGTTGAGCTCTTGCTCGAGAGGAGGAAGCAAGCGGGATGTTGACACAAAACAGTAGTCCGTTTCAGTCAGATTATCTTTTGTTTGCATTTATTTGGAATTGTTTTCAATGTTAGCTGAGGTTTGCTGGTGACACAGCTGTAAAATCTGCTGGTCATAATACAGCCAGCTGGATCAGGTTCAGATATCTAGTGAGTGTCAAGATGAAACAAGAGGATGTTTTTCTCTAAATCATTGGTGCTGTGCAAAAGTTGGATAGGCCGGTTTACCTTTTAGGAGCCATGAATGTGGTGAAGATAAATTAACAGGTTGTGAAAAACAAATCAGAGCAGGACGCTTCTTGAACCAGGTGGTTGACAGGTGATAGAAAGGATTTATATGCAGGGGCGGCTCTGGAAAAGTTTCAGTGAGGGGGCCAGGAACAGAGTGGCACAAAGGAGAATTTTTCTTTTTTTTTTTTTTTTTTGAAGCCTAGATTTTGGTAAA
>CM047976.1:18598264-18613410 GCA_026261665.1 Melanotaenia duboulayi
TATATATATATGTATATATATATATCTTTATTTTCTTTTTCTCTCATCATCTTTATATTCTTTGTAGTCTGTTTCCTGAGCCATGTCCGCATCTTCTTCTAAAGAAAAATGTCAATATAGTTGATCCATTCTGTATATAATGTGATGTAAATATAAAAGCAATATAATTCAGCTATTACCATATCGTTCAAAGCTATCATATTTGTAATGAAACTGCTAATAATAGTGCTTAATTTAATAGATTGGTGACACATATACATAGATCACACTTTGAGATAGCAGTGCACTGCACTCTTTGTGGGTTATAATGTGACCATCGATCCATCCATCTATTATCTATGTCCTCTTTATCCCATCCCAGCTTCCATGCAAGAGGATGGGTACACCCTGGAGAGGCTGCCAGTCTCTCTCAAGTCCAGCATGGAGACAAATAACCACACACACTAACAATAACAAAACAGGAGAATACAAAGAAAGTCTCATTGCAATGACCACTTCTTAAAAATTTCACAAGTTGTCAATATTTGTAAGTTTATTATGATTTTCTTGAGATTTATGCTATTTGTTGCTGCCTTTTACTACTTTATAATGCTCTTTGCACCATCTGTAATGCTCTTAATGTTTTATGTAAAGCACTTTGAATTGTTGCCTGTAGTGAACATATGAAAACAGCAAAACCGACAGCATCCGAGAAGACAAAAAACATGGCAATTTTCTGATTTAACTGATTTAATCAAATACTTTCAGTCATCCTTTGGCACAAAATGTTGTGTAATCAGCGTTATACCCTGTTTCACAAGCCCCTGTGCTTACTCATTTGAAGTGACATCAGTGCCCACTCATCAGAGTCACACATTAACAGCATATGCGGCTGGCTATCTTGGGGAAATGTTGAATGATAAATCCCAAGAGGTGCTATTATGAATCACTGCATAAACGCCTGAGAGCATGTTTTCTGTCTCTAAGCACTCTGCTCAGGATAAACAACCTTTCATTTGTTGTTCTGAGATCTCCCCGAAATTTGCATTGTGCCTCTTTCCCAAGACCTTCTTCAAGGCAAAATCTTTCCTCCAGCGCTGAATATATCTCCAGGCACTCAGCAACCTTGGAGAACTTAGCATCAGTGCAACTGAAATGAAAGAAAGCTGTGTGAATGCTCATCTGTTTCTGCATCTTACATACATCCTTTCTGTGGTGTTGATTGTATTATTGAGGTCAGCTATTGAGCACAGCTGCTAATCTTAGTGGACTGCCTGATGCTGGACTGCAAACACACCTAAAAGCACCCCCCCCCAATCTCACACACTGCACTTTTTTTCCAAGGCAGAAGTGTGAAAACTTACAGTTATCATGAACATCATTGAGGGTGTAGTGGCTGCTGTCTGTGTTTGGGTTTCAAGGCACATGATGTGAGGCTTTGTTTGACTGTGTAATGAGACGAGATAATGGACAGTAACGTGAGCAGCAACTGGTGGACCAACTAATTCAGAATCAAAGGCCGAATGAACTAGGACCAACATCTGGCTTTTTATAACTGTTACTTTGGAGAAACAGTTTTCTATTTTTACTTTCATTTACGGAAAGAAAAAAAAAAAATATATATATATATATATATGTATTACAAAGTCATTGTTTTTGTATTTATTGTGTATGATGAAGACCCATGTAGCAGTTTGATTGAAGCTTGGGTCTGAATAGCATTAAAAGATCTTGACCTGCGATGCATTTATATAATTTTAATTCACCTCCACGCTGCTCGCTGCAAGATGTAATTTGTCTGTACTGCTGTACAGTTCATAAACCTATCGTATCAATATATTCCTCAGCATCAGACGGAAAAAACACCAGATCTGAGCAACAAAGAGGAGCCTTAACAACAACTGTTATATAAATTAACTGGGAGATTATGTAAGCCTTATTTTTTTAATATTCAGTGATAGATTTTTTTTCCCATAGTGCCTGTGCACTATGGGCATGTGGCTGTGCTCCAGTTGTTTGTGTCACTTGTATACATCAATAAATTTGAACTCCACTTTTAAAACTGTTAGTGTGACTCAAAAAACAGTATAGACCATCACTGTCAAATGATTGTGGAGCTAAAACTAGTTGTTTATGTTAACATACAAGTTTCCTGTCTATACTGTGGGGAAGACAAGTGGTAGAATGATCATACTTTAAACAGAAAGTAGGCAGCTCCAGCCTAAGCCGCTTGTTGAAATGCTCTTAAGCAAGATGATAAACTCTTTATTGCTTACCATATACCAACTGCTTCATACAGTATGACATAAAGTAGTTTTTCTGCTAGCTTGAAAAAAAAGGATGAAGTATTGGGGCTGCAAATGATAACTTCACCACTAGATGGCACAAAAGCTACACACTGCTTGTTGTAGAAAATGACTCACAGTTACAACCAAAAGAATTTACGTAGTTGACGCCCGTAAAAGCACCTAAAACAACACATGAGAGTCTACTTTTGTGACAAGAAATTAATGCTACAATAAGCCACAAAAAGTGACAGGGCAGGCATCCTAAAATTCAAGAATAATGGATTTAAAGCTGAACACACCTGCTTAGATGGAGGCTCAGTTAAACTTTACTCTCAGAGGAAAAACAAAGATAATGTTGTAAATTCACAAAAACACCAAATCAGTATTAGAAAAAGTAAAATTCTCACTCATTGCATGAACTGAAGTTAACTTACCCGAACCCTGAGCACAAGGAATAACTAGCTAACATGATGTGGGGGAAAAACACAACTGTCACTCTTTGTGGATCATTTCTATGAAGTCTGAAGGGTTCTTGGCTTCTGGTCACTAAATAATGTATGGTTTCTTTTTTTTGTCTGACATGTACTGGAGATACAAATAATTTTAAATGCAGTATCCCAGATTTGCATCTTATCAGATTTTCATAATGGCTGTCAACTGCAGGTGATTCACAAAACTCATCTTCTATCAGCAATGCACAGAAAGAAACACGTCTCGCTGAAGCCTGCCTTCTTTCCAACAAATCTGGTTTATGTGGGTATGAGTGCTGTGCCGTGTGACAAATGTTGAATTGCAAAGGTGCAGCTGACAGTTTCCTTTGCAGTGAAAAAAGATTAGTGATGTTTGTCTTCAGATCACGTGTAACGAAATGAGAATCCACATTTAAAGTTTTACAGTTAGTTTACATAACAGATCTTTTGATAGCAGGGAGTTCTCTGCATGAAACCACAAACCTTTTATTTTTCTTTTGGCTGGAAAGTAAACAAATTAAACAAATCCTCAGATAAACATGCTACTGCTCAGACTTGTATGAGTATAAGCTTTGTTTGATAAAGAACTGGACTGCCTTTTGAAGTCAAGTATATGTATTTGCTGGTCTTTCATTGGATCTGGGTCACATTTACCAAGAGAGTAAAAAACATGTAGAGGAAATTTAGAGCCATAAGAGAAATGTAGATTTTTTTTTTTGTCCTTGCTTTTAGCTTGAAAAGCTTTAGATCACCATGGCAACAGTGCTCTGTCAAGATGGGAGGATATCAGCTTAATCTCTATCTCTTGGAAAACTCATGGACTGAATAAGAGCGGATCATGGGAGAATTTTGAGGATCTGTGATGTTCCACGGTCGGCTATGGTGTTAACCTTTTGGCTTCTAAAGAGAACATGACCAAAAGTCCCCATTAAGTTTAGTGATGCAACAAGCATCTCACTTTTAAAACACCTTTGCATGTACATAATAATTACTCTGTGGATGATCCCAACAAGAATCCCTTAATTTAATGCATGCTTAAAAAGATGCTTATTTAACTGCTGCCAGAGATGAACATATGCACATCCTGCTTACTACTGATTTACAGTCGTGAGGGAGTAAACATTAAGGGGGATGATTTGGACACAATCATAATTCAGCACCTGAGAAACCAAAACTTAAAGGTTTTAAAAGGCAGAAAAACAACCATGTGTATTTGCATGTATAAAAAGCGTGAAAAATACCCATTGTCTGGGAATATAATACTGATATAAAATGTTTTTATGTTTAGGGTTAGCCCTTCAGTTATGATTTTTATAGTTGTGTGGTGATACTAGGGAATCTCCACAGGATTATGGAAACAAAACTTCATGTGTGTCTGTCTGTTGCCATGGCAAAATATCATCTTGGGGACTTACATGAAGTACCCAAGAGACAGTTTTCTTGAGGGCTTTGGCAGCTGCTTATCTGAGTTTTGGACAGATTTAGTTTCAAAATATCCACATTGCAGCTGCTAAGCGTTTCAGTTGTAAGTCTTGTAACTGCACAAGAAAATGAGAAATGGTTCCCAAAAAATCCAACTTGTTCTCTGCAAGTTCATGGTGTTGAAATGTGTTCACATGCAGGCCTGATCATGTCTTTTGAAGCTAATTGAGTTATTGATTTTATTCTCTGGGTGCTAGCTTTAGTAAACACCCTTATATAACTAAAACTACTGCTTACTTCACTGTCTCATCGATCTTGTGCGAGTGTAATTTTGTCTCCCCTCTTTGTTCTCTTACTAATCGTACCTAGTAAATGTATCTAGTAAGTCTCTAAGGATAGGGATTTCTTGTATTGTTTTGTGCAGCAGCAGCAGCAAGATGGAAAAACACATTTTATCCTCTTATAAACAAACCAAAATCAATTTTATTCAACATACATCCATGCATCAACTTTAACAATTAATTTCTCCACTTTGCACTGTCAGCATTGTTGACCCTGTTCTTGCATGTGTGATTGATTTACCTATAATCAGCGACATGCAGGAACAGAGCTCTGCAGCATAATGTCGGCACATGCTGTTACATGATTGCTTGGCTCGCTTGATCGGTGCTACTGTCATGGTAGCTCCATGCTGTGGCTGCAGAGACCCAGTTACTCTTCCAGCTGTAAACCATGTTCCAACATAACAAGAATAAAGTCTTTCAAGTTCACTAACTGGGTGCAACACGCTCCATCGAGTAGAAAAATAAGTGTTGTCAAAACTTGCTAAGCAAAACATCCACTTCACACTCATTCACATCACTGAAAGCAGACAAATCTGTACACAAGATGTTCTTCACTCCCACAGAGTGGATCTGAAGACTTGAGAAGTAAACAGGCCATCTGATATAAGGATGCTGCATGCTTTCTATAATCCCTTAAATCTGAAACAGATTACATTCATTGCTGTCCACACTTTCATGCAGCATCATTACAAAACACAAAACAACAAAAAAATCACAATCCCCAATATACAATATCTACAGCAAAATATCTTATGATAAATTCTAAATCAGGAGCTCAGATTTTAGATAAGGTTTGGCTTAAACTATACATATGAACTGAATGTGGACAAAACAGTTATGAAGAATGAAAAAAGTGGTTAACAATAGATGCTTTTATTGTGTTAAAGGGGCAGTTTAAGCTTATCAGTGTATATTAAATGAATTTATATTAATTTAAAAATAATTTCTGAAGTGTGTGTATGCATCATAGCACTGCATCTGTCGTTCTTGAAAAGAAACACTGCCTCCTTTTGGCCACCTGGTTAATTGATATTATTAAACAAATAGACCCTTTTGCCTGCAGGGACCATAAAACTTTATTAGAAGACTGAATTTTATCGGGGAACTGTTTTTGGGGAACAAGTGGAATTTTCTAAAATTCAGATGAAAACAAACACAGTTAATCTGTGGAAAAGCATTGGCTTTTTTAAGATGTCTTTTTTTTTAGCTGTATTCAAGCATAGTTTAAATTCTCTTGGGTTGCACAGAAAACCTGTGCTGCCATCCAGTGGGGGAATGTGTTTTCATAACTCAGTGTTATAGGCGATAAAATTCAAGGCTAAAAGTGGATTTTTATTACCACCAAGCCCTAAATTACCACCTTCATTTAGATTTTCTGATCCAGACAAATCTCTAATTAGTGAAAACCTCAAATGTCTTTCCTGAGAAGATATTTATCTGAAGGTTTGCACAAACACCTGCAAAAACAAACAGACAATATTTTTTTAACCATAATGCACTGGGCTGGGATGGATTTCTCTCTCATTCACTGCTTCATTATCATTCAATCTGTGCCATTTTCTTTACATCCTAAAATACAACATTAGGATCTCCACTGCTATACAAATCCAGTGCAGTTTGACTGTAGTCTCTGAAGAATCCCTTTCCTGAATCCCTAATGACATCACTGGCTGATTCACTGATGATGTCACTTCCTGACTAGAGAGCTGCTTGTTGAGAGAGGGTATCCACAATGAGCAGTTCAGTTTGTCCTCCTCTTTCCTTATTGTACTCAGGATATTATAAAGCCCATGCTGGTCCATGTCTTGCTGAGTGATGGCCGCTTCTGTTATGTTATTGTCTCCCGAGAACCAGTGGACCACCCCGCGGGGGTAAACCCCACTGAATGAGCATTCGGCATGAGATCCATTCCAGGAGCTCTTTGAGCTTCCAGAGCAGCCTGTGAAGATCAAACATTTTTAGAAAGATACAATACAGCAATAGGAAAAAAAAATGAAAAGGTATTTAAATTTGACTCACCTTGTACCTTTACATAAGTATGATTCTGCAGCATTCCCACATTGGTGGCCACTTTGCAAAGGTATTTTCCCTCACTCACTGGCATGATGTTGGTCAGAATCATAGCGAGTGTTTGGTAGGAATCCTTGTCTGTACTTTCACAACGAACGTTTCGGTCAGCTCGATCATGCTTGTACTCGCATTTCTCTGTTTTATTATCAGCCAGCAAAGATAAATTTATTATCTGCACATCCATCTGGTTCAATGAGCTGAAATTGCACATCAGAGTCACATTTTCTCCACACCATGCTGTGACCTTGGGCAGGACCTGCAGCTGCAAACTCTGTCTCACTGATCAAAGAAAGTAGGAAAAAAACAAAGTTAGAGACCTTTACACGGAAAAAGGTGCATGAAGATGAAGACTATCAACATGAGATGTTGTGGTCATGACGCCACTGCTTCTATGAACAGTCTGAGCTTTTATATGCACTTCATTTAGACGATAGCCATATTCTTTAATATTTTTACTGCACCTATTACACACCTTACTAAAGTCGGTATAAAGGGACATCATGGAAAGACACCAAACTATGAGACCAATGATAAACTTAGACAGATTGGAGATCAACAGATAAAGAAACCAGGCAGTAGATCTCTTCTGTATGTGCTTCCTTTCTACACATGATCAATAAGTGAACAGAAGTAAATGGGAAAAAAACAAATAACTGACATATTTTGCTCAAAGTAGAACTGGAGTTATGCTTTTATGTGGTATCCTGGCTGTAGTGCACATTCATATCTGTGTGCTGGCTTGTTTCACTTTACAGCTCCACTACTAAAACATGGGGTGGTGGTGGACTTTCTATGTTACAGTATTTAGTTTCATTTTTTCTTTCTCTTTAGACAAAAAAAAAATATTTTTCACTCAAATTCCAGAGGTGGAAGACATCCAAGAACATGGCATGTACAATCTTGAACTGATCATCAATCCGATCATCCGCACCACAGAAAGTAAACAGGCGGTTAAAAGGTAATTACTGCACTTCACACATTTTTGTTTCACAAAAACATAAAGCTGACATTTTGCATTGCTGTAGGCTATGCATTTAAAATAAGACACCATATTGTATTTTTGATTAGTCTGAAGTTGTCTTTTGTGTGCAGAGACCCTGAATTCTGACTTCAGGATAGTGTATCTGCACGCTCTAAAATCCTATTCCTATTAGTCAATTTATCATCATCATCACCAAATATTTCTACTTCCTTTAGAAATTAGAGTTTCAATATTAAAACACATTTTATTACATGATTATTGAAGGATATATTTATAAGACAATACTATCAGTAGTTTTGACTTGTTTTGGTCGAATAACTCCCCCCAAAATTTAATCGGGCAACCGTGGTTGTAAAAGCAAGAGATGAGAGAAACCTCCTAGCATGCAGCATGATGTGATGTACTTTCACATATGTGACCTGCAGGCTTTTGTTCTATTGCAGTCTTAGTTTATAGTCCTTCGTTGGTGTTTTTGAGTTTTGTCTTGTTACCTGTTTTATTTAGTTGTTTTGTTTACTTTACTTCCTGCTCCCTGATTATCACACCTGGTTTCTTTTGCTGATGGCCTCACCTGCTGCTCATTGTGTATTCAGACTCTTGGTTTTCAGTTGACTCTTCAGATAACTTTTCGTTTCACTCTGTGTCTCATTTTTTGTATTGTCTATAGCAGGGCTACTCAATTCGGTCCTATGAGGGCAGGTTTTCCATGTATCCCTGCACCAACACACCTCAAATTAATGAGTCACTATGTACTGTAGAACCTGATTGGCTGTTAGAGCCACCTAATTTGACTCAGGTGTGTTGGTGCAGGGATACATGGAAAACCTGCTGGACTGCGGCCCTCGTAGGACCGAATTGAGTAGCCCTGGTAGTCTTTTGTGTTTCACTATTAAAACACTGGATGCCAATTGGCTTCATCTTGACTAAGCTAACCAGTTGCAGCATTGGTGCTACAGTGAAATTATTATTGAAAGCCGTATCAATAATTGTGCCATGGCTGAAAATTATGTTTCACCCTTTGACTCCTTGCCACAGCTTTGTCATTCTCGCCTGTCATTGGTGTTGTCTCATTTTTTTGTGTGTGTGTCTTAGCTTAGCAAGAAAAGACATAACTAGAAAAAAGCAGTATTTTACAACTATTTCAAACAACATACAGCAAAATAAGATGTATAATAATCAGTCATTGGCTCAGTTTCATTATACTAATTGTCAAGTGTATTTCGAGTGCTGTGAAAATGTCAGGCAATTACATCAGTTTGAGGTCTCATAAAATAATACTATCTCAGCTAGAGGTCCCCTCATTTTCTCACAGTCTTTTTGTTACAAAGAAGTCTTTCACCACCACATAAGAAAAAGCAGATATTTTATAAGACTGTCTGAATAAAATGCAAAATGCTTTATAGACTACACACAAGAACTGCTTCCATGAACACGTCTTCATATGGTTTTCATACTTTAAAACAGACTCACCAGCAGCATTGACAACTGAGGTGAAGCAGAAAATGGAAAGCCAGGCAAAACCATGATGCATCCTTGAAGCAGGGGAGGATCTCATTGCTCTGATCTGCATTCAAATAATAATAATTATCACATTAGATTAACCAGATGACTGCAAAAAAAAACAAAAAAAACAAAAAACAAAACAAAAGATAAAAAACTTGATGTNTCACATTAGATTAACCAGATGACTGCAAATAAACAAAACAAAGCAAACAAAAAACTTGATGCATTGATAGTTGGTGTACATAAAGGAAAATAACAATGGTCTCTACGTACCATGGAACAAACACCTAGTCTGTTTCTTTCTGCTCTGCTGCTCTTATTTCAGGAAATGCAGCTCCCGAGGATGTCTTGAATGAAAAAGCTTCCGGTAACTCGCTCTCTGCAGTTTAAAGGAAACTTCTAGTCTGGGTGGTGTGGTGTCAGATTTACACATGAACATGAGCAGACCTGCCCTGGAATGGGTGTGCTTATAAAAGAACAGCAGAGTAAAAGTTATATTACCCAATCTCTACCCAAGATAAATAAACTGATACTTAAATAAATAAATAAGTAAATCAATAAAAAAATAGTCAATGTACTTACAGAAGAGTATTAGGGCTACTGAAGAAGAAAAAAAAAAAAAACAAGAATTCTGAGAAAAAAGTCAGAATTCTATTTATTTATTTATTTTTACGGTGGCCCTAATACTTCTCCGTAAGTACTTAGCAGTACCACCTCTGGATTCACACCAGGAGAATGTATTTGCTGAATTCTTGGAAAAGCACTTTTATATAGGAGACCTTCTTAAGCCTGGGGAATATTTAACGGGGACATTTTTAAATATTATAAGAAGGGTTGTCTTCTTAACAACAAAATATAAAGAAATCAGGCATGTGTCTATCTTTTGCACATTACTTTATTGAAATATGAAGCATAAAATGTACTTTTTAAACTATTTATTTGCAGGATCCTTATCAATGTAAGTGTCTAAATATTTTTGTAGAGATGTAAAAATGTCTTGCTACTGTTTGCTTTTTGTTCCAAGTCTGCCCATGCAGACCTCCTTGGTTATACGCTAAAACTATCAACTAAAATTTCTGCACTGCCTCACTTTTTCATTGCATAGATTCAGCAAGGTGTTGGAAGCATTCCTCAGATACTTACATGATAGCATCCCATGGCTGCTGCAGATTTTTTAGCCACACAAGAAAAATATCCCTCACACCATTACACCACCACAACCAGCCTGAACCAAGGCAGGATGGATCCATGCTTTCGTGTTGTTTACAACAAATTCTGACCCTACTACCATCTGAATGTTGCAGCAGGAATGGAGATTCATCAGACCAGACAATATTTTCCCAATCTTCTAATGTCCAGTTTCCTCTGACAGGACATCACTCAGAGTGGTCTTCTGCTGCTGTAGCCCACCTGCGTCAAGGTTTAACACGTGTGAGATTCACTTCTGTTTACCATAGTTGTAACCAGTGGTTATTTGAGTTCCTGTTGTCTTTCTATCATCTATCATCATCCAACCAGTTTTCCCATTCTACTCTGACCTACATCAGCAAGGCATTTGGGTATTTTCTTTTACAGACCCATTCCCTTTAAACCCAAGAAAGGGTTATGTGTAAAAAACCCCATTAGATAAGCAGATTTGGAAATACTCAGACCAACCTGCTGGGCATCAACAACAAAATCACATTTTATTCCTCATTCTGATAAACAAGTCATCTTGATGATGTCGACATGCCTAAATGCACTGCATTTCTGCCACTGTTGACTATCTGTGTTAACAAACAATTAAACAGTGGGCTGGTGGGATTATATATTTTGGGTTAGTAAAAAGGTATGTCAGATCTGGATTGTGTAAAACTCTATATCATACTTTCAAACAGATCTCAGGGTGTCTGACGGCTCAGCTGGATGACCATGCATCATGTACAGATGCTGAAACTCCTCAATGCAGCTAACCTGGGTTTGAGTCCTGGCCAGTGGCCCTTTCCTGCATGTCACCCCTCTTTCTTTCTGACCACTTTCTAAAAAAGACTATTAGTGCCTAAAAAAATCCTTCAAAAACCATAACAGAAATCTGTGGAAAGGGAAGCAGAAACCTTATAGCAATTTTAGCAAAGAAGCAACTTGTCACTTTTCATTAAATTAATTAAATCTATCCTGCAAAATCATTCAAATAAAAGCAATATAAATCAGACTGAAAAACAGAAAAAAATTCTTTCCAGACACCTCCTAATACTGCTGCTTTACTTTATAATCACATGGATGGGGAGAATCATTGTTTACTTGAGAAAGATTATTTTAAGTTTTCACTTGACTTCACTTCATGGATGATATGCGTTTGGGGAAGTCATGGAGACAATATGCTGGAAATTTAGCAAGAACAGGCAAGTGAACTGTCAGCAGGCTGAGACAGGCAAGCAACTTTAGCCTCTAAACAGACTGGGAAGAAAAAAAAGTCCTTTCCTGTTAAGAAACTGTGTAAAGTTAACACTAAGGACACAGGAGAGATGGCATGCTTAATATAAAAGAATCAGCACAGGGAAGGACATGGGGTAAATAAAGACAATCTGACATGAAAAGAGGTGTTGTGTGATGTGATGTTAAAGATATAAGCTGCCAGAATATTTTCCATTTCAAAACCTGCTCCATATTTTTGTACTTGTGTATTTTTCACAAAGATGCCAGGACAACATGGAGAAGAAGGAGAAGAGGGTACAAGATGCTCTTACAGTAACTACCAGCATTTTTCTATGTCTTAATTTTTGTTTTCAACACAAGTATTGCAAACCTGAAAATGAGGATTATTACAGTTTTCTATGTAAATCTTTTCTAAACATAGCTAGCTAGCTAGCTAGATTATATAATAGTGAAATTAACAGTGTAATAATAACAGTACATAATGGTAGCAGCAATGGTATATACTACTACTACTACTACTACTACTAATAATAATAATGCTGATAACAAAATAGCAATAGTGATAATAATAGTAATGATAATACTACTACTAATAATAATACTGTATGTACACAAACATTTTTCCTATATATATATATATTTAGCATGTGCAACATATGCAAAGATACATAATTGCAAAGTGACGGGTGTGTGCAAAAGGTGACAGATGGTTAGACCAGGTGTGTAACTGTAGCTCTGTCAGAGGTAGAGGAGTTGTAAAGTCTGAGTGTAGAAGGCAGGAAGGATTTCCTGTATCGTTCCTTAGAGCAGCGGGGTTGAATGAGTCTGGTGCTGAAGCTGCTCTTTAGCTTGTCCAGTGTTTTGTGGAGGGGGTAAGAGGGATTCTTCATGGTTGCCAGCATCTTTGCCAGCATCCTCTCCTTCACCACCTCCTGCAGGTTGATAAGTTTGCAGCCAAAAACAGACTGTGCCTTCCTGATCAGTTTGCTTAGTCTGTTGGCGTCCTCAGGAAGTAATGCTGGCTCATGCCCTTCTTGTAAATGGCAGTCCAGTTTATTGTCCAGAGTTACACCCAGGTACTTGTATGAGTCCACAAGATCTACCTCCATCCCCCTGATGCAGACCGGAGAGGGCAGTGGCTTGTTCTTCCTGAAGTCCACCATCATCTCTTTACTTCACCATGTTCAGTTGCAGGTGGTTCTCCCCACAGCACTTCACAAAGCGGTTAACCAGGTCCCTGCACTCAGCCTCCCTCCCTCCCTCCACACACCCCACAATGGCCGTGTCATCTGAGAATTTCTGTAGATGACACGACTCAGGGTAGTAGATAAAGTCTGACGTGTATGTGGTTATTATGACCCAATACAGGGGTATTAAAAGGCGTAACCAGGCGAGAACTGCGGATAGATGTTAATTAAATAGGCAAGTAGATTTATTGTTACAAGTGGAAAGGGAGAATAAACAAATGGTGATAACTGATAATAGTTGGGGGTTAGTAGGGCTGCTCAAATCAAAAACACAATGTAACCACTATGGTTTACCTCAAAATCAGCTAGTTGAAAACAAAACCCAGGAATGAGTTACCTAAAACTGGCCTTCGAGACTAAGTTAACAAAAGCTGAAGCAGCTCTAATAGCTATGCTTACAGTATCTCGCAGACGTGAGTGCTAATATTTCATTATATCTTTCAATGGGACAACACTATAGAAATTAAACTTTGACATACAGAATATCAAAGTTATTTTTTTAGAGTTTGGTCTCCTGTATATCAAAGTTTCGTTTCTATAGTGTTGTACCATGAAAAGATATAATGGCATATTTGCAAAAATGCGAGGGGTGTACTCACCTCTGTGAGATACTTTATGTGAAAACTCTATATACAATTATAACTACAAAACTAAACTGGCCCAACACATCCTAACTCTACAACTTTATATAAATAGTACAGCTTTAACTCTAAATAAAACTACTTAAAGAGAAANCCTAACTCTACAACTTTATATAAATAGTAAATAAAACTACTTAAAGAGAAGCCAAAAGAGCTTTACATGCTATCAAAAACAGAAAAGAAAACAAGACTACAAGTCAACAAGCCAAACACAAAACAAAGCCAACCAGTTGTAACACTGCTGGAAAAGTACTAACCTGTCTAATCAAAATACCACCAGCTAAGCACACAATCAAAGTCATCACGAGTCCAAACAAGCTGAGGCCACACTATCTGTGCCAAACATTTACCAAGGAGCCCACAGCTGCTTCTCGCCTTTTTTTCCTGGCTGGTGACCTCAGGAGCAGAGATTGGACCAGCGATGATCCAACCAGAAGGGAGAATGTAAAAGTATGCCATATCCAGCCAACTCCTAACAGGCAACAGAGGGCAGGCATTTGCATGCCGGATTATTTCCAGGTGGCGGCAATGTGTGGCAGAGGTGAAGAGGGAGGGAGACAGCACAGAACCCTGGGGGGCCCTGATGTTACTAATCAGACTACCAGAAACACAGCCCCGTAATCTCACAAACTGTGGTCTGCCCGTCAGATAGTCATCGATCCAAGCAATGAGGGGAGCACTGACCCGCATGTTCTCCAGTTTGGCCTTCAGCAGTCTGGGCTGGATGCTGGAGAAGTTGAAGAACAAGATGCGGACTGAGGTGTTGGATCTGTCCAGGGAGGAGTAAGCCTTCTGCAGCAGGTGGATGACTGCATCATCAACCCCAAAATGAGGCTGATATGCAAACAGGGAGTCTTGCTATGGACACACCAGCGATCTGAGGTGTGCCAGGACCAGTCTCTCTATGACCTTCATGATGCGAGAGGTCAGTGCCACTGGCCTGTAATCCTCCAGTACAGCAGGATGTCCTTTTTCGGGCATTGAGACCAGGCAGGATGTTTTCCAGAGCCCTGGCACTCTCTGAAGGCATAGACGTGCTGGAGAACTCCACAGATTTCATAATCTTTTCATAATAATCACAATCTTTTTTTTCTAAAACTGAACATGCTTTTAATCCTCATCAAAATGTCAGGATGCATTTGACAAATCTGCCACAAAAACAACAATCTACTTTGATTTTGGTAGTCTCGCAAAATGTTATGCTGCTAAACACAACTGTGAGAGATTTAAAGAAGCAAACAAAAACCATTATGAGATACTACATTTTGATAGGAAGCACCTTTTATGCTGTTTGTTTGAGCAGAAAAACAGCAAAACTGTGATAATAAAGGTTACAGTGAGTAATAGACAGGCATTTTTATGTCTAACCACCAACGTGTAGATAAACTAAGACATTACATGCAACAGCAAGCCTCTGCAGAGAGCTGTATGATTCATAGCTTCTCTCTTAAGTGGTGTTCATTACTCTGGTTTTACTGGCTATGACAAGACTTGGAAACTTATTGACTTTGATCCTAATATCACAGTTAAAATGACCAATAAGACGTCTTTTATGTGGTCAAGTCTAGTATATATTAGGGCATTATTAGAGCACCTTTAGTTAGAATAACTGATGTTGGAACAAGTTGCAATACCTTTAGGTCATAAAGAATCACTAAAACCACGAAAGTGGTCCACATCAGTCCAGCTCTGAGGTCTGCTGCATTTCACTAGTTTTTATTTAGAAGTAAAATCTACATCTGGTTATTTTAAGCTGGAATCATGTTTAAACCCTCCATGGCATGA
>CM047976.1:18619026-18637138 GCA_026261665.1 Melanotaenia duboulayi
TGCTAACCACCACACCACCGTGCAGACCATGCGGTTTTAAGAATTCTCTGTTTAAATCTGAAAGTGCTCCATGCAGTTAACTCGGTTAGTTTCCGGTGTTTCTGCAACATATTCCTAGCAAAGGATGCAAAGTGAACAAAAGTCTTTTAACCATTTTCAGGCTGAGCATGTAGAACTTGCAACATTTGATCAGAACTTGCTGTCTAACTTGTAATTAATAATTATGTACAACATTTTGGTATAAGTGATTTATAAATTTTTATTGAATAAGAAATAATCTTATTTCTTTATCTCTTATCACTGTATCGAAGCTGAAGTTTTTTTTTGTTTTGTTTTTGTCTTTTCTTTGTGTGTGGGTTTTCATGATAATTTTACAATTGCCAATATTTTGCTGCCATCGGAGTGGTAGGCATGCTTTTTTCACCATAAGAAGTGAAGAATGAAAATATCATTTTTACTCTGAATTCAGCTCTTCAGCTCAGTACATTTGATTTTATTCCCACATTTTTGACATGTAACATTTTTCTCGTTTCAGAGCAGGTGTGCTTATTGTAATTAGGTAAAAAATGCAGCACTTTGCATGGAGGTGATGCCTCTTAAAGTCAAAAGCAAACCACTGGAGGCAGAGAAAAGCAGCATCGGAAGTTGGTATACAGCACTCATGAAACAAGTAAACAGTGAAAGATGGAGAGATTAAGAGACAGAGATACAGAAAGCTGAATAATAAATACAGTTGAGAAGGAGGAGATGGCTCAGAGTGACAAGGAAAGAAAAGAGAACGACTGAAGAGTGGAAGAAGTCAGAAACAGTAACAGAAAGGAAATGAAGGAGAAGAGTATGTGAGGAGGAAGCTGCTGGTGGTCATGTCCTTGGTGAAACTCTGCGAACATCAGAATGATTCATATCCTCACTGGGAGGATGTGAAGAGCAAACCGGTTCTAGTGACCAGCGTGCTATCGCTCAAAATCTTACTAAAGATAAATTAAATTTTCTCAAAAAAATGAGAATTAAAGTTACGCAACATGTTGATTTACAAATATAATGTTGAATTTGTGATTTTTGTACGCTCCCTTCTTTTAATATTTAAACTTATTTTTTATGTCCAAAAGCTTCAGGCTTGCTTCCACGCTTTGATTTATTTTCTGTCTCTGCTTTATTAAAACTCTAACAAAGGCTTTCAATCAAACTATATTGGAAAGTCTGATTAGTACCAAGCTTAGGGCCCCACATTCTTCTTTTAAAAGACCTGGTAGTTCATATCACATCAGATCCCAGACAGTCCATTTTCTCTAGAGGAAAAAAACATAATAGCAAGACAGATGAAACTATTGGACTGTAGAGCTTTTAAGTCATTAGCCTATGCTAATCTATGTATCTATACCGCTCTATAGACCGATCCCTCCACAAATATATATTNTTAAGTCATTAGCCTATGCTAATCTATGTCTCTATTCAGCTCTATAGACCGATCCCTCCACAAATATTTATTTGGTTGGCTGGTTGCCTTTTAAACTACTCATGGATTTGTGAACTTGAAGTGGAAGTCTTGTCATTTCTTCTCTCTTTTTGTTCTGCTAGTGCAAAACTGCATCTGTGAGATGTAGATCTGAATAGCTGCAGCAGACTTTGTGTTGCTATGGAGTTCCCAGAAGCCTAAATGTACTTTATAGTCTAACAATAGCTTCATATACTAATAGATGATCGGCAAAAGTCATCATATTAAAAAAAGCTTTTAAAAATAATGACAGAGTCATTTAAGAAAGTAATCTTGTGTCTGAGAAATATTGTATTACTTGTTTATTATTTACTTGTTCACACAGATCCTCTTATGTAAATATTTTTTATTGGAAAATGTTTAATGAGTAAAGCAGAATGTATCTTTGAGCACATTGTTCCAGCCACAGCAAACTATTACTTTCCAATAAAAATCAAAAAGATTTTATTAGTTTCTACAGCAAATACACACATACACACTCTGCAGCATGGACTCAACTTAATAAAAGCCGTTGCCATGGTAATTGAGGATGCAGCTGCTCTCTCAGCAAAAGAGATATTTTTATGGATGGCTTTTGATGGTTTGATATTTTTCTTTCACTGTTGATTTTGAAATGACTTTTCTTTGTCCTTCCTCAGTATGCAATTAGCTGAAAAGGNCTTTTCTTTGTCCTTCCTCAGTATGCAATAAGCTGAAAAGGAAAAAAAAACAACAACAACAAACAAACAAATAACAACAAAAAGAGTAATCAAAGCAGAATAAGTCACTAACCTTTAGGGGAGAAATCCAAATACATTGTCAGATTTTATTACATGATTAAGAACTGCTGGTTTATTAATCAACAATGAACAATTGTTGATTAATAAACAAGTGCAACATTTTCATGTCTCAAAACTCAGTCACAGCTGAGACTGATACCTAATTAAATAGAAATAAATATACAGATTTTTTAATGTTTCATCTTGTATATAAATAATAAATGAAAATGTATTTATTTAAAAGTTCCTTCTTTCCGTGTGCTCCTGGTGTACAGTCTTTCTGGACTCCATGACATCTCAATTCTCAATTATGTTATTTACAAAGTTAAGACTGACTGTCCAATAACATGCTGGAATTAAGTCAGAACGGATCAAACCTGGACTTATGATGCTATTGTTTCATATTACCAGCATTAAAATAAAATGTGCANGTTTCATATTACCAGCATTAAAATAAAATATGCATGACAGAAACAACAAACAAAAACCATAAACAAAACTAACTCAATAAATAATCAGTGCGCATTATTGACTCTCAACTTTTTTGTGTTCTGCACCTTGTCCGCTGGATGTCGCTGCTCAGCTGCAGTCTGTCTGCAGGATGGAGCTGTCCAGTCCTGGTCTCTGGAAAAGATCCTTTTCAGAGATGTAATAGTGCTTGATAACTTCTGTGGGCCCTAGTCAGGAACCGACAAGTGTTTGTTGAAATGTAACATCTTTATTTACGATGATCATGAAGGATTTTCAATTCAACCCTTCGGTATGTTGGAGTTTATTTTCCTCTTAGAAGAAGATCCTGACATACTATGTTAAAGCACTTAATCATGTTCTTTACATTTTGGGAATGCTTTGCTGGGCCATATCTCGTTTTCCTCAGCTAGAGCACGAAGAGATTTCTCGCTATTGCTCCATTGCTGCCACAGGGAAGCAATAGAGTTTTCATGTGATTCCCTTCACTGTGTGGACACATTTGAATCCATCTTATCATAGTTATTCTAACGTGGCGAGCTCTGGCTCTCCATCACTCAACTTATGCTCAGTTCTGCCAGAAAACGACGGGGTCAGATTGAATTATGCGCGATTAGATTTTTAGGAGCCATATGTCATGATGAATAATTATCTCTAAGTTTGAGAAAGGATAAGTTCACGTAAAACAAATAATAGGCTACGGTATTTAGACGCGTTTTAAAGTGAAGAAATCAACTAGATGGCGCTATCAGTTAACGATCCACCTAAAGAGCGACTCTTATAATGAGATCACAGTCAGAGCTCCATCCACTGAAGATTCAGTAAACTCAGGCGTCCTGGGCTATTGCGCGCCGTGCAGTTTAAATTCCAGGACATTTAACAACGTACAGATTCAGTCATAGCTCATAAGAGGACAATAGCCGAATATTCCCACCTCTTCAGCGTCCAGGGGACGTCTATCTGCTGTCTGCAGGAGGCAGTTGCTCACAGCAAGCCGCGGACAGCAGTTACGCGGGGAAGTTGCGCGTCTGAACGCACTGTCCGTCGATCCTCTGGACCCAGACTGTAACTTCTTCTGCCTCCAGCTGACACGCAAGATTAGCACGATGTTAATCAGACCCGGCGCTCTCTTTATGTTTGGAAAATGACTGCGAGCTTTAGCGAGTTTTCCACGATGGTGAGGAGATGCCCTGTCACTTTCAAACCATTCAGGTAAGCTCACTTTCTCTCAGAGCTGCAGCCTGGAAGGGCTACACTTGATATTATAATCACTGTTATTTTAAATTTCAGTGAAGTACAACTTCATTTCAGGCTCCATTCAGTCAAACATGCTTACATAAATGGACACATTAAAAACTTTATGCAGCTAAAACAGAGACAAACTGATTTCTTATATATTAATGAGCTTTACTTTATTATGAAGACTATCCAAGATATAATAATTGGATTATTTGCATTCATTCTACATACTGTATAACATTTCAACAAAGTTGTGATTGCCTTTTCAGCAGAGCAAATCTTGCAAGTTCAGATCATTGGAATTAATTAGGAGGACAGAGTGCAGGCTATTCCACAGTTTAAGGTTTGCTTACTCAGCTACAGTGATCTCACTCCCAGCTGGGGAAGCAGCAAGAGCAAAGCAAGCAGACATATCATTAAAACTCCAGAGGCCATACCCAAACTTAGGTACTTCCAACTTTGCATTAATTAGTAATCAATGGTGCCGATGAGGCTTAAAGTCTCCTCTGGCTTTACAGCTTTTTGTACAGCACGGTGATGTTAAACATTAGCTCTGACAAGCTCCACCTGACAAGCCAGAGAAAAAACAGAGAAGACATCCTGCTGTGTAATCTGTGTTTTCATACAGCTAGTTTTCCTGCCATTATCTCATATGAAGGATGTGGCACTATTACAGTCTCAGGCGCTAGCTCAGTGACTGCATCCTCTTTTATCAGGTTTCTGCCTTATAAATATGATACAGGATTTAGGTCTAGAAGAAAAGTGTGACAATCTGTCTTGCAGCTCTGCTCCATGAAAGGACGGTTTCCTAACGTTTTCTCAGCATGACCACTCTAACGTTCAGAGGAGCCAGTTTTAAATAAATCTTTCCAAAGAATTCAAGAACGCAATAAATATTTTCTGTGCGTGCACCATTCGCCTGCGGTTGAATGCTTTTATATTTGGTGTTTGCCCACTGTGCACAGTGAGAAGAAAATCCATCCATATAATGGTTCATTTGAAATGAGACAGCTTAGTGAGTACAGTGCTGCTCTGGGTTGGTTGTTTCAATATGAACTTTGAGAAATTTGTCCAAGATCAATAAATCCTTATACACGTCAGACTTAGTTTGAACTTAAGTTGCAGCGAGCTCTGTTAGGCCGCTCCGGCTGTGGAATTACAGCACCCGCCTTGTTTTTATCATTTTTCTTTCTACTCTTCTGGTGTTCGCCCGCCTCAAGAGCTCTGACCTTGTAATTTCCTCTTTTGTAACTTCATCTCCCTTTTGTCTCTTTCCTGTAGAATTTTTGTAGTGGGAGTTGGCTTCTTCAGCCTGTGCTTTCTAATGACTTCTCTTGGGGGCCAATTCTCGGCCAAGCGACCCAGAGACTCCCCCTTCACCATGCGAGCTGAAGGTAAGCCTGCTGTCATGCATCGGTGCTGCTTGGCAGCCTGAGACTCCAGAGGCTGTGTCCTGCGCTGGTAATGATCAGGCAGGAAACATGCTGAGAGCTTTGCGGGGTGGCCTTGATTGCTGCCAGCAGACTGACAGATCTGTTCACTTTTCTCATCAGGAGCACACTGGGAAGGGGGCACTGTCGGCTTGAGAATCCCCTTCCTCCCCTAATCTACACCTCTGTCTTTTTTTTTTTTATCACTTTCATGACCGTGCTCTGAACCACGTGGACTCGTTTAAGCAGCAGCACAAACTGAAAATTGACTGACTGTCTTGTTAGTGTGTCTGTTTGAGTGTTGTTGCTCCCAATTAAATGCATTTTGTGGAGGGAGTATCAGTAAAAAAAAAACATCCTGTAAACTCAAAACAAGCATGATGAATTTGGTTCAAAATTAGCCCTGCAGTGAAGATTGTAAACATAAGTATTTATTTATTTTATATACGGACTTGAATCAGAGACATTAAAGCAATTTCTCCATGAAAGCTGCATGTCTGAGGCTGTCTGCCTCTGTTATCACAAAGCAATGCTAAAATATCTTCCCTTGCCCTCTCAGAGATCAACAAAGCAAAGGTGTACCAGAAAAAAAAATCACAACTGTTGACAACCATCCCTGGGAGAAATTTGGCTTTCTTTGCACGTTCTTTGTGTTTGTTTTTGTGCACTGTGCGTCTGCAAATAAACCACTGGCAGCACAAGCCATTTGGGTCTGTCTTTGTTAGCTTTTGGACTATTGTCTTTCACCTTTTTTATCGCCGCCTGGCACAGTGTTGACTCTGCATGTCATTCTCTGTGACAAATACAGTACCAGCTGGCATGAAAGGAATCGATGCTTCTCTTCATCAGAACCATCCAAGGACAACGGTTGTTGGCAGCTCATTACACTGATGTCAGTTTATTTCAGTTCAAAAAGACCCCGCACAGTAATCATTTCTTCCCCGTCTGAATAATGCAAATTGTCCCAGGGCCAATCGGTAAACAGCATGTTGCTGTGTGGCAGTTAGTTGTGTTATAGTGTTAGAATGACTAACTGATGACTGCGATAGATGTCTGTTGAAGACTTTCTAATCCTCATGAAAAATAAATGTAACTGTAAAAATGTAGTAATAGTGGGAGGGCATGTTGTAGTGAGGTGTATCAGGTGTCATCATGGGAAACAGTTTCAAGAATCTCACTCATTTACACATTGATCAGCTTCAAAGGGAGAGAAAGAGAAGGCGAGAAGGGCTGGTGGGTGAGACGGGAGAGCTGTCTGATTAATTAACCACTCACAGCCTGCAGTCAAGGGAAGATATCTGACCTCAAGCTCATTAAACACTGTCTTGGGCAAACCACGGAGAGAGGAGCTATGTAAATGCTCGTTCTGTGTGCACGCTTTGTGTGCACATGCATGCTTGTGAGTAAGGACATATGGCACTGAAGTTGGTGTAATGAATGAGTTGGGATGCCTCTTTCAGTGCAGCAGCATCTTGATCAGGCTCGCTGCACCCAGCTGAGTAATCCATGCTCGTGATGGTTACCATACTTTTATGAAAAAAGTCTTTAAATGAATCACGAGCTGTAAAAGCACCTGAGCCTTCACAGTATTTTCAATCTGAAATGGCAAACAAAATGGTTGCGCCATGCTGTGATGAAGCACTATCTTCACTGAGAGTACACTGCAGCACTGTAAGTGGTTCCAGGCTAAAGATGTTAAGAGAAATCTGTAGTTGTTGTTACCTTTTTGCCTGGTTTTGGCTCCATCTCTTGCAGTGCTGAAGTTTGTACTGAATAGCCATGTGCAAGTGATGCACACACTTTGACACGGCACAGCCAGGGAGTTTGGATGCGGAGCAATACCCCAGATTTGGAATGCATGCACTCCATTCATTACTTCCCTTTGAAGGTACAGGAACCTAATGATGTGAAAAAGTAAGCAGGGGGGGAAAGATGGAAACTATTTCTGCCAGAGACGGGAGCGTGAAAGGCAGAGACGTTTGATCCTAGATATCTTAAAGGCTCCAGAGGTGCACTGTAGCTTTCTAATAAGCTCTTTGAAGACCACCTTCATAGTCTGTCCTTTGGCCACAGGGGTCTCAATACAGCTTAGCCATAAAGAGAGAAAATCAGCCTAGAATGCTTTCAGGTTTTACCCTGCTCAAAGCAAGACTAAAAGGTGGTAATGTCTTTTCCATCCTTACATGAAATCTCCATTACCTGAGCTTTTTTTTTTTTTTTCAATGCTATTCTTAAAATGTAGGGAAAATCACCTCTCACTTAAAGCAGATATATGTATTTTTTAGAAAGTCTGAGTATTTGAAACATAAATATTCTCCTCTATATTTACTGTGCTTAATGCAAATATTGTAAAATATGGCAAATTGCTCATGAAAAACCCAATAAAATGATAAGTAATAATAATTTTTTAAACCACTGTGACAGAAAAACTGCCTCATCCTTAGTGTTTAATAAATTGGTGGGTTGTAGCAAAATATCACATTTGCACAGAGAGTTTCCTCGCACCTCGTTTACTGCAAGCTTGTCAGAGACACTGACTGAACTTCTGTATTTCATGGCTCAGCAATCTTCACTAAATGACAGATGAGTATGGGTAGTTTTTTGACACCGCTCATCGTGAGGGTGTGCCGTCTGCTGGTCCCTTAAAGCTGTGAATGTCAGTACTTTGTTTGAATGAAAAATTAGTAAAATGATGCACTTGCAGTGAAGGCCCCCTTCTCCGAACGTAGATGACATGAATAAAATAAACTGACCTCAGCCACACATGGAACCTGGAGAGCTGAAGACGTGGAAATGAGCGTGCAGGTGACTGCCCTGGCTCCGTGCCACTTAGAGGAAGGATTTAAATAAAGATGAATTCCCACTGTAGATACTTTTACAAAATCCAGAAATTTTCTACAGGAATGTGAATGAATGAATAAATAAAATGAAAAATAATATATTAATCCGTAAAGGGAAATAAAATTTTTATATGGTGAGGCAGATATTGCAATAGGTATTTTAGCGAAGATGCTAACATGTTTTCTGTGTGCTTGCTCTGTAATTTACTGCTGCTTGTATNGAGGCAGATATTGCAATAGGTATTTTAGCTAAGATGCTAACATGTTTTCTGTGTGGTTGCTTTGTAATTTATTAAAGAATTATTTCCCAAATATTCAGAGCTGGCACTCAGTGCCCCTTTCCCCCAAATAGATAGATGGATGCTGTTTCTGGTTAAATTTCATGTGTAGTTGTCCTATCAGTTAATTGAATGTGGCCACTGGAAACTATTTGGAAATTAAATACTACACTTTTAATTAGTACTTTCTATAGATTAGCTGTGGTAGTGTAATTGAATTTATTGGAGTGTGACCATAGAGTGTGTATGTGCACTTGTGTACTGATCGGTGACCGTACATGCAAAATTTTAAAAAGCAACATGGCTACTAACCAGAGTAGTGAAAAGAGCCTGTGCTCCGTGTTTGCTGAAGAAAAGATTATGATAGTACAAGTTGGTTGATTTCACTGCTTTTTGGAAAATTTACATTTCTTGATTAGAAATTGCATCAGACCACTTCTGCTCTTGGTTCAGGCAACATTTTCTATTCTTGTTTCTCTTATTTTAATAACTTGCTTTCTTTTGTGAGGGGAAACAGGACATATATAATATACATGCAACGTAATTATTTTTATGAACAGTAAAGACAATAAATCTTCAAATCCTGCAAAGTACATTCTGCATTTTCATACTTGTTTATTTCAAACCAGGTTGAGTCCTGATTGTTTATTTGTTTAAATAAGGGTACGGCTTACCAAATAGTACTTTTAGAGAAAAACATGACAAAATGACATTTAACTATTTTCTAAAAAATGTTACAGCATCCTCAATTTGATGGAAGTAACACATCTCAAACAACTTGTGACAGAAGCAATGAAAGACTGGAAAAGTTAATTATATTTAAAAGAAACAGCTGGAGGAATAATTGGCAACTAGTCAGGTCAACTGTCATCAGGTCAATAACATGGTTGGTTTAAAAAGAGCACCTTAGGGAGGCAGAGTGAATCAGAGTAAAGATGGGCGGAGCTTCAGCAATCTGCAGAAAAACTGGCAACAAATTGTGGAGAAATTTCACAAAAATGTTTTCCATCATAAACTGCAATAACTTTAAATATTCCACCATCTACAGTACATAATGCAGTACATACTACGGTACTATACATAATCTGAAAACTTCTCTATGCACTGTGAACATGACTAAAAACCAGGATTGGATGATCTTTCAACCTTCAGCCATGTCGTCTGGAAATGCAGGTGAAATGAGACTAATCTTATTTAAAATTAAATGTGGTAAACTGGAAAGCTGTTATGTGGTCAATTAGCTCAAAATTTAAATTTCCTTTTTTGAAAACCATGGGTGCTGAATCTTTCAGACCAAAGAAAAGAGGGACTATCTGGTTTGTGGCTTGCACTCAGGTCGAAATACTTCATGACTGATAATACGGAGGAGCATAATTACGCCTTCCTGTTGTCTTTTGGAAGTTGCTTTCCGAAGGAATTTTTGCCGAAAATACTTTTATATTGAAGAGGACCCAGAGATTCCAAATCTAAAGATGCACCCAGTATAACATGTAGTCCATTGCTGTCTTTATTAAATGTCTTTATAATGTATTTTGTGTCCATTAAGTTTCCAGGGTAAACACCACCAAGTTGTAGTTATTGATAAGTATGTTGTTACAGTGGGAAAAATCGTGTCAGTACTGTATGATTTATTAATCATTATCTCCCAGATCGGCTGGTATTCTCATGGTGCACATTTTTACAATGGGTCTGGCTTTGTTGGAGGTGACTATTCTTTCTAAGTTAGTGCAGATGGAATGCAAACTACCTGTTAATGGCGTCACATATTCTTGGCCACTCAGAATTACGAGAGAAGTGGAACACACTATCAGTCTGGCAACTTGCAAATTTAGAAAAGCACCATGGATGCTGAAAGGTGTAGACAGGTGCTAGAAGAACATATGTCCCCATCTGGATTATGTCTTTTTCAGAGAGGGCATTGTATTTTCCAGCAGGACAAAGTTTTACTGCATGTATTGATTCAAGGACCAGCATCAGGACTCCTCAGTTCTCAGTTAACTGTTGACTGTCGTTTATAGATAAGGATATACTAGAATGTGAAAACATGACCTTGTCCCAACTTTTCTGTAACATGTTTCTGCCGTCAAATTTAAGTTGAACTGTTTTTACTCAAACGTTTGACTTTCTACATTTCATATCTTGTCTATGCTACATTGTGAAGGAAATATTGATTTATGAAATCTATAAATTATTGTATTTTCAGGTTATTTACATTGGACATAATATCACAATTTTTTTGGAATTACAGTTGGAGAACATTATAGAACATGTTACACATCAAATTGCAATGTAGTTTACATCTGCAGTGAATAATAAAGGTGGAAGAGCAGCAGTGAATCAGTTTGCTTGCAGGTAAACCTAAGATTACCATGCCTCTTACCAAAGCACAGCACGTCTACATACTGTTGCAATGGAAGGATAACCATGAAAAAAAGCAGATTAAGGATGTAATTGAAGGTGAAGAGAGCTGTGTTTAAAAAAATGATGCAGGTGGTTTCCTCTTTTCCAGGCTGTCAGGCAGAATAAGAGATTGGAGCTACAAACAGGATAAGTGAGAGAGGATTTCTGCTCTAACAGCTCCTGGATCCATCAGCTCCCTCATAGGCGTCAGAAAGACAAGAGCATCTCAGTCTCAATCAGCCATGTCTGTAATGAATATTTGAGCTGGGAAGAGGGGAATTATTTTTTTTTTCCATGATGTGCAGAGGTCTCGCTCCCATGAAGCAAACTATTCAGCATGAGTGCAAGTCGGGGACAATGCGATTTCTTCATTTAACTTTCAGCAGTGACAATGAGAACTAAAGGTAGAAGAAAGTCTGCACCAACTAGACACAAAACACTTTAGCAACAAAAACTATGTGTGAAACATAAATCTCTAAACATGCAAACATTTTTCTTGTAAAAGAAATTAAATCTGGCAAAGATCTGAAGAAATTACGTCTTTTCCTGGATTCTGTTGATGTTGACCCATTTTTCTTACTATGTATGTTTTTTTCTCTTAAACATACAGAAATGCATTAAGGTTGCAAAATTGAGTGAAGTGCATTAGTTTAAGTACTTTGTCCTCCACATTTGTAAAAGTAACTTAACATACCTGGCCTTTTGTCATAGTCTAGGTGTAATGCATGATATATATTGTATATCCTCATTACCTAAAGAAGCTGATAGTAACTGGTCCTCAGACTTTTTCTACCTCTTCCCCATTAAAACCGCTAAAAGTTGTACCAGTGGATTTACAATCATTAAAGCAATCTATGCTTCTTTTCTGTATCATTTTTTTTGTTTACTCAGATATTTTGTCCAGTGTGTTTTTGGTTTATCCAGGTGTCTTCTTCTTCTTTTTTTTAATCTATAAAAAAAAGTGCAGATTTGTAATTTTAGGTGAATAACAAGGTGAATACTGCAAGTGTGCAGAAGCTTTCTATAACTGAGGTCAACAGCAGTCAGATGTCATGTAACCATTCCTTTCTTATCAATAGACTTTAAAATGTTCAAGAGTTACTATTGACCATAAAACGGATCATATTTGCTCACATACACTCAGCTTACTCATTTAGCCTCATTGAACTTCTTTCTTAATAATGCTACAATGACAGGATAATTTACGCATCTGTTTTGCAAAAGGATGTATGATTGGACCTTATAAAACATGTAGTATTGCATATTTTGTCTATTTGGTAATTGGCATGTATTGGCCAATTACCAATTACCATGTTGGCCTATTTAGATGCCAAAAAGTGATGACATTTGCAAAACTAATCTGCATACTTTTATATAAATTTGCATTACCTGATACAGACATTAAGGCTACATTCACACCGAGGTAGAATCCATTTTGTTTTTAAAAAGGTTTCTTTTGTAAAGACAGACTCTTATAAATGTGGACATCCACACAAAACCATTAAAAATGTTGTT
This sequence comes from Melanotaenia duboulayi, assembly GCA_026261665.1. Lineage (NCBI taxonomy): Eukaryota > Metazoa > Chordata > Actinopteri > Atheriniformes > Melanotaeniidae > Melanotaenia > Melanotaenia duboulayi. The sequence continues at coordinate 18,631,450 of CM047976.1, forward strand.
GTACATATGCCAGGCCTGTAACTGTAGCGCTGCCACAGAGATGCACCAAAAATAATAAGATATGGAGCAAGTACATAAACTATGCTGCTCTCTGTGTCCACTTGTTGCTGACTGTGTAGAAGGTGAAGAAGCCGGAGATTTGCTGTAAAAGCCAGACTATGCTAAGTAGCTTCTGTAGCACAAACGAGACAGTGTAATCCCACATCGCGGCGGCTGTTAGCAGGGTCTGCATATGCAAGTTAAGGGAAAAGGAGGCTGTTATGTCATTGGTTCAGGAAAGGTGTATGTGGGTTGTAAACACAAAAACAAAACAGTGGTATTTTCAGATTTATTCACTTTGGAAATTGACTTTAAAAATAACCATTTTCAGGCTTTCAGGCTTTTTTGTCCTTGTGGACAAAAAGCTTTAGCGATACACCTAGCCATCTGGCTGTGGAAATGGCGTAAGATGCTTACAGGAAGTGTACGTGGTCCCTGAACACATCATTTTCCCATTCATGTTGTCCTCTGAACACAAGGTTGCATCAATCATGCAACTTTTACCAACAGTGTCACCATTAATACTAAAATACTTTGGTACACAGAGACCAACTCAATGATGGCAAGGTGCCCATGTCCTGCAGCTGCTAAACAAACCCAAATCATCAACTGTCCACCAATATGTTATATAGCTGGTATGGTGTTTTTGTTCTGATGTGTGCTTTTGGAAATCACTAAATGTGCAATGAACAAACAAGTAGTCCTGCCAGATAACTCTCACTTTTTTAGTCTTTTTCTAACTGTAATCACACACAAACTTTAACATTTAACGTGCTAACTAGGGACTAAAGAGTCTGAGATGTACTGAGAAAATTCTGTCTTACAGAAATGATACAGTATACCCCATATAATTTAGAAATTACTTTTTAACACTCCCCACTCCTGAATGTTTCAGACCAGCAAACTGCCAAAACATTTTCTTTCATAGAGGAACTCAGACTTTCTGATGATCAACTAACAAAGTGCATTTGGTTAGCAGCAACCAACTGCTACTTCCCTTTTTATTTGTGTGGAAGCAGTAAAAGTAGACGTAGTATTTTAAATTAAATGTAAATGAAAAATACTTTATTTATCCCTTGAGGGAAACTGTAAAGTTGAAGTTGGGCTTTGTTTATTTATTAGAAATAATTCATAATTAATTCCCACTCAAGTCTTGTTCTAGCAGCTGATGTGTGCTGGCAGGAATGACCTCCTGTAGCTTTCTGTCTTGCAGCATACTTGAAGAAGCCTCTCAGTAAATACACTATTGTTTCTCCACGGTGATGTGTAGAGGATGTGAAGAATAGCCCATCATGTTCAGCAGCTTGCGCAGCATTTTTCTTTAAATATTCGGTTCCAGCAGCTCCAGAGTTATCCCCAGCAACTGTATGATACTGTATGCAACATCTTGATTCAGACATTAAATGCTCCTTAGAACTTCCACTAGGAGTGGCGTCTGTTCTGCACTTTCTTGTGGATGGCTTCTGTTGTGCATGTCCAGTCTAGCCTGTCACCTCTTGTAATCCTCCACCACTTCCACCTCTTCTCCCAGTATGTAAACAGTGCTTTGCTTGCTCTCATTCGCCAGGACTTTCATGGTGCGAGATGTTAGGGTGACCTGTCTGTCATTTGGTTCAGATGATTGAGATTTATTTGGTACTGGAACAAGGCAAGATGTTTTCCATAGCACAGAAACTCTTCCTGACTCAGGTTTTATCATGCACTTTCTGCATATTGTTATAGTTTGTGTTGAATAAACAATACAGGGCAATAAGCCATATGCTGTAGTTAATCTGAAATTGTATTTACATCATTTTTAGACCAGGGAGGAGCAGTTGATTTTACTATATCAAATTAAAGGACAAAATAATGTTTGCAGGAGATATGCAGTGGTGTGAAAGTAAGCTCTAGAGAGGACGATCCATGTTTTTACCAACCTGCCCAGACATGAGAGGAAAAATAATCTGTGAAATGCACTGCACACATCCAACAACACAAAAGAAAAAAAGATTTTTTTTAACTTGCCATATAACGTCTGTCACATATTTGCAGTTGCAAAAAAAAAAAAGAAGACATAATGGAAAAGTAACCAAAGCTTCTTGGCTACAGAAATATTTTCTATTGTTTTGCAAAATTCTCTGCAGCCACATATTAGTGAACTGTATATTAGTCAAGGCATTTCTCCCTTGGGCAATAACCTTGGGCATTTCATTAAATATTCCTATTAGACAAAACTGTGTCATTCTGCTTTGTTATTGAATACATCAGGTATATGTAATTGGATTTCAGTGTTGTCAAATTCCACTTTCTCCAAATTCCACTCCGGAAAGTGCTGCAAGGTGGCCACAAAACTGTAGTAGTGTCATGATTTTTCAAATACAATTGACCTCTTTCCTAAGACATTCGCCATCAAGTTATTTTTAAGAAGATTTTTTTAATGCTGGTTCAAAGGCTGTGCTGTTCAAGTGATATCTCTGTGTATGTTGGACTCTTTCAAGACTTGTTATGATGTGTTTCCACGGCAACGGACGAGTTGTTTACCAACAGGACTTAACTGATGAAGTTCCCCAATATTAAGATCATCTGAGAAATAACACCAAGTCTCAAAAGAGTTGAAGAGGAAGCAAAGAGGATGTAGGACAGGAGCGAGGCAGAGAGACAAATGGTGGAAATTGATAACATTTCTTCCAACTGTTCTGATGGGTAAAGTGAGATTGAAGAATACAGGTAATGCAGTATTATGTGCTTTACCGGCACATGTTTGCATGAACACATCTCAGATGCTTTAAGACTTTACGTGCAGACCGAAACAAGAAAGTCAGTAAGCTAAAGGGAGGTGCAATTGCAGTGCTTTTTAAGCCCCATTGGTGCCATCCTGGACATGTCACAGAGAAGATCTGCACAAGGGTCATGGAACTGTTAGCCATTAGTTTTCATCCATGTCATTTACCCAAAGAGTTGTTCTATGTTGTTCTGGAAGCAGTTTATGTAATACCTGGTACCGATTCATATGCAGCCTGTGACATCATCAGCTCTGTTGTTGCTAGGCTACAAATACAGCATCCTAACACATTGGGATCTCTAGAGACTTTAACATTGTCTCCCTTTCTCTCTCTCTCTGCTACATTACCAACATTCCTACAATTTGTCAGCTCCTCCAGAGAAAATAAAATATTGAACTTATTTTATGCAAATGATAGAAATTCATACAACTCCTCTGCCCTGTCTCCTTTAGGAAGACCATAATCTGGTTCTTCTCACTTCCACCTATAAGCCTGTTGTTCAGCAGCAACCAGTCAACACAAACCTGGTCTAATGAAGCTGAAGATGTTCTGAGAGGATACTTTAAGGCTACAGACTGGAATGTCCTCTGTGAACCACTTGGAGATAACATGAATGCCATGACTATGTGACAGATAATATCAACTTCTGTGTTGACCGCATCGAACCAAGAACAGTGAGAGGCTTTCCCAAAAACATAAAAAAGAAAGCCTTCAGGGATGGAGACAGGAGGCTATTGAAGACAACACCAAAACAAATCTTGCAAAGAGGACTACAGGAAGAGGTTAGAAAGTAAGCTCCAGCTGAACCACGTGATGGATGTGTGGTCAGGAATGAACATGATTACTGGCTTCAAGTTAAAGGGTGATCAGGTTGATGGAGGTCTGGAAAGAGCTAATGAGCTGAACATGTTCTTCAATAGGATCAGTTCATCCCCTGCCTCCAGCCTAACAGACCACACACCCTCCACGAGCCCACAGCTTTCCTGTCACACCTTCACTCTGACACCCTACAGCTCAGTCATGGACCTTAACTCAGCCTTATCTCCCTCCACATCAGAACACACTGAGACCTCGTCTGCCTCCACCTCTACCATGTCTATCTCCTGTAGTCAGGTGAAGAAACAACTGGAACAAGGCTGCAGGTCCAAATGATGACAGCCAGGGTTCTGAAACCTATTTAGAACAATGTCAGCCTGTTATTGGCTCACCTATAAGCAAGTTTTGTAATGGACTTGGGTTTGAAAACACCATCATCTACCTGCTTCAGAGCTCACTCTCATCAGGCACCACTTTGAGGATCATGTTCTTTGAGTTCTCAAGTGCTTTTAATATAATTCAGCTGCTTTGGTATGTGAAGAAAGTCATACTTAGGATTTATGGTTCTATTAATCTTAGTTTCCAGTCCTGTGATTTTGAGTTCTGTCTGTCCTGTTTGATTTTGTGGCTTCCTCCTCCCGCTGTATTCTGTTTGTTTACTTCCTGCTCTCTGCGTCCAGGTCGGTTTGTCACACCTGCTTCTTGTTTGTAGTTAGTTCCCTCAGTATATAAGATCCCGGTTTTCCTTTGTCTTGTGCCAGTTCATTGTGTGTGTATTAGTTGTCAGTCAGTTGTTGAGGTGTTTGTCTTTTCTTGGGCTCTGGAACTCTGCTTTTACAGCAGTTCATGTTTGGAATAAAGATCTTAATTGAAGCATCCACATGCCTTTGATTTCCATAAGTCTGCATTTGGGTCCTTCCAACATGTCTCTGGGTTCCATCCTGTGACAAGAAGCTCCATAAATTTCATGTAGATACGTCGACAACCACATAAATTTATGACTACCCAACAAACAGACCACAGTTTTTGAGATTGAAGGTCGTATGTCTGCGATGGTGGTCAGAAGCACCACAAGAGCCTGTACTCTAACCATTTCTCTTCTCACCATACACCACAGACTTACCTCCGACAGGTACAGGAGATCATTTCTGCTAGCATCACACTCAAAGCTAAAGAAAAAAAAAACAAAAAAAAAACACTACAACATCGTGATTTCCCTCTGGGATAAAATGTTTTTCATTTGATTCATTTTCACTCAGCACTTGCTTTTTCTGCACAAAACTAAAAAAAACAAACAAAAAAACCCCACTGAATATTGTAACCACTGATGGTCACATATTTAGTCTTTTTATTTAGTTTTGAATGGATCTTGAATTCATCATCAGTGGGCCATGCTTAAATGAATCGCAGACTGACTCATTTGTAAAGGAACTGGCATCTCTTTCTATTTGACTTGGACCTCAGACACTCAAAGGATTTGACACATAAAGACTTTCTTGGCTCAGCTAAAAGGTTTTCTGGAAATGCCTGAAGGAAAAGCTTAACATACCAACAGCCAACTATCGTGTCCTTGTAATACCTATAAGGAACACTGAGGATAAATTTACTATTGAAAGAAAAATTGACAGTGGCTTGACTCATCTAGAAAAACCACTTTACAGTACATATACATGAGCTCTCTGAGGACTGCGTACATACCAGCTTCAATACAAATGGTGATCACATCGGAATTAGTTCTTAATATTGATTGTCCTGTATCACTTCTAAAATGAAGCTGTTAAAGGAAATTAGCTGCTGCTAAATGAAGCTTTTATTAAACAGCTGATGAAAAATAGCACAGAAAAGGCTGTGCATTAGCATGTGGATGCTATCAGCTCCTGGTGTACCACCTAACTCTGTGAATAAAAAATCACCTCAGCCAATGTTTCCCCAGAGATGGTAGAGAGCAGCTGTATGTCTGATGAGCTGCTGATTGCAAACATATATAAGACTCGGTTCCAAAACTGTACTTTGTAGGAAATGTCTTCAGTATCAGTAATGGTGATTTACGGGCACAGTGTGCGTAAGAGTCA
>CM047976.1:18638040-18648181 GCA_026261665.1 Melanotaenia duboulayi
AAAACAACGTATACTGTACCTTTAAGAGCTGGCTAAAGCCTACAGGCTTTCCAGCAATTAGGCTGCAGCTGATAAAGATCCTCTGAATTTGGCAAATTAAAGTGATAAATTGCTCACTGAGAATTTTTTCAGATGTGTAAACTGAACTTTCCTAGTTCGTTAAACAGCTTTTAACGATCTGGACAGTGTAGCTATTCTTCTCTCTGAAACATTTCCCTTCTTCACACTGTAACACGAAATGATCAAAATGGTGTTAAACTTTTGTGGGGATTTGTTTAGTCTTTTTAGCCATGGGAAGAGAATTTGTTGTCTAATTGCAGAATTATTTAAGGGCTGAAGTTCCTAGAAAATATGCTGAAGGAGAAAACCCAGAGGAAATAAAAATACAGCATTTCTCCCTCTAAGTTTTACTTTTAAGCTTTAAGAAAATCTTGTTTGTGCTGTTGAGTGTATCTCAGTGCTGAAGCACACACTATGAACACTGAGAAGAGTGGGAGTATTGTGTTCTTTCTTTCTTTTCTCATTTTATTAATTTCTGATGTAATATTATTTTTGTTTCTGAGAACGGAGACTTCTTGCGTGGCCAGTGATAAATGAACTCTGACAAGGGAAGTGGGTCTGCACACACTGCAGTTTCTAAAGCCTAATGCAATTGATGGAAGAACGCTCAGGGGTTTGGCTTTATTTTTACTCTGTGTCCAAAAACAATATGAGGCTGTTATTGGTTATTGCAAGTTTTTTTCCTCAGAAACTCTGAGCATCCATTCCCTCCAAGTGTGGCATTACTCATCTTGATTCTTTGAATTTTCTTAATCAAAAACTACTTAAGATCTGCTGCTAATTGTGTTGTAGCACCTGGGCGGCTGCATGCTAATAATTGTTGTGTTTAGCTTAAAGCTTAATGGGAACATCAGGGCAGGGTCAGGACCATGACTTGCAACCAGTGCAATCAGGCATCATGCTTTGACCTCATCGTTTACCTGCAGGCTTATTAATTTACCAGGTGTTTTCTAACACCACCGTTCACCTCCAGCATCATATTATATCATTTAAGCCAGACAGGAATACACATCCACTACTCTGTGTCTGATTTACAGATTGGGAGTGCTTGCTGTAGTGAAGGACTCAAATAAAATTACAATTAACAATACTGATATTTAACGGTAAGCCATAAACCGGGCCCTTAAATATACTGACTAAAAATAAGGGCTTGTCTGTATTACACTGGTGCATGTAATGCTTGTTTAGAGTTAAACATTTCATGGAAAAATATTGCTTTTAAGTTAAAAAGGAAGGCTGTGTTGTCATTGTGACCATATTTTCTACATAACAGATTTCTATAAGAAGTGACCTGTGTGCCTCTTGTCATCATCATCCTGTTTTTGCCATTTCTTTGATTTACATTAGTATTATCGGTATCATTTTACAGTATTCATCTCTGTTTTATTTAGTACTCGGTGGCCAAGAATCTCGAGGGGTTCTGAGAAAAATCAGTGACATGCTGGAGGTGATCATGAAAAGGATGGATGCTTTGTCCAAACTGAGCAACACCACTGACACCCACAGGCTGGATGAGCTCAGCTCGGCCCTGGACAGGTACAGTATAAGACCAGACAGCATGCTCATGTCTTATAACAAAAGAATGTTCCCTTTGCATCTTACAGAGGTTTTAAAAAAATATGCCCATGCCTGTTAAAATTGTAGTCCTTTTCCACGATTGTAAAAGTGCAATTTTTTACTAACAATTAAATAATAAATCATCCATCTATTTTTTATATCTATATCATTGTCATGGTTGCAGGGGGCTGATGCCCTGTCATCGCACGCTCTTGACAAGGCTGGCATCACAGGGCAAACACATAAATAACCATGCATGCTCAAACTTGCTCTTGTGCAGCCAGGGGATCCAGAGAGTACCTCAATATGCAGATTGAGAACATGCAAACTCTACACAGAAATGCCCTAGCCGAGTTTCAAACCATGACACCACCATGCAGCTGAAATCCCAAAACAGAAATCAGAAAAAAAAGAAAGAAAAGTGAGTACATACGTGTTGCGCCTATCATTTTAGTTAGATATTTTTCACTTTGTGTTGCAAAACGTGCTACATCAGTCCAATCTTAATGGCATTCACAGATCTTTTTGAAGAAAGTAAAGCTGGCCATGTATGAAGTTGTGTTGCAGCCACAAAGCCACAAAGAAGAAGAAGGAGGTGACGTGTGTTAGAAGAAACTTCAGTCTTCTTCCTGGGCAGCTAGGCAAATGAAAGAGACTAACCTATAAAAAAGAAAACAAATAGATATTTTGAGGAGCAGGTCTTTTGCTGGACAAGTTAAAGGTGCCACCATAAAGTTGTGGGCTCTGTGGTTTCCTTGGCAACAGACTTTCTCTCACTCTCACAGGGGCTTCAGGTTTATAGAGAAGAGACTCCCTCCTGTTTGTGCTTTTGCTGTTGATATCCCTCCTGGACATAACCTCCACTTCCTTTACAGCCTGTCTCCTTAAAATGAACTTCTGAAGAGTCTTCAGCATTACACACAGTGATATAAACAAATTTGAAAAGATATAAATAGAAATGATAGTTACAATTAACAATATCTAAGATAACTTTGCAGCAGCTGCTAAATGTAGATAATAAATAACACATTTATATCATCTGACCAAACTTTTACTTTTGAGAGGCCAGAGGCCTCTAATCCAGCTGGTGTTGTTCTCTGTCCATCACTCTTCATAATAACATTTCTGTACATAGTTGGATATAACAACTACGTTTAAAATTTCTCTAAAATAGGCCCTGTAGATGCACGCCCAGCCTCATACATCTAACAATAATTTAATTAGCCTCTCACAGATTTAATTGGAAAAGTTACAGTGACAGTTCAGAGTGAGATATTAGGTCAGCATATAGGATTCTTCAGTGTCAAAGCTTGTGTGTGTCTTCATGTGAGCATTTACCACTGTGCAATTAAATTGTGCTGATCTGCTGCAATGTAAAGCCAGGACTAACCTTCTGGCATGTGGAGGAAAAAGGTAGGATAAAATTGGGCTACAGGATTATGTTTAGATATGGAAATAAGCTCAGATGAATTGGTGTAAACTCATTACAGCCCTGAAACTTCACAAAAACACCTATAAATCCAAATTTAATCTTATTATTGCTTTTGTTCTATTATAATCATTCTTATTTTTTAATATAATTTTATTTCTTGTCTTTTTCTTGTTTTTACACAGATATGTCAAACTTTTGTAGCATATCCCTGCAGTTCAGCACATTTCTGTTACACCTGAATGTTTTTTCACTGCTTAAATTTGCTGCTGTAATGATGTGTTTTCACTCACTCTCATTTTCTCCAAATTATTTCAGCTTCTGACAACTTTTAAGTTTCTGTTCATCTGGTTTTGAAAAGGTCCCAAAACTTCCTGGAGCTCTTTGGTTTTTGGACAGTCCTCTTGTTCCTCCAGGTCCTGATTTTGTTGATACATTCTCTTCATCTGTTTCCTGATATTTGCACTTCATAACATTTTAAAGAACTTTAAGTTTTGATTTGAAGTTCTTGTTGACAAGTTTCCTGATAGTCGAGCAGTTGTTTTTTGGTATAGTCCAGAAGTTCCTCCAAGGACGGAGCTGTGTCTATAGCAACTTGTTTCTTTTTTTTTATTTAAGTTAATCCTAAATAACTTTACTTCCAAGATTTTGAATTCTTTCTGAATATTTTGAAGACCTTGTTCTTTTTATCGAAGGAGTTATTCTTTCTTTGCAGAGGTTTGTTTACTGGCACACACATGCTTCTTGAAATGTTCAGTCAGTTTGTTCTGTCCTGTAATTTGTTTTCATTTTTTTTATTTGTTTTCGTGATTGAACTCTTCCAGAACATGTTGTCTTGAAGTTTCATGACAGCCATTTAACTCTTTTAGCTTTTCTTTTAAGACTCAAGTTTGTATCTGCAGCCACTTGTTATCTATCTTCACCCCCTGTTTGTCATCTTTCAACTCCTGCTGAGATCTGTTTTTTAACATTGTCTGGAGAATTTCTAGATCTTTGCTCAGGGCCTCATTCTTACTTATCGGGACATCAGCATTTTGTTAACTTCCATCGATTGGAAAATAGATTTGTTCTCTTTCAGCAGATTTTTCTGGCTGTTTGTTTTGACTCTGGTGAAATTCAATGTCTTATAAATCTGACAAGTTTTGTTTTCCAACAAACTGAAAGCTGCTGAGGTGTTAAGTTCATCCTCACTGAGTATTTGATTCGCATTAGTGTTCTGGCTCAGATTTGTTTTGGTAGAGAATGAAAACGTGGCACTAGCAACCTGTCCAGGTGTAGCCACCTGTCCTCAGACAGCAGCTGGTTAGAGACTCTCTGCATTGGAGGTGGGAATAACCAATGGCTAGATGGATGAATAAAAACTCAGTAAGAGTCACACACATTGAAAGAAAAAAAAAATCATCATTTAGAATCAAGCAGCTTGATGGTGAGTCTTTTTTTCCAAAATAAAAATGCTATATAAAAGTGCTATCATAACTGCATTTATATTGAGGATTACCGTATTCTTGAAAAAGACACTCAGAGCAGTCCGCTCATCTAGAAGGTGCATCTGATCAAGGGTTTCTGGAGATGTTCAAATAAGAGGAAAATACATTTTATGGGAGGACACGGACAAATCTAAGATTAAAAAAAAAATAGGTTTAAATTGATCTGTCTTTCCAGGAGAGACCTTCAAATCAAGAGCTTATTCAGCCATTTATGGTCCACCTTTTACAATATTTTATTTTATTTAATTTTTACTGTTACAAATAATAACCACTGGATTATTACTTTATTCACGCTGAAAAGTCAAAAATTTTATTCAGTTAATTCAATTGTAAAGAAAATGTCTAATTTGAAAAATCTGTTAGTTATATATTTTTACCTTCGTTCTTCTTCAGTAAACCAGAAACAACATCTTTTCACTTATCAATATGAACATTTCCTCTTGTTGATCTAAAGGGAATAAAATGTCAACTTATTGCCAGCAGACATTTTTCTCTTAGAGCAAAAAAATAAAATCTACATTAAATTTATGTTTACAACAAAACTAGATGGAATTAAATCTTTTGGTATACATACACATTGTCCCTGCATTGTATCATACTTGTGTATCTTGACACGTATCTTATTGGCTGCTGATGGGGATACAGATAATGTTACAGTTCGGATAACCACCCTCATTCAGTCTAGATTAAATTTTTCTTTTTCTGTGTTTAAATAGAGCTCTGCTGTAAATTAGAGCAGTCACAGATGGAGTTATTCTATTTTCAGTAGCCTTTAATCTCACCATAAAGCTGACTCCAGAATTAGACCCATGGCTAAATCTGCATTTTGTCCCTGACCACACCATGCAGACCACCTTAAACTGGAAAATACTGACACATACTAAGAAAAGATAAAGAGAAACACAAATGTATGCCAACAATAATACCAGATATTTATACATAGAAAGTAAGGAGAGCTGTAAGGAGAAGAAGCCAGTATATTAGGCTGTCCCCCAGCAGTCTTACCCTGTACCAGCATGACGTAAAGGGATGGCTGGTTTATCAAGGCAGCCCTAAAAACTTGATCAAAAAGGAAAGTCTGACGCTTAATCCTAAAATTAGACCCAATAAGGTTAACCCAAACAAGGAGCTGGTTCAACAATAGGGGGTTTAGAAAGTTCCTAAACTTTAGAAACTGAAGAATACCACAAGAATACCTGCAGTCTGAAGTGCTCTGCTTATAAAAAAAAAAGAACTCTGGGATCCTTAAAATATAATGAAACCAACTAAGAGCTTCAGGCTCAGAGATGAGGAGAAGATTTTTTTTTAAATTTATTCTGAATTTATCAGGAAGCCATTGAAGGAAATTTCTAGACTACATGTTCTACCATGGTGACATTTAACAATGTGTTGCTAGGTGGTAGGAATTAGTCAAGCAGGTCTGATCATGCTGTTTTAATTTTTTAAATACAGTTGACTTTTTCTTAGTCGACCCCCCATCAAGCTATTTCTTTCTTTTTTTTCTTTTTTAAATTCATGCTGGTTTGGAGCTTGCACTGCTTAAGTGGTTTCTCCAGACACATTGGACTCTTCTCTTCACAATGAGTATCCATGGCAATAGAAAAGCTGTTTGCCAGCAGGATACACTGATTAAGCTTTCCAAAACCAGATTAATGAGGGAAGTAGTACACCAAATCCTGCACAAGTTGAAGAAACAATGAGGAAGATGCAAGCAGAGGAAATTCAAAATACTTATTTCAACCACTCTGATGAGAAATGTGATGTTGTTAGCTAACAAAATGGACGAGCTTACAAAGATACAATAGGATACAGAGAATACAGCATTATACATTTCACCGAGGCATGGCTGCAGGTCACGACACTGATCTGGAGTCGCAGGAGTTGATTGGCTGGAGAATTTTCCAGCACAAGCTGCTGAACACATTGGACTTTACATAACAAAGTTTTTACACCCTCTACACAAAACCGTGAAGAAACATGTTTTAATTTTTTCTTAGTTTGTATAATGAATTTTTGAATCAGTAAGGTTAGATTAAGACAATCTAATCTATATGTATGTTTTGCTAAACTATGCCAAACTAATCCTCTGTTTAACATGATTCCTATTCAATTCCAAACTCATACAAACATTTGAATATTTGTCTTTTTATACCAGACTACACACACACTGGATTTGACCTGCCCATGTGCTTCTTTGTCAAAAAGCAAACATGTGGGTACCCATTGTGTGACCTTACCATCCACATAGAGAAAGCTTCTCTTCTACCCCAAAGTCACCCATTTATATGCATTGATACACAAACACACGGAAGCAATGATAAATGCTGCCTCCCTTACATCAGGCTGCTTGAACTGCATGCAGCTACGAGCCACAGCTCCATTCATTTTCATAAATTTTCCAGTTTTACATATTCAGAGCTGTTTAATGAGCAATATAAATTCCAGATATATCTCTATACAAGACTGCTTATTAAAATAATTCATTTAAGTGTAAGGTTCCATGTAAAACAGCAATCAGTAGCAGTACAGTTGTTCCATCATTGGAAATTAGGTTATCATAATGCAGGCAGCAGCCATCATTAAAGTGCTGCTGATCTGGAGAAGTTTGTCAGGATTTACTCTTTCAGGAAGTAGATTTATAGCTGTACTGCAAAATATTCCCTCCAAATTACATGCAATGAGTGAAGTACTGGGTAAGTTTAAAAAAAAAATTACTGTGTAGTAATCCATTTAAAAGTTACACCACTGAGACCTGTTTTTGAAAGTATTAGTTTTTAAAAAAAATTAATCAGGCAAAGTTGCCAAACATGTTGTTTTAGCTTGTAAAATGTCAACATCGATTTCCTTCTGACGATGAAGATGGAAGATGGAAAGCTGTTGTGCCAAACAGCTTGATCAATTAGCCAACTAATAACAAAAAATAGAAAAAAATTCAACACCTGAAGAAGATTTTATAACAGTTTGACATTTAAAAAGTATTTTTCTTCTATTTGTATTTGCCTGAAACTATTTTAAACTTCTTGTCAGAACTGTGACAAAACAGGTTTTACTCCAGAATAATAAATACTTTCTTGCTTTCGCTCCTATAACAAAGGATTTAGCTCCAGAACATGTCTATAACTTGAAAACATCTATTTTTCTGTACTTTAAGATCTATTATAACACAGAAAGAGGAAATTTGTGAAGATGCTTTTCCTTGACGTGTGTTTGCACCTACAGTATAGAGCTGGTTTTTTAATAGTGAATACTGCATGTATAAAAGCAGAACTTACCATAACGTTGGAATGTGCTGAATAAAGATCATTTACATGGTTGAAAACACAGCTGCTTTTTAAAGATTTAACTGTGTATAATTTCTCTTTTACTCATTCTGTTGTGATTTGGGTCTTTATCCTCCTTTTTTTTTCTTTTGGACACTAGTAAAAACTTTTGTAGTGTAACAAACCTTTTATCTTTGAATTCCTGTCAAGCATTCATCTCCTCAAGGAATACAAGCAGCAGAGAAACTCCACAGGATGTTAGAAGCTCTGGGCAGACTGCTCATTTCCTTATTGGTTTGTTTTTTTATAGTACCTATTAATAAAAGCCTGCACTGCATTCCCAAAGAGCTCTTTCTTCTCTGTCCATAGAACAGCATTCCAGGAAGACTGCAGCTTATCTATGAAAGTAATTACAAACATTAGTCTTGCCTTCTTGTGCCTTTACTTAAGTAGTGTTGTCCTTAATATATATATATATTTTTTTTTCCCATGGAGCCCTAATTGATTCAGAAAAACTAATTAAAATGCATCAAATGTGCGTCATTGTGTCTGAGGTACATTTTGTATTTGTAATGTTCGTTCGTTGCATGTATAAAATACATTTTTGGCTGCTGTTTTATTAAAGTGCATTCATTTTCCAGGATCGGTTCATTTACGTGTTTCTGAATGTCATTTTTCTGTGTCAAAGTTCCAGATAATTGAATATTTCCCTTTATACTTTGTGATATGACACAGACTGTGAGAATCACTTGGGAATGAAAAGCTGTGATAAAATTTACATTTCAAACCCCAATTTTCTCTTTGTTCTTTCCATTTCGCTCGCCACTTTTTCATTTTTATTACAAATGTTTGTTCATGATTATTTTGCTAACAGCTGTTAAGCCACAGAGGTCAAGTCCAGTCAAACATTTGCAAACATAACTGTTTTCTGTTGTTCCTCAGTGGACTGGAAAATAAAAAGAAAAAGAAAAACTAAATCTTCATAGTAGGGATTATCGGTGCTACTGGAGAATGAACATGGTTTTCAGTTTCTCTTGAAGAGACCTGAATTGAAATTAAAATCTATTTAAAGTAATTGTAATGTTTTGTTTGTAATATGCATGATCAGGATTCAGCCCATAGGACTAGTGGAGCGGATCCAGGCCATAGCCCAGAACATGTCTGAAATGGCTGTGAGAGTGGAGCAGATCCTGCAGCGCAGCATGGCCGGCAATCGAAGTAAGTTTCAAAACACACACAGATGCACATGGACTACCTGCCCACAGCCCTTTCACACACACCTGGAGAATAGAAAACACTGCTGTGTGCTGTCCATCTTCAACACATCCAGACTCTCTGCTCATGCGCTGTTAGCCAAATCATCAAACCTGGATGCAGTTGCACTTTAATGCACCATTAGTACCTCACATGTTGCTCTTTGATCATACAAAACATGATAGGCATACTCAGAATATAACCTATTCAATCACTGGCATCAAGGTGGAAATGCTGCGGTGCAACACAACACAGCGTCTCCTTTGTTGCTGCTGTATCACACAGTGAACAGCTACTGCAGGACTTTTAAACCACAATGATGAATTACAGCCTTGTTAATGGACTTGGGGTCTTGTCAGCTTTCTCTAATAGCCTTCATTCCTTTGTTACTTTTCCTGAGCACAGAATAAAAATCAGTGTGATTCAGTTTGCAATTCAATTCTCCTCTCTGTATCTCCTCTATGCACTTGACTGAACACAGTTTTTACGAAGTTTCATTAAAATATGCCTTTTTTCCTGTTGTCAAAATGTCTGGTAGAATTGAAACTGAAGTAAGGCAGATATGAACCTGAATAAGTTTTGACACTAGCAGGCTGAAGCCCATGGCGAGAGGTCTGTCATTATCATGCTAATCAAGCAAAATGGCTGGTAATTATTTGCCTCTGATTGTGCACTTTGACGTTTGGCAGGATGCTGGTGTGGGAGCAGCAACTGCTCCTTTAATTAGACTTACTACTGCTGGGCTTCAAGAGGAAGAGAGAGAAAAGGAAGGAGGGTGATAACTGAGTAACTGAAAGAGACAGGAAAGATGTAAAAAGAGGAAACGGTGGCAGGAGTAAGGATGGGAAGATTATTATTTTTATGATTCACACTAATGCAGTCTATGTATAGTAAATCCAGTGAGTGGGCTAGAACAGACTTGGCCATTCAGTATGAAAGACTGGGCTTTTACATGAGCTTGTTATCTGGTACTGCTCCTTACTTTATTTTTGTTTAGCCCAAAGCTGAGATATACTGTAGGGCTAAATTGAAAAGCCTAGAGGAAACACTAAAGAGCATAGATTGGTGGCCTGCAATATGTAAAATTTGTCATG
>CM047976.1:18648202-18664858 GCA_026261665.1 Melanotaenia duboulayi
AGAGCATAGATTGGTGGCCTGCAATATGTGAAATTTGTCATGTTTAGTCAAAGTCAGCTTTATTGTCAATTCATGTACAGGACAAAAAGAGAATTGAAATGCTGGTTCTCTCACACCTTGATGCATGAAATACAAGAATGTAAGCCAATAAACAAAACAAACAAAAGTACTATCACTACGTATGCAAATAAAACACGATAATAAATAGACGAGGCAAATTACAGTCAGTGCAATATATGTTTATGGTTATAGAGCAAAACAAANTACAGTCAGTGCAATATGTGTTTATGGTTATAGTGCAAAACAAAAAAAGAAAGAAAACTGAGTTAGCTTATGGTCTGGTAAAAGTGATTAAAGTGGCTATATCCTTGTTGCTGAGGGTGTTAATGTGAGGGTGTAAAATGGGGGGTGTCAGAGTTCAGTGTGTGTGTGTGGAAGGGGGCAGAGCAGGGAGAGAGTTCAGCATCCTGAAGCTGTCCCACAGTCTGCTGGACCTGGCCCACAGGCTCTGCAGTCTCCTTCCTGATGACAGCAGGCTGAAGAAGCTGTGTGACAAGATGGTGGGGTCTCTTGCGATGCAAGATGAGGCGAGAGGTGTGGATGTTTTGCAGAGAGGGGAGAGAGGCGCAGACAATCTTCTCAGCTGCTTTCACAATGCGTTGGAGGGTCTTCCTGCAGGATGKGGAGCAGACGCTCTACCACACGGTGATGCTGCTGGTCAGGACACTCTCAATGGTGCCTCTGTAGAAGGTGCACATGATGGGGGGCGGGGCTCTAGCTTTCATCACTTTGCTGAGGAAGTAGAGGTGCTGGTCGGCTTTCTTGGCCAGTGATGTGGTGTTGATGGTCCAGGAGAGACCCTCTGTGATGTGCACACCCAGTAACTTGGTGCTGCTCACTCTCTCCACTGTAGCACCATTTATGGTCTGGTGCATGCTGGGAGCGCTTTCTCCTAAAGTTCACAACAGTCTTCTATGTCTACTCTACGTTTAGAGAAAGACTTGTATTCACACCACAAGGCCAGGCGGTTCACCTCACTCCTGTAGTCTGTCTCATCGTCATTGCTGATGAGACCCACGGTGTCATCTGCAAACTTGATTGGTTGGAGCGTTGCAATGATGTGCAGTCGTCCGACCCGAACTGCCTATGGTCTCCTGGTCAGGACGTCCACCAGCCAGTTGCACAGTGAGGTGTTAATTCCCAGGTGGTCCAATTTTAGAATGAGCTGTTGGGGGATGATTATGTTGAATGCCAGTCTGAACTCTATGAGCAGGATTCTGATGAGTCTTTTGTGTCTAGATGTGTGAGGGCTGTGTGGAGGTCAGTGGAGACGGCATCATCAGTCAAGCGGTTCGACCGATATTCAAACTGAAAGGGGTCCAGGGAGGGTGGGAGGACAATTTGTGTTTCAACACTAGCCGTTCGAAGCACTTCATAAGATTTAAGATTTACTTAAACTTGGTTTCAGAGGATGCGAACTGTTATACAAAGTATTTAGGAGTGTTTTATTACATATTTTATTAGCATGTACCATATTTGATTACTTTGCAGGGGTGTTCCTATTTATGTAACTTATTTTTGAAGGACCTATATGGAGCCATTTTTAATATTTTATAGTCTTGACTAATTTTATTGGCGGGTTGATATGCAAATTAATGTTTTGTCTCTGGGTATTTATTGTAAAATGAATGCCAACTTATCTGGGTTTGTTTTGTAGGAGGGGCTTCCAGTATAAAGACGGAGAGGAAGCTCCTGAAGGGAGATTCATTTTGCAGCTAATAGTCTAATGTCTGACGTGGCATTGTCTTAGCTATTAAAAGACATTTTTGTAGTTTTGTTATTTTGTTGAGGTTTTTAACAATTTTTCTTTATTGTACCATTTCATTCAGGAATAAAAGAACTTGGTTAAGGCTAGGTTCTAAAATACTCTATTTTTATAATTAAATTGGATAAAGGTATGTGGTTAATATTAGACTTGTTAATGTTAGTTACTATTAGCGCTTCACAGAAATTAGGAAAACATAATTACACTTTATAATTATATAACATAATTACACAGTACTCATTTCCCATGTCACTATGGTGATATTTGTTTTCAGCTCAGAAAACCGTGATTGTGTAAAATTAGCTGTTGTTTTGAAGGCTGCTTCAGCATGAAGTAGCTGAAAAGCCACATGAGGGATCCTCGTTTTCCAAAACACTCTTTAAAAAATTTGAAACCACAGAAAACAAACCTGTTTTCTTCTGATGAAGTAAAAAGTGTGACTATTTAACCATAGTTCCCATCACTTTGTGTGGAGAAAATCAGACACTAAACAGGGTTTTGGCAGCTTCCTTCTCTAGGGGTGTTTGTTTGAGATTTTCTAAAAAATCCCAACTATGTAGTTTTCATTCTTTGCTGATTCATGCTAGTTTATGTTGTGTGTAGTATTTTGTAAGCTTGGATAATGATCCTATATTTATTTATCTTTTCTTTCCAGTTAGGGATGGAGCCTTTGGGCAGTGTGAGATTCCCAAGGATCCTCGTTATCCGGATTGCAACAGTAAGATGGATGTAAGTATTTATGTTTCACTTTAGTGTAAACAGTTTTGCACAGATAGCAATCGTCCTTTTGACTTCTCTCAGCGACTCATCTTGGTGCAACTGCAACATAAATTTTGTAAGATAAGACAGTATGTAAGGTCTTTTCTACAAATTGAAGTGTCTGAGAAAAAATACTTATGGATTACAGCAAAGAAAAGCAGCACATAGAGAGAAATGGGTGTAAAGGGATTACACACTGTATATTTTGTAGTAGACAGTAAGGAATACAGCTGAAAGGAAAAAATAAAAGCAGAAAAGCATACAAAATTGCAGCAGATCCAAATGGGGCTTTCTATTAACATGCATGGAAATATAGAATTTGTTCAACAGATCATTGTGGTGAAAAGATGTGCATTAAAGCTCTAACAGCTGTAGCTAAAAGATGTGCCGTGCCTAACACAGAGAGGGAGAAAATGTGTTTTATTATTCTATTATTGGATAAAATAGGCTGCCATACCCTAGCTAACCTAATCTCATACATATTAATATGTACAGGTGGACAGATCTAAGGAACAATATTGTTGTTAACTTGAAACTCAAAAACGAAGCTTACATGCTCACATTTACAAGCATGGGGATACATAAAAAAAACTCTTAATTATTAGGGATCGCACTGACATTTCTTAGATGACTGAGTCCTTCATTATAGGAGCCATTAAACTAATTACAGTAATTGAATTTGCATGAAATCCAAGACGAAGTAGTTTGTTTATATCGTGATTAGATCTTTTCTTTCCAGTGGATGCGTGCTCGTTGGACCTCGGACCCGTGTTATGCCTTCTATGGAGTTGACGGCTCTGATTGCTCCTTTCTCATCTACCTGAGTGAGGTTGAGTGGTTCTGCCCCCCGCTGGCCTGGAGGAACCAAACTGCTACGCCCACACTGAAGCCTCTCCCTAAGAAACAGGTAATGCAACACTGCTGCTCTATTATTTTTTGCATTCACAATAACACAGTGAGCTGAAGAGGGAAATAGCAACAGAGCACAGAGCAACAGCGTCATTTGGAGGGAAGTCATTTGCTCACCAGTGCAGAGATATTAGTTTTAATCCCTGGAAAGCCCAAGCACTAAATACACAGTTGTTACCTTCCTGCAAGGAAGGATGATGTGCTATGCAATGAAGAAAAAGATGTGGGAGGAAAAAAAAGGTGGTGCTTGCTAAGAAATGACCTAGCAAACGTTTCTGTTAAGGAGCCACACTTTCTTCTGTATTCTAAGAAGAGATTAAGGTGTAAATATGGAATGATCTATGAATAAATTGGGGACAAAATAAGTTTAATAAATAAAAGTGTGGTAAGCTGAAGGTTATTAGTGTTCTGAAGTTGAAAGGATTCATTGACCATATTCGCTGATCAGCTGCATTCAGAAACATTTGAATATCAAGTTGTACATTTTCTATCTCTGTGTTGTCTGTCACCCACAGTTTCCACTGCTGTTTGCTTTTCTGCCTCATTTGATTTTGTATTTTCAGCATCAGCACATGATGCACTCAACTTACAGCTACTCCGCAAGGTCTACCCTGCCGTTCTCCTCTGTCTGCTCCCGTTTTTTTTCCCCCCAGAGTTATGTACAGCTGGCGTGATGGACCCTGACGTGAATTATCCCTGCAGCTTTGCCTTCTGCTCTAATTGCCAGCTTGTATTCAGGAGGACTAATTCCAAGACTTTCCTTAGCTTCTCTGCATCTTGCAGTGTGGTACACAAGTTGCTCTTGGGAGCAAAAATACATATGCAGCACTTTAGTATATATAGCTTTGCATGTTGATCTTGTCTTTGGAAGAATTTCAATTTCACTTAGTATATGTGTTTAACAGATATAGGCGGGCTTCACTCGAGGTTACAAGGTTTTTCACTGAGCATTCGCCACTGATTAATAATCTCATACAGATATTGCGCTATGATGCAGTGATTACAGAGAGCAAAGAGGAGATGTAAAATGTGAGCTGACTGTTTATGAAGTAAGTCCAGAGTTTCCTCAGGCTACCAGTCAGAGAGGCCTTACCCTAGGGTACTAGCAGATAACTCAATATGACAGGCTGTCTGCTCTCTATATACAGTTTGAACCACGTCCAATAAAAATAGTCCCCTCATAGAGAACACACTCATAATGTCTGCTTTTTTTTACATTTTAGTATTCCACTTGTTCAGCTTCAGGCCAAATTTAAATCAACATTTACCACTTAAACTACTTGGGGCAGCAGAGCTGTATTAAAGATAGACCTTTATGTCTATTTCTCAATATTTTAATATTGTTTAATGTTTAATATTTTATACTTTTCTACAATCCTTTCATTTGAAATCTGGAACCGTGCACATGAACACTTACGCCTCCTTCCCATATATGTGTGTTCAAATTTGAGTCAACTGTCTGTCCTTTTATTTAAATGGGAGTCCCAGTAATCTCTAACAGATGTCTTTCACATACTTCTGTTTTTGTTTGCCTTTATTTGCTCTAAGTATACTGAATAAAATCAAATTTCATATAGTATTTCACAGAGATGTCACTGTGTGTTGGATAAATATGGACAAAAAGAATCTACTAGCTTGACAGTCAAATTGATCAAAACATATTAAACATATTCAGGTAAAAAACTTAATTTTTTATATATGTATATATGGAAAACTGGAAGTAGTTGTACTTACAAATATAAATGGAAACAAGTTTAGAAGGTAAAACATGATCTTGTTAAATTCTAACAAGCCTGAAAGTCAATATACAGCCGGTACAAACACTTACTTTCTTTAACACGGCATGAACCCTCTGAGACAAACTTTTTTCCAATTTCTTTAAGAACTCTTCAGGAATTGTTCTCCAGGCTTCCTGAAGGACTTTGAGAACTCCTCTTTGAATGTTGGCATTTTTTGTTCTCTTCTCTGTCAACTCTACGAACACACCCCTTCTGTAATGTTGAGGTTTGAGCTCTGGGGAGGATCCATCACTCCATCAGACCTGTTGGCATTGATTTTCAGTCCAGTACTTGTACCATTTGGCATACCTCAGCTTTTCTTCCGGTTTCCCTTCCTTAACAATTGATTCAGGACAGCTGCTCTTCCATAGGGACCATTTCTGATGAGGCTTCAGTAAAGACTATATGGTTCAACTGAAGGTCCAGATGGATCTGTCAGGTGCTGTGTAAGCCCTTTGCTGGATTTATCCCTTTTCTTTAAGAAAATCACTTTTAGGTATTGTTCACAGGTTTTTTGATCTCCCACTTGTTTTGTTGTCCCCTGTTTGTTTAGTTTGCTCAGAATTTCCTAATGACACAACATGCTGAGATATGCCAAATGTATATAAAAAGTTCTATTTTGTCTCTGTTCATCTAATGAAATTCAAGGGCTTTCAAGGTCTGGGCTCAGGTATAGAAAAAGATCCAGATAAAATAATAAATAAATGTTTCTTTACACCATTAAAACCATCATAAACACAATGCCAATGAATGCCATTAAAGAAAAGATAGATCAAGGTAAAAAAAAGAAGAAATAAAAAGCACTCATATATATTATTTCTATTGCATCACCACCTTTCATTTCTGTTGAGGCTGTGATGTGCATGGTGGGTTCACTTTTAGCTCTGAGATCACAATGGTAATGGTTTTAAGACTTATGTAATGGGCCTGTAGTGTTTTCTGGGCAGCAGTCTAAACAGGGAAGAATGGTATAAGTATTTCAAGACATTATGTGCAGTTAGCGGGAGATGAAGATGCCTTCCAGAGTAGGTGGCTGTTGGTTTATGACGTTCTATGCAGTCTTTATAAATCTCTGCATCGACATTTATCTGCCGCAGAGTTGCTACACGCCACGCAGACTGCCGCGTGTGAAGACACTCTCAGTGGAACGACACCAGGAGTTGTTTTGACGGGTTCATCTCCTTGAATATTTTCAGGGATGACAGTTGCTTTTGTGCTTTCTTGACTAATGCTAAGGTGTTTGTTGTCCATAAGAAGTCTGTTGAGATGTGTGTACACAGGAATTGGAACTGGACAGTCTCTCCGCCCCCTCCCCATTTATGTACCATGGTGAATGGATATCCTGTCTTCTCTTAAAATGGATTATTTTTGTGTATTTCATATTGACGGCTGGTTTGTCAAGAAGTCAGTTTTCCACATGCAGATGCTGCGCTGTGCTCTGAAATCAGACATTTTGGAGAAGTGTTTCTCAATCCATGTCCTCAGGACCCACTGTCCTGTATGTTTTAGAGGTAACCCTGCTGTAACACCTCAATGAATGGCTCGTTTACAGGCTGTAAAGAACTTAATGAGGAAGTTTATTAATCTGAATCTGCTGTGTTGGAGTAGGAACACATCTAAAACATGTAGTGGAGTGGGTTCTGACGACCTGGATTGAGAAACCTTAATGAAAAAACAGTCTGCTGGGTGGGGTGGTGTTGACGTACAACTGTAGTCGACCAACAGCAGCAGCAATGTGCTCCTTGTTGTTCCAGACGATGCAGTTCAATCTGAAGGCTAAAGGAGATGGCATCACCCATCGACCTGTTAGATCTCTACACTTTTTATTTGACTCTCTTGTAGTAACGGAATTACAGTTTAATGTTTGTCAAACTGTGATATCTTTGTTATTTTTAGCTTCCAAATAAGGAATGGGAACAAACTCTGTCTGCTAGAAACAATGCGCCCAGAGTTGCAATTGAAAATTGTCTCTTTGCTCTTTAATGCAGACATAACGCTGGTTTATCCCTTGAGTTATGTGTCATTTTAATGTTAGAATAATTCACAGGTCAAGGTTCTGTTGCTCAACAATGGAAAAGGCATTCAAAAGGTCAGGTACAAAGACCAGCCTGAAACTGAATTAGAGAGTCGCCTTTGTCCGAAGAAAAAACTTTGAAAGATCTGAAGAAAATCGAAATAGCCTAACTATTTCTCAAGGAATTGAAATGATGGCCAAGTGTGTTTTAAAGTTCCTGAACAGTTGATGCATCTTCTAAGAACATCTTTCACAAAATTTATCGGGAAAATCAACCTCCTAACTTGATTAGCTCCTTTCGGTGTTGGTGGTCTCCAATGTGCATACTCAATAAAATAGTCCAAATTTTAGAAGGAATCCAAGTTTTGAAGCTATGCTACTTGCACAACTCTTCCTACATCAGGAACCATGCCATACTTTGTAGATACAAAAAAAAAATTCCTTCAATTTTCCAACATCATGTTGTTCTCCAGTTTATCTGACGTGGAACTTGGAAAATTACAGCTATAAAATGGAGCGCAGTAAATGGGCGAGTTACCACTGTAGGATAATAAAAAGTGTTCAGTCCAGTTTTACAAAATGTGAACAACATCATGATTATTTCATTTAATCGAATATACTGTATAAGAGTATTATTTTATTGCAGTTTTCCCTAATTATCATAAGAAGTATGTAGTTTTGGTTTATCTGACAATGTCAAATATCAGCCTATTCTTTTGTATAATAGGATGTATTTTTTTTTAAGATTGAATTTTAACATCAGCGTGTGAGCAGACCATATCAGATCCTTTCCAGTGATTTTATCACTCTTGTCATCCAGGCTGTTTTCCAGTCAGACATTGGGTCTCTGCTGGAGCAGGTGGGCACTGGGAAGGAGTCTCTAAGCTTCATGAAGAGACGCATACGCAGGCTGGCAGCACAGTGGGCCTCTGCTGCTCGACGGCTGGATGACAAGCTCCACAGCCACTGGAGAGAGCAAAAAAGGGTAAATATGAGGAGCTTTCACACGCAGAAATGCTTCTGCAAACAGTTGGAGATGAAAGAATAACAAATCTGTGTTGTGGTTTCATTTTTTTTCAAAATGATTCTGTGTAATATGCTTTTATTTATTTATTTTTTGGAACACTCCTAATTTGATGTAAATCCATCTGGTGGGTTATTAAAGAGAATAAAAGTAACTCTTAGTACAAAAATGTTTTCAAACACTTAGGAAAAAGCCAGACAACCCTTTAATGCCCTCAGGCTCGGCTCTACTAAGTTACCAGAACAGCTGTGACATTTTGTTGGACTAATATTTTCTCCTCTTATCTTTAGCAGCCTGGTGTGAATCACACTATGCTGAGTTAAAGCCGTTAGCAGATAATGACAGAGAGGAACCCCTCGCAGGCATTTATTGGCTTTAGTGCACTTTCACCACTGACATTTACACGGGACATTTCCTCCAAACGTCAAGAAAAGAGCTTCGCCTGCTGGAACACATGTCTGATGAAAAGACTGTGGTATTTGATCTTTCATTTTATGTTTCCATATCTCACAAGATGATATAACTTCTATGAAATTAACCTTGAAAAGTATTTTTGTTTAGAAAAAAAAAATGGCTGCTTTGTATTTTTCCAATTATTCTCAGTTATGGTATAAAATAATGCTGCGTTATGTGGAACACCCACACCATGAAGTTTCTTAACTTTCCTCTGGATTGCCTACGTTGGTATTTCTGTGGATGTTTGATATGCTGATGAGGCAGTGAGCACCATAAGTGGGGTGCATTGTCTACTGCAAACCTTTTAAACAGCAATTAAACAATAGACAGTAATTAAAAAGAAAAAAAATTATGACAATTTCTAGATATTTTCCCCAAGTCTCAGTTTGAACAGGTGTGTGCATGCATGAAATGCATTCAGAGCACGCTGCCATAGCTGTTTCTCATCATGCTGTTTTGTAGCCCAATACAGAGGTCAGTTCCCAAAGATGTTTTTACTGAGAATTTGTAGAGAGCCCAGTTAAATCGCTGCAGTTGAAAAAGATTTAATGTGCGAGCAATGAAAAGAATGTATTTGTAGAGTTTTGCAGCAAATATGACAACAATGGCTTGCATACCTTTTGTTTATTGTGTATTTCAGTTAAATAACTAAGTTCACTCTCTTAATAGCTTGTTTTTTTTTCATGCTTTTATAATGTGAGCTTCTTCTCCACCGTAGAAGTCGGCTTTGTTTGCTGTAAAAGACGTGTTTGGCAGTAATGGTTACTGTCCATTAGAACAACTCTGCAGGCTTTGCCTCCATCATTTAAACACTTGAGTGTTGTTGAGAAAACAGAAAGGGAAGGAAGAGAGGTTTCATAGAACATATCAGCCCATTCTGTCTCTGGCTGCTTTGGCATTTGTAGTTAGTTCCCAGCTTTTACTGAAAAATCCAGTTGTGGTGATGTGATGATGATGTGGTTGTAGAATAATTTTCTCTTGGGTGAAATAGGAAGGGTTTATGTTTGTCTTTTCTTTTTTTTTTCTTGTGCTATCCACATTAATATTTGCTCTGTGAATAATCTTCCCAGTGTTCTCCAAGCATCTAAAGGAAGAAATAAATCTTTGATCATTTCTGGTTTTATTTGCATTCATTTGTTTAGCCTGCATTTGCAAAGTAATATTATCATTTATGCACAACGAATCAGACAAGTGCCTGCTGCACAGACTTTGAACATGAAGCTGCACCAGTCTTCCAGCTAGAAACTCCCTCTTATCTTACCTGACACTTGGACACTTCGTGTCTTGCCCTCAAGCTTCATGACAGAGCGACAACACAGACATTCAGCGAGGAAAACATGCACCGCTGACATCAGAAAGCTAATTAACTGGTCAGCGGCAGCACATTGAACAGCATAGAAACTTAGCTGTAAATGTCACTTCAGTCCATTTAGACGCTGCACGGTGTGCTCTTTATTCCTCAGTATCACTGTCAACAGTAACACCACCTGTGACATGTGGGCAGAAGTGCAAGCTTGTTGACTTTGTTCTAATTCCTCTCCTGTTGCCTGTCTCATGTGAAGCACTTTTTAACCACTGAAATGGATTTTCCACTTCTCTAAACCTCAAATCTGAGATGCTTAACCAGACCCCAAAAAACCTACTAAACCCAACCAGCTTTGTTGTGTATAATCAAACGTTATTTCTAAAGCACTTTTCATGCCACAGGCAACACAAAGTGCTTCACGTGATGAAAAACACTTATGCATATAAAAAAATAAAACCTTTACATACATCAAATTAAATTAAATATTTCACACAGTCGCACCCGCAAATGATTTTAAAATGTCAGCGATGTGTGCAAGTAGAAATTAGCTACCGCACTTGAATTGTTGTTGTGTTGCAATTAAATAATAATAATAATGATTTTAACTTTTTTAATCCTGATTGGGTAATTCAGTTGTGCATTTGACCCATCTGTAGATGTNCATGCCACAGGCAACACAAAGTGCTTCACGTGATGAAAAACACTTATGCATATAAAAAAATAAAACAGAACCAGAAAGCAGTGGGCTGCTATGTTTTGGCATTCTCGGAACAGTTGGGAGGGGTTAAGGGCCTTGCTCAAGGGCCCATGGTGGTTCCCCTTTGTTGGGACTTGAAGCCAAGTTTGACAGACCCAAGCCTACCTCTGTAACCACTGCTTGATGAATCAAATTCCTTTTTGTTTCTGGTCTTTTAAGACAAAAAAGGACAAAAAAGGACAAAAAAAAAACCCAAAGCAAGTGGTACCATCTGTTGAGAAATCTAATTTCATTAAATATTTAACAGCCCAGGAATTATATCCTTCCCCATTAGCAATTAAACTGCTCATGTATCATTCTGCATATCAATTAGCACTCCATGGGTCGATTTTTATTTCAGCTTTATGCACAGTTGATTGTATTTTCTAAGAGTTGCGTTGGTGTGAATATGCTGTCAGTCTGCTTTTTTTTGCATTCATTAAATAGTCAATTATATCAAAAATCTGACATCACTGATCCGTGCCAAATATCTGAATTTATTTATACATTAATTATTTGAACAGGCTGTTAAAAAAAATTGCTCTTAGAACATCTCACTTATTCACCCAGCAGAGCTGGAGTTTTTTTTTTTAAATAAAAGTTGAAAAATGATGGAAAATAATAGCTTGTCCTCCACACACTGCACTGTTCAAATCTCTGCACACTGCATTGCTTTGACTTTACTTTTTTTTTTTCCCTTCTGCATTCAGATTCTAGTCCATGTTGGCTTTCTGACAGAGGAGTCTGGGGATGTTTTCAGTCCCAAGGTGCTGAAGGGGGGTCCTCTGGGTGAGATGGTACAATGGGCCGACATTCTCACAGCTCTTCATGTGCTTGGACACAATGTCAAGATCTCAGTTTCTCTTAAGGAGCTGCATGGGTAAGCTAAGATTAGAATTGTTCCTCCGATTTTCATTTTAACTTTACGATTTCCACATTATTTGTCATTGAAAGGAGATCCTTTAACCATTCCCTTCCGCTTATGCACAGCCTGTAAATGTTTTGTTGCTCATCTCGGATGCACTGTAGGTGATCAGCAGCCTAACTAGAGCACTGCTGCCCACACACTGTTTTCTTTGGCCACACACACACATACAAGGAGTCCAATGCAGAATGCAGTTTAAGCCTGAGGGCTCCTCTTAAGCTTCTGCACCTCCTTCCCGCTGCAGCTCACTGACCTCTTAGTGATAACAGGCTTGTCACCCATCATTACAAACACAAGCCTTAATGCCAGTGGACATGCATACATATTTACTCAATGCCCTTCTTAGACTGACTAACTAAGCTGTTTTTTTCAAAGTAAAAGAAAGAGACTGTTGATTGTCACACTGAGAGACACATTAAGAGGAGTTTATACTGTAGATGTGTCCAGTTCTGCCTTGGACATAATTCAGAGTTGCACCAGCTTTATGCTGAGGGGTTAAGAAAATGGCTGTGTTCATGACACCATTTTCTTTCAATTCTATGTTTTTTCTTCCTTACCGATGACACTGGTGCAGACAAGCTGTTGATAATGTGCCCTGGTTATTGAGCACTTTATCCACTGCTGTAGGGAAGAGGCCCGGGCATTGATGAGTTAGTGCTGCCCTTTGATCTTAAATTTCAGGCTGTGAAGAAAAGCTGCTTTGATAAGACCGGCCTTGGGAGATCAGCGGGGTGGGGAAGTCGCAGTGGGAATGCTTCTGCCGGCCGTGCCATTATTTACCCCGCTAATTGGTGTCATGGTGTATTGAACCACTGCAGCCTGCTGCCTCCGTTGGGAGCAGCATAAAAAATGGTTAGAAAATAGTCGACTTGAAAGAGAGCGTCGCAAAGCCACGGTGCCCAAGGTCGGGGTTAATCCTTTTAAAACACCTGAATATGTGTAGTTTGTAATTCCCTGTGTTTAATTTAAGTGTTTATGCTGAGTGAAATGCTTGGGATATTACTGTTGGGTGTTTATATAGGTGCTGCAGCCTTGCATCAAAGCAGATATTGGATTCTGCTCATGAGCAAATGAAATTTTCAGCCTCGGAGAAAATATAATGGATGGTTGAAACGGCCTCAAAATAATTTTCATCAGGCTCTGACCACATTCCAACACCAAAAGTACAACCCAGCATACATCTCCCTTTTTTTCTTTTTATGGCCTTCTTTGGCCATTTAATGACAGATGCTATACATCCACAAATCTCTTTTCTGTGACTATTAATGAACAGAAAGAGAGAACATTTCTCTCCATCCTTACTCTGACTCTCCCACACACTATTAAACTGACAGATCGTTATGTGGGTTGTGCTCCCACAGATTCCCTCAGGCTTGTATCTATTTACATTTCCTGCTTCTCCACCCAGGCTTTGGAGAGAAGTTTAATATCACTGCATGGCCTGCTGTGGTTCTTATGTAGACAGGGTTGTTGAGATGTTCAGCTTTCCCTCTGATAGACAGATTAGCCATGCTGGGAATTTAGTTACAGTGAGAGTCAAGCTGTTGCATTGCA
This sequence comes from Melanotaenia duboulayi, assembly GCA_026261665.1. Classification (NCBI taxonomy): domain Eukaryota; kingdom Metazoa; phylum Chordata; class Actinopteri; order Atheriniformes; family Melanotaeniidae; genus Melanotaenia; species Melanotaenia duboulayi. The sequence continues at coordinate 18,661,489 of CM047976.1, forward strand.
GCACATAATTGCCTCTGATTGGCAACATTCGTTCTCTCAGGTGGTTTCACTTCATCACTTTGGCTGCCGTCTCCCGTCTGCTGTCCTGCTCAGGCAAATCCTTTATCCACACATGTGACATCAGCCAGATTTTTTTTTCTTTTGGAAAATTGCTTGTTTATTCTCCCTGTAGATACTCCACTTGAAAGTATTTTTCATTTCTCCACTCTACAGATTGTTCTCAAGGGATTGTGCTGATCATGCCTTTGTATTTAATTAATAATTTTCTTAATTAATATGCTATCTCTTGGATCCCATCCATTTGAAATTACAACTAAGAACCAAGTTGTGAATATAGTACAGAACATAGCTTTTCTTAAACAAATGTTGACAGAGGAGACGAAATGATGGTGGGTAACAACAGGTGTCATGTAATAAATGTAGAGTTTTATCGGGTAACAGCGATGTATGTCTTCTTTATCACTGATGTCAGTTATGTCTCTTAGTAGCACAAGAAACATTTTTCAATGTGGCAGCATCAACGCTCCCATTTGATGGACTATGATGGAATTATGTACGGGCATTAATGTTAGCGAGGGAACTCAGTAGCTACTCTGTGGATGTGTGGATTCCTCAGGGGGGATTTTCCTGTCAGAGCAGCAAAATAGTGAAAAAGCAAAAAAAAAAATAAAATAAATAATAACTCTGGCAATAAAATATGAACAAGAGCATGTGCCAAATAAAATATGACAGCAGTGTAAGTCCGTGATGGACAGCAGCTTGCTCAATGACTTCTTTTTTCCCCACTGATATCAAACATCCCCGGGTTTTGAACAATAAAGGTTTCATGTTGAATGAATTGCTTAATCCTGCTATCATATTTGGCTCTAATACTTCCCCCCCAGCAGACCAAGACACAGTATGAGACCTGCCTTTGCAAGATTGTTGGAGATCGACTTATTGCAGATTGAATTGTCCTTCTAATCAGCTCCTTGGCCTTGTGAACATTAGTAGCAGGACAGTTATAATATAAATAAAATAACCAGTTGCTCGGATTTTGATTCCTGCCCATCACTCATAAATCTAGCCAGTTATCAGCAAAAGTTGCATCATAAATAAAACTGTGAACCCAGTAAACCTGCTAAACGTCTAGTGGCAGCATTATTTAGTCATTAGCCAAACGCACACACTTAATCTTTTAAAGTTTTAGTTAATCTGATCACTGGCACATAGAGATGTCGAGAAGGTAAAATATCATCGTTCATGTGTTTGTTTATCATGAGTTCATTTGCAACCCAGCTGGTTAAATCTGTCATGGAGCAATGTTCTGCCACAGCGTCATAAAAAAAAATAATAAAAAAAAGTACTTAGTTTGCCCTCGTTTATCTAAAAATAAATTCGACCTGAAACACACCCTTAACATGAAAAGAGGTGCAATCTGTAGAATTACTGGAACTGATGTAATGAAGTGAAGTGGCCTTAACATGATTTCTTGTAAGTAATACCGGCATTTGCCGACACTCAGGGTTGGAAGGAGGGGGGGGGGGGGTTACAACCAATGACAGAGAGGCCAAGACAGCTGCCACTTCTGCTCAGGGATCTCCCCCCATCTCCTCCCCAGAGCGACACAGGTAATTAGTCTGCTAGAGTCTGCATCACAACACCTAGGAGCAGGGAAATGGAGGGGGGAAAGAAAAAGAGACGGGAGACAGGTGCACACTGTCAGGGATTGAAACATCAACAAGCCGAGTGGAGAAGTAACGTAAGCACACACTTGCAGGTAATTGTGTTGTCATTCAGAAATAATCTGAGAAAAAACAATATTTCTGTGCGTTTCCAAACAGATTCCCTGTCCTCAAATGCAGCCAAAGCTTCTAGCACATCTCTCCCAGGATAATTCCACAATCTACTCAGACTCGGTTTGACTGAAATATTTTTTGACATGCTGCTTTTTTACTTAGCCTCTCCCATTTTTCCATGTTCTGGTTTGACTTGCACAATGTGACTGCAACTTAAGCATTGTACTGAAGACATTTCTACAACACTTATGCCCACTCCGGATCTTGACAGAGCAAATTAACCGATTCGCCAGGTGATGTCCCCCCTTTTCCTTCCTGTAAATATAAAAACATGCCTGAATTGAAATGGTGAAATGATTTTAAAATAAATCAGACAGAGGGTCAAGCGTGTACCTCATCCCTCCAGCCTATCCTGAAGTGTGTAGGCACCGTGACGTGTACAAATAGAAACTTGAAATCAAAGCAGTTTCTGTTGCTCTTCAAAGCTCAATCACAGAGCCGTGTTATGCTGCCAGTCTCAGGTTGTGCCTCCTCGTAAGTGCTGATGCACTCGTAGCCTACAGCCTTCTGAGTAATGTTTCTGTAGTTTGAGATAAAAGCAAACAGCGGCATTGTTAAAAAGAGCCCGAGTGGGCCATTAGTGAGATAACATCTTAAGGATTTGTCTTCAGTCCAGGTTAGAGTGACTACAGTAAGTGAGGGTAAAATAGCAGTTAAATGTGGACAGTAAATATTAACTGTGTGTATTATTAAAGCTCTGTTTTGTTTTTATGCTCTTACTGTGAAATGTAGGGTTTTTAATTAAAAACAAGTCTCTGCACTTTTAATGTCTGTACACATCTAAACTTGTGTTTTTGCAGCATAAGAAGACTATTTATCACAGTTTAAAGAAATGAGGTCACCTTGTGATGTTGACAGCTCAAAACGAGCTTTAAAAATAGAGTGTAAGAGAATAATAAGGATAAAACAAATTAAGGGGTGATTTTACACAGCAGGACTTTGTAGTGAGTACAAAAATATTGTTTAAAATCTAAATTTGGCCCTGGATATTTCTATTAAAAGATGTGTACATTTACAAAGGTGTCCAACACCATTATTGTTTTCTAATATAATTTCAGGAGCTGTTTTAATATCAAATATCAGGAAAACTCTGCATGCTGAATTGACACAGCAGTGGCTTCTGATTGCAACACTGACAACATCTGAGTTTTTCTCTTCACCTGCAATCTTCCCATCTCAAGTGGTCCATTAGCATGCCAGACTCCACACCCTCTGCAAGGCAGGCTCTCCTAGCCGCTCATGTCATTCCTCTCACACCATGAATCCTCTCTCTCCAGCTGTCCTGCACCCCTCAAAATGCTCCTGCCAATTCCCCTCCCTGCTGGACGATTGTGCCCTTCTGTCAAGAAGTGATGCGGTGCCACTCTGCAGTCTCTTTCCTTCTTTTGTTTTTGTGGCTCTGTCTCTTTCACCAGACCGTTGACTTGCTCTGGTTTCCAGTCGCCAGCTGTGAAACAGAGAAATTGTGCCCAGTAGTGGCTGTCAGGTGGAGTAAATTTATACAAGTCTTGCACCTTTTTTTTTTTCTTTTA
>CM047976.1:18664867-18680517 GCA_026261665.1 Melanotaenia duboulayi
ACAGGTCACCAGTCTGTCGCAGGGCCCTTCTTTTTTCCTTTTGTAGTATTTCTTGTGAGCTGTCTTCCTTTCATGAATATTATTTTCTCTCATATCTAAGCAAGTTGGTAAAACTTAATTTCACTGCATTCACAAATAATTCACCTTATACAAGAATCATTAAAAAAAAATTCCTGGATCAAGACATGGATCCAGATCACCCCCAAAATTGAATGACCTTTTCCTTATTCCATTTTAGAGATTTCTTGAACATATCATCAAAATGCATCCATCCCTTTTTGAGTTATGTTGCTAACAGACGGACAGACAAAAAGTATTATGCTGAGGANATGTTGCTAACAGACAGACAGACAAAAAACATGATGCTGAGGGTCTCAGAGAAGCTGCTGCCCTTTAATGAAGCTCATCATATTAAAGTAAGAGAGATTATTCTTAAAAAAAACCTGGAAGTCTTCAGGAGTTAATGCCTAACCCTAAGGTCAGAAAACCTGCTAAATCCCGGTTGAAACCAAATCTTAGCTTCTGTGGGCCTCAGTTAGCATGTAGAATGGGAAGGCTCGGATCTTTTTGGTGGCCTGGTCATATTTACATAATCACNCTCAGTTAGCATGTAGAATGGGAAGGCTCTGATCTTTTTGGTGGCCTGGTCATATTTGCATAATCACTGTGTTATTTACTGACCTGCATGCTGAGACGTCCCTGTGTTGTTGTGGGTTTACTCATCAAAACTAGTTATGTTCATGTTATTCTTTGTGTTGCCGATGGTTTTGTTGTTGTGACTGATTTTTTTAAATTTTCTTTTCTCTAAAGCTTATCTGTCTTTTTATATGTGCTTCTGGCCGTTTTGTTTCCTTAAAGATGTTCAGATGTTTGTCTGTTTTCCGGGTTTTTCTTGTTTGGTCTTTTTTTAACAGCTGATGTTGTTACTTTATATCTGGTATGTCCTTGTTTTTTTTTTCTCTCTCTTTTTTTCTCTCATCTCTTAACTCTCTTTTCCTGTTNGATGTTTGTCTGTTTTCCGGGTTTTTCTTTTTTGGTCTTTTTTTAATAGCTGATGTTGTTACCTCATATCTGGTATGTCCTTGTTTTTTTTCCTCTCTCTCTTTTTTTCTCTCGTCTCTTTACTCTCTTTTCCTGTCTCATTTTCTTTATTGTTTTTACCCCAGTCCTTTGTCAGGTCCAGCATATATATATATAATTAATCAGCAATTGACAAACTGAAAAATAAAGAATAATGCTTAAATTAACAAGAGAGGCCTTACTGTATATTCATATAGCTCTTCTTGACAAAGATAATATATTGAGCACAACGCATGCTACGATGCTGGTCAGGACAAGTTAAACAAACAAACAAACAAACAAAAACATATTATATGTTAAAGTTAATGTTAAATATTTGGATTCTGAATAACCAAATAAACTTTCAACATGTCCCATTGTTCCTACTGAAGTGTTGCATCATGATACATGGGCTTTATTACATGCATTTAACAGTTTTTGTGGTGAGAGTTGAGTTGTGCATCTTAGAAGAATAACTTCTATTAGACTGTGGCTGCACAGTCAGAACTGAGAGGGGTAAATTCCTTGGTAGTTTTGGTCTTTGTTGATAATGATAAAAAGATAAAATAAAACCAGATTTATCCTTTAATCTCATGCATTTACTCATGAATGTTTGGGGGAGATAAAGAGAGTTGTTAGGTCTTCATGCGTATGCATGCTGTAGGCTATGTGTGTATGAGCACACTCACATTTCCACACTCCTGGCTCTGTAATTCACTTTAATCCCTTTACTCTTCTCCTAAAGTTTCTCTGGATTTGCATATATCCAATTAAACCTCTGAACATCAGCAGCTTTAGTGGATCTGTGAGGAGCAGGGGTGCGTTCTCCTCTCAGTCACTGTGATACATCTGCTCTCACATTAATGCACGTCAGCATTAAACTGTGAAAGGCAGCACAGGTCATAATTTAAACCCAAACTCCAGCTGTGTATGATGCACATGAAAGATGCACACAGAGCAGCGATAAGAGACAGCATGCATTTTCAATTTCTTACAAAACACATCTGCATTGGGATTAAATGTGTTTTTTGGAGCTATTATGAGTGTTTCTAGCCAGTTTGAGGGTCAATAAGTTGAATTCAGGTTGGAATTTCTCAGCCATTAGATGATTTTATACTAAAACCGAAGATGTCAAGTTTTATTGTTTGGGAACATTTGAGTCAAGCAGCATCAGCCAGACTTCCGTTTTTAAACTTAACTTTTTCAACAAATTGCTGCAAAACTAATAATTTTCCCAGCAGCTCCAAGTAAAATCAAAGTCACGCACAAAAGATAGAGGACATTGCTCATGCTGAACTGTCACATTTCAGAGCTTTTATCTGTAGCTCAAACTCCCAGATGCCAACATGGCCATAGAGTNATATATATGACATGACCATTTATTAGCTAAAATAATTATTTCCATATATTCTAGTAATGATGTTATTGCTGTTTTTTTTTTAATTTGGTATAATTTTCTTTCTTTTTACAAAGCTTTTTGTAATTTAGTCAGCATTATATTCACATTCATTAAAATAAAGTTAGAGTCTTTTCGACTTACTACAGTCAGAATAGAGAATGAAAATCCAGCTTGAGTAAAAAGGTTGATTGTTTGTGTTTCCACTGAATTTCCTGGGTCTGTATCCTTTGACTGATGAAAGCACAGTTTAAAGCACTGTTGGCTTGCACTCCTGCTCATTATCTATTATCTTCTATGGGCGAACCGGCTGCTATGCTGCTTTCCAAAAGGCTGCAGTGCTGACTAGATATGTTCACTGTCCGAGGAAGGATCGATGGGCTCTTGTTCTGCAGGTATTTATGTGTGTGGATGTTGGGATGTTTCTGAGTCGGGTAATAAAAGAACAGAAGAGAATGTAAGGTTGTGGATTTGTGATTCCTGTGAAAAGGCTCCCAAGGTGAACCCTGATAAAACGCTTTTAAACCCAAATGATCAATCTTTACAGAAGCTCCCCATTTAAAAACTTACATTATTTCTTTATGACTGCAGCACTATTTTCATTGCTCTCCTGTGGAAAAGAGATACTTTAATAACTCCTTTTTCCACCCTCCTCCGCTTGTTTATATATAGAAAAACTCATGATCATAAGTAAACTTTAATTGAGCAGCAGTTCTTTTTGGAGACCAAAGATTTTTCTCCTTGCAGTCGAGCTTTGCACCCAGTTTTAATTTAATGTTTGTGGACTCATAAACTTCAGTCTTTGTCTAACTGAGAGTGGCTTGATACTCCCCTGAGTTTCTTTGAAATCTCACTGAGAATTGTAGACCTTGCTCTTTGAGTGCTCTTTGTTGGTCAATCATGCCTCAGGAGGGTAAAAGTTTTCTTGGATTTCTGGGCATTCTGTCTGACTTTGGTTTGATGGAGTACAAAGAGGCTTTTGTAACATTTCTCAACCTTATAAACAAGTCAAGAAGCCTTTTATAATTTCTTTAGAATCTCATTTGTTCATCCTGTGATTAACTTAAGCAAACCTTTATGGATCTTTGCTTTTTAGTGGTAATGTTTTTACCAGAAAAAGAACTCTATTTTCAGTTAGTATTGTAATCTAGTGATGTCTGTTTAATGGTGTAATAGTCGGCCGAGCTATGTCTGCATGTTACTGNGTAATAGTCGGCCGAGCTATGTCTGCATGCCACTGCACATATCCAATCTAGACTCCTATATCTACAGGTTTGTAGTAGCAGGAAGGGAGCATGCTTTATTCTTTTTCTTGTCAAAGTTATATAGTATATTCTCTTTATACAATATTCACCTTAATAATGATATGGAGAGTCCATTAACCCTTGTGTTATTAGATCTTAGTGCTTGGAGCCTTCATTATGCAGCTGTGATCACACTAAAAAGGACGAAGATGTGTATACAAATGCAGTTTGGTTAGAAGATTAACTTCATGGAAAACCCCTTACAGAGGGACCATATTTAAAATCTTGTGACAGCTAAAAACGGGAGTTAAAGTGTATAATGTCTCCTTTGTTTATATGAAGTGGTAGTATGCAGACAGCTGGTATGTTTTTCAACAGCTTCTGCATTTTGATCAAAGTACAGCAAGAACAAGAGTTTTATTTTTCATTTCATTCTTTTGGAGAATATAGAGAAAAACACCTGTTTTATTTTCTTAAAAAAAAAAATAAATGCACATGTAAAATTTCAGGTTGCTTATCAAAGCTGTGCAGATGACGCACAGATCTGTTCAATACTCTGTAATAACTGTAATAAACACCCGCTAGTCTGAGCCTGGACAAAGTAAATAAACAGGATGCAATGAAACTTTATTCATCTGAAGATAAGACTGATATAATTAGTTCTGGCAAGAAAGATCTGAGGTTGGCGCTAAGCTATACCTCGAGTCTGTCATTAAAAACAAGCTCCCACATCAACAATCTTGGTGTAATTATTGATGAGGCTCAGTGCTCACATTAAAGCTGCAACACAATAATCATTCTGGCATCTTAAAAACGGCCAGACCAAAATAAACATTATGTCTATGCAAGTAAAAAAACAACAACAAAAAATTATCTTTGCTTGTCTTTCTTTTAGGTATGACTCATGTAATGCACTTCTTATTGATCTTGCTTTTAGTCTTCAGTATATTTGTCAAATTACATGAGAGAAATCTTTTATTGGGTACAAACTGGGAAACCGGGAATGTATTTCACATCTGTAAAAAAAAAAAGCCCAGCTGCGATGCTAACATACGCTCAAACCTTAATCCATTATGCTGTCTCTCTACTGAAATCAGATTAAATAAATTTAACGTGCCAGCACTTTTATTAAACACATCTGGACATTCATATATCTTATTGGATAATTACTTTTATCATTTGAAGTTCTTGAATTGTATGAACATAAATTCATTACATGACATAATGGTGTGTTTTCCTTTTCCTTCCCTATTTTGCATTTCTGGGCTGCTTTTCTCTCTGATACTTGATGTAAAACCCTCTAAGTTGCCTATAAATAAACTTGTCCTTCCCTTTAAACGAAAATCGACTGCAGCTGATTGCATTTTCTCAGAGTGGTACCTTGATTTTATTGAAAGCAGTGTGCTCTGAAGTCACACTTTACTGAAGAAATATCCATTCACTGTTTGTATCTGGTAACTAAAGGCTCTTTTATGACCGCTGTCTGTTTTTTAATACATCTGATTGATTTATTTATTTATTCAGGCAGCTATTCTTGATGTTGTGATAGATCAAAACAGACAGAGAACATAATAAGTAGTAGCACAAAAATTTGAATGTATAAAATATTTACAAACGAAGGCAAATCGCTTCACTATATATGGCTACTCATTATTGCATGTAGGACAGTACATGCGTAGAGCACTCATTTTGCACATTTGCAGCTAGCTTTAAAGTGTTTTTGTGCATGCTGGCACTGGTGCAAAAGCAGACTCTGCATGCATGATGCTTGACAACAACTGATTCTCAATATGTGTGGCTTAAGGAACGCGCTGTGTAGCTCAGCTAATTTTTGTTTTTGTTGCACGAGTCCAAACAAGTTGCTTACACGAATCCGGAGACTCTTCATTTTAGAGAAAATGCAACCTGGTAGAGCAAATTTTTATGCTGTACGGTTAAATGGCTCCGTCATGTGAGCGCACCAATGCAAGGTGACGTTACTCGGTGACCTCCCTCTCTTCATACTGAACTCATGCACGTCATTAGCACTAAATTCAGAACTCTTGGCTCACCTACGCTTTATAGGGCTGATCATTTTAATTATTTTATTAATTTAGTTTTATACTGGCCATGCAGAACCAAAATTATTTACATATAATAACAAGGGAAACAAAATCGGAAAAACTTATTAAAAGGAAACAACAGCACTTTTTTAAACCAATGACACTGCTGGAAAAACTTTGATAATTATATCAAATCTTACCTGTTTGCAGGTTTTTGGGTGTCCCTCCAGGAAGAGGAAGCTGCCCCCTCACCAGTCCTCTTCCCTTTGACCTCATCTACACCGACTACCACGGCTTGCAGCAGATGAAGCAACACATGGGTCTTTCATTGAGGAAGCACAAGTCAGTCTAATTTTCTCTCCATCTTTGTGTATGTATTATGAAAAAAACTGAAACTTGCTTGCAGATTTCTCAATGTTGTGTTGGTTTTGTTCTTTTCAGCAAACAATAATTTGCAAATAATAACAATAAACTCTCAGTTCAGGCTCATTTGCTAACTGCGGTGGAAACTGGTAACTCCACCGTGCACCAGCAGATTTTCTCTCCAATTTGGCCTCTTTAAACACAGATCAATGACCAACACAGTGGCTTCTAGGATGATTTTGTTCTGAGTCACGAACTCTTCTCATTGCATCAGTGCACATTTCTGAGTAGACAGTGTGTGCTGCTTGCAGGCTGCAAACAAATCTTCTGTGATTGCTGACATAAGCCAACATGTTTCACTGCTACAAGTAAAGTTTTTGACAAAAAAACAAAACAAAAAAAAAACAAAAAACAAAAAACAAAAAAAACAAAAAAACAGAAAAAACAAAAAAAAAAAAATACAGAAAGTTTTGTCCCTCTGTTCCAGTTGGACAGAGCAGCAGCAGCAAATCCTCTTTTTTGTTTTTTTTTAACCCAAACCATGAAAAAGAAAATAAGCAGCTTTCTCTTCTACTGGAGACTACCAACCCCATCCAATGAATATATTCATAGAAAAAGGAAAAGAGAATGAAAAACATTCAAGTTAGCAGAATGGAAATTAATGATTATCAGTCCTGTAATATAGTGATTAAATTATATAATGTAGATATTTTAATGTTGTTTCACCCCATATTTTACACTAAATGTATAAAAGGACAGTGGTTCTTCTTTCATTAAAAATAAAAGCAGAAAAAAATAAAATAAAGCAGGAGAAGGCTGAATTTTACATTAATTTATCTTGATTCTTTAGATTCTGCTTAAAATGATGGTAATAAAATCCGTTGTTTATTCCAGGCAGCGTTAGTATGAAGCCAGCTGATCGACCGACTCTTCTTGGAGTGACAGACCAGTGCTTTCCTCTACTGATTATACATGCAGTGCTTTGATAAATATTCTCAGATTAGACCGCATCGATTGATTTTTACTTCTTTTTATGAATATTTACCACTGATAAATTGCTGATGAGGCTTCTCCTTGACTGGGTCTGATGTTCCATTCTTGCTTGGGTTTTATCTGGGGAAACAATGAACATATTTTAAGATGCTTCATTTGGATTCATCCAATATTTCTCTGCTGAAGTGTTGATTTTTCATTGTACAAACAAGCCAATCCAGAGAAACTCATACATGGATCCCTTTTATTTCTGATAAAATTATTGTGCTTGACTCAAATTCAGTCTGCACCCTTTCAGGTTTTTTCTCAATCTTTTGCAGCAGAGGCCCCTCTGGTAGATGTCTCACACATTTAAGGAATAAATCTGAAAGAAAGAGGCAACTTTGTTCTAATTTTAACTCAGCTTTTTTCTCACTTTGTCTCAGGTGCCACATCCGAGTGATTGACACCTTTGGCACAGAGCCCGCCTACAACCATGAGGAGTACGCCACTCTTCATGGCTACAGAACCAACTGGGGCTACTGGAACCTTCATGGCCAGCAGTACATGACCATGTTCCGTATGTAGACTATTGTTACAATTTTTTAACACACTTTGCATTTACTGATGTTGACGATGCATCACATCTGCTTGTAGAAGCTTAAAGATGCAGCATGCAACAAAATTAAAAGGTCAACGACAATAAATCATTAAAACTGTGTATATAGAAATCATATAGGTAAAAAATACCCAGTGGATGCACCCACAGATGAAAACATGTTTACATCTGAAAGAATCTGTCCATTCACAACTGCACTTGGTATTTAAAGTAATGTCTATGTCCATCTTTGCCACTAGATGTCAATAATTCTCACACCCTGTAACTTTAAATGTCTGCTTTGTTTTGTTTTTTTTTTTTGCAAATAACCATAAATCAGAAGGTTGTTTTGGTGCATTCATGTGGACCAAGTGTCCATGTTGGTTCATGTGACTGAAATAGCAAGCAGATTGTGTTGAGCTTAAAACTGCCTTGGGCTGTAACAGGCCAGGCTTACAGCCACCAGTCAGAGCACAGCTGTGCCTGCACAGATGCCTGCAGCTTCCAACTTCTGGCCAAACACTACACACACACACACACACACACACATACGCATAAACACATACAGAGAAAAATACAATAACAAAAAAAGTACCATACATATACTCATGAAAGATTCAGTAAAACCAGTAGAAGATGAGACTTCAGATGTCTGTACTAGTCTCCCATTAACACAGCAACAATGGGCTGGCACTCTGTTTCCAAAACACCGTTATCACAAAACCTGTCCCTAAAAGATACCAGCTCTCTTCCAAGGTCTGGAACAAGACTAAAAAATGTCCTCTCTCTCTTTCTTTACCTCTTCACAAATCTTCACAGATTTCTTTTGTGTTAGAGAAATTTGTGTTATTTTATTTCCTGGAACTGTGACACAATAAAACAATGATCCAGAACTCAGTCCTGCTCTGCGCTGCACCTGTGTGGTTACATTTACAAAGATCTGGAAAAAAAACAAAAACACTGCTACCTCAGTAAATGCATTGTTTTACCATCTCTCCTTTTTCTTGAAATTAAATCAAATATTAAGTTTGAAAGCAACAAACAAGCATCATCAATCCCACACTCCTATTTGATTCTGTATTATCTGCATGTGAAACGTCTGGATCGTCACATCCTCTTTCAGTTTGGCCACTTCTTGTTTTTAGCCATGAAATGGATTTGTAACTCAGTTTTGCCAATTACTTTGTTTTTCCTTGGCAGCCCACACTCCAGACAACTCTTTTATGGGTTTTGTGGCAGAGGAACTGAATGAGACTGAGAGACTTTATATCCAGAGGAACAAGGTTAACAATATGGCTGTTGTGTATGGCAAGGATGCCAGCATGTGGAAGGTAAGTATGCAACCGTAAGCCCTACAAAACCACTGGTACATTTATCACTTTTTCTTTTCTTTATATATGGAAATTGTGTGAACCTCCTCATAGAAATGATGTGGCTGGGTTCATAACATGTAGTTATTTCCCATGGACGAAGATTTGCACATTTAGTGGTGTGTTTAACGTCATGCATTCACATTGTAAGTTTGGAAAACTTCCAAATATTGCTCTATGATTTACTGTGAAGCGCCCACAAGATTTTACATTTCTGGCAATCACTTCCTTCCACTAGGAATCTGGCCTGAATTGCGATGCTAAAAGAACAATTGCTTTTGTTTAGAATAAATTTTTCCATCTGAGATTCTGCCAAGTTTTCTCACTCTCGCTCTAACTTTGAAGTGTGCTGGAGCCTCCCTCAAGGTTTGTTTCACTTGATTCTAGCTGCGACTTTGTTCCTACACTCTTGTTTCTCAGAACAACCTGAGCTGTAGTGTAACATTTGTGAATCTGTGAGATTGCTGTGAAAAAGACTGTGGTGTAAGGGTCTCTGCAGACAGAGAATAACCTCCCCCCTGCTGAGTGCAGCATCCTTCTATAATTCAGTTTTGAGGTCCATGTTAGAGATTTAGGGGTTATAAAGCTCCTATGAGAAGATAAATGAAAGATACTTTATTAAACTATATTTTATTTTATTTTCTTTCTACATCTGCCTCTCTCAATTTACTTCTCCTCTCCTCTGTTTTCTGTTTATTTATCATGTCTTTATGCATCATTGATGGATCTTCGCAGCTCCAAGTAAGTACAGCTGCCATTCACTGGCTTTTTTGATTTTTGTAAGAGGCAAAACTCAAACTGAGAGCGTTTCTGGACTTTAAATTTATGTTGCCTGAAGAACAACTTCAGTTGAGAAGGCATACAAGTAGATAAACATGTCAAAATCTGTCAAGATGAGAGTAGGAACATGTTATGTTGTAGGTTAATCGAAATTGAAATGCCTAGAAAATTTTACATTTTCTTTACACAGTTGTAGCTTAGAGAGAGATTTAATTACTCCCTCAGCGATTGCGTGTTGTAATGGATTATCACTATTTGTAAGGCAAGGTGTGACTTTATCACCATGTTTCTTTAAAATGAATGAAAATTTAGGAAGAACATTCAGCTAACATATAAATGATTTATACCTGGAGGACATAACTTATTAAATAATTTATAAGATTCACACACAAATACTTTTTTCAGTTAAAATAATTTAGTTTTATATTCATTTATTTATTTATTTTTTTCAGCAAAGTGATTTAAGCAGATTGTCTCCACGGGGCAACACAAAGCACTTAAACTGATGTAATTCTTTTATGTTGCAATAAAGTTTTACAGGTACTGAGCAGTTAGTTACCAACATGGTGGTGTTTCTACAGGCGAGACTAGCCTCAGCTCATTACACCTGCTTCTGTTTGCTCATTTCTGTTTTCAACACCTTTGTTTTTTTTGTCCTTTTGCCATTTTTAACTGGTTTTGTGTGTGGGATTCTCACAGATCAGTTCAACTAATGAAACAGGAGAAAAAAACGTACGTTGTGTAAAGCTGTTATATTACAAATTTAGACAAGAAAAGGCAAATAAACACATTTTCTATTCATACACAAAACCCAGGGTGTCCAAACGTGTCTGGTGGTGGATCCTTTTGTGCTTTTGAGTTTGCAGGACAGGACATCAATTAACCAGGATTTTTCCAGAGCATCCTATGAAAATAAGAAGGGTCTGGGAAAATGCCTCAGCCTCTTTACTGTGTGCTGTGGTTTTAAGATAAAACCTATCAGTAGCTGAATTTCCTTTTACTAGCAAAGCAGTCAGATGGTTTTCCATTTAAAGAATGACTGTCACAAGCAGGTGGCGATATAGGATGTGTTATTTGTAGTTGCAGTTCAGTAGAAGAAGTAGTAACCCCCAACAGGAAACAGCTAGAGAAGGAGTGATAATATCCCAGGTGGACATAGGAAGGAAAATGTAAAGAGCTCTTCTTTAGGGAAATACTTTACTTTCTGCTGTTATCTGAGATATTGTAACGTAATATTGGGATCTTGGAAGATGGCATATCATATATTTGAGTTTCAGTTCATCAATGTGTTTACAAGCCCCCAGTAGAAATTAAGTCTTTTTTTAAACTGACACAAACCTCCTTAAGCAAGTGTGCAAACTATTTTGCACATTAGTCGATGTCATTTCAGTTCTTACTTTGATTTTCTTTTTTTTTTTAATTCGTGTCCATTCCAGTGACATGGCAAACAGGATGATAGTCTGGCTACCATGTTGTGCAAAACAAATTTGCCTTACTAAGAGGGAGGTTGATGCATATGAAAGGAATGAAGGTTTGTTGCATTAATGCTCCCCTTGACACTTATTGTAATTTATTTCTTTTTTCTTTTTCTTTTTTTTTAATTTAGCGAATTGAACGTTATGTCTGGCNTTTATTTTTTTTTTCTTTTTCTTTTTTTTAATTAAGCGAATTGAACGTTATGTCTGGATCTACCCAGGGGGTGGAGAAAGAAGGATAAAGTGAAAGAAGAAAATGGAGACAAATATTTAAAAGACAGACAACAAAAACAATGGGAGGTTTTCATAATTTATGTATATGTCATGAGCACCTGCCCATAGACACATCTGTAAGGCAAAACTAAGCTTTGTGCTTCCTGTTCCATACTTGAACAGTGTAAACTAGGGTAAAATGTCTTATAATTATCAGCGGATCAGAAGTAGATTTTGACAAATAGAGAAGAAATTGACAAAAGCACTCTTTGACGTCTAAACCAGACGGCGGAGAAAATGAAGATACTGTCAAGCAGAGTGACAGAACTAGTACTGGCCTTCTACATAAGTGGATTTTGGGGCTCCTTCATTTGTATTTCTGACACTGAATGACAACAATGTCATGTTACGATCATATTAAATCTTTCCATCATGTAAACACACAACTGATCTGATCACTTTATTTAGATCACACGGATCCTCTAGCTTTAATCTTTTTTTTGTCATGATATCGTATACTAACAACAATAACAAATAAATTAACATGTTAATAATGTTATCTTTAAAGGCATTATTACAGCATCAAATTCTTCAATTGCAACTTTTAAATGTTCTTTGAGGGCTTCCATTTTCTCTACTGACTTCTACTTCATTATTTACTATTTTCACTAAACTAAACAACTTTAATTTGATATGATCCAAGTTTTCATTTCCAGCCTCCTGAGACCCATGTAGTCATCAAGAGGACAGATTAAGTTAAATTAGCTTCTGGATTATCTACAATACTTACCACTGTCTTGCTCTCTTCTTTCCTGTTGATGTTTTTTCTGTCTTTCTTTTGTCACTACTAGATCAGAAACTTTGATTTTTTACCAACCTGCTCTCTCCTGTTTGTTTACACGAGATGCACTACTGAGAGGTGGGGCCCCTTAAGAGAGTTCTGTAGTGGTTGGTCACTGTCATTACAAAATCTCCACATTGTCACTGCTCCATCTTGATTCAAAATTGGTCGGTCATCAGGGGGCACCCATTGTGGCTTGGGGCCCCAAGCGTTTGCCAGGTTTGCCTGTTGACAAGCAGCCTCTGTGTGCGAGTGACGTATGCATAAATTAAGAAAAGGGTCTGTTGCACAATCAATACCGAAGCAGAAAAATCAGACAGCCAGCTGCTACCTAAGAGAAAGTCATACAGTTTCCATAAGAAAATGTGCATGTTAGTGAATGAATGTGTGTAAGTGCAACTTAGATTGTTTGCCTCTTATTATCTACATCTTCCCAATGCCGTGCTTTTAATAGCTGAACTCAATTTGTTGTTTTTATAAAAGGAAAAGGAAAAATTCCTTGCTGTTCTGCACCGCTACATGGAGATACATGGGACAGTGTACTACGAAACTCAACGCCCCCCAGAGGTGCCTGCCTTTGTCAAGAACCATGGCCTGCTGCCTCAGCAGGAGCTGCAGCAGCTCCTCAGAAAGGCCAAGGTAGGTCTGCAGTACTGAGCTCAGATAATGCTCAAATGCAAACGTATGCAATTTTATTTGTTTAAACTGCCTCATAGTAATTATGCTTCTATAGGGTTGGACTTCATTATGCAAGTGTTGACCTGAATATTAGCTGCAGTGAGTGTATACTAACGACCTGCTGTTTCTCATTTCTCAAGCTTTTCATTGGATTTGGCTTCCCGTATGAAGGCCCTGCCCCTTTGGAGGCCATAGCCAATGGCTGTATATTTCTGCAGCCCAAGTTTAACCCCCCTCACAGCTCACTCAATCATGAGTTCTTCAGAGGGAAGCCCACCTCCAGGAAGGTAGACACTTATAGCAGGATCCATATATAAATCCAAACTGAGAACTACATTTTCTGATCCTAAATTAATACGCCTTAGTGTGATTATGAATATGTCCTATTTATGCCTCCCTCAGGTGTCCTCTCAGCATCCCTATGCAGAGCAGTATATTGGCAGACCACATGTCATCACTATTGACTTCAATAACTCAGAGGAGTTTGACACTACCATCCGGGAGATCATGAGGATCAATGTACGTTCATATTTTGTGCTTTTTATCCAAACCTATTACTATTCATCAAACAAAATGAATGTCTTGTAATATGAGAGCCCTACAAAGTGCACACTCCTGCACATTATCACAGGTGAGAGCATAATTTGCTCTCTCACACTTCAGTGTGGTTTGACCCACTTTTGAAGTCCACAGCTTTTTAATAGACCTCTTAATCATGGCATCTGATGCTACAGCGAAATGCTTAGCTGGCTCCCTCTCTGCTCTCTGCACTCCTAATTGCTTTAGATATTGAGTGGCTCAGTAGGTAAACTGTGCCCACACCTGGTTCTACACGGCAGCTTTTCAGAGGCCAGCCCCACAAGCAGCGAGCATTGTTTGCAGTACATCCTATTAATCAATCACACTGTTCTCAATCTGTCAGTAAAACAACACAAGAGTTGCTGCCAAATGTCTGATGGTACCAAGATGCATGTGTGCCTCTCCCTGCCAGGTGTGTCAAATAGACTCTGTGCTTTCTGCGTATGGAGGCAAAACCAGGACTTAGTTATGGCCCCATTAAACACATAAAATGTCGATCAAAGAGGAGGGAAAGCAAGCCCTGACTTGCTTCTTTCTTATTAAGATTTAGAAGATTCATCCAGTTTTCATGTCTGTATGATAAATATTAAGTTCCTGCTAGCAGGTGGTAAGTTTTGCCTTGCATAAGACTGAAAAAGGCTGGTCTGGCTCTGTTACAAAATCTGCCTACCAGGACTTTTAAAGCTCACTCATTAAGGCTTCTGATCTTGTTTGTTTTTTCCATGCTAAAGCCAAAATCTACTTTTTCACAAGGGGGGACTGTTGGACTGCTTCTTGGCTGGAAGCAGTACGTTCCTGGAGTTTCAGTTGCCAAGCAACTGGCAACTTGGTTACATTTTGGGTTTTTGCCGGACATGTTCATTAATGAGATTCAGATGTGATATTGGGTGGATGGTGCTGCCATTGGACAGACAGAGCAAAACAAGCTGTTTCCTCCTGTTCCCAGATTGCAAAACTAGGCTAAAAAACTGCTGGTAGCAGCTTCAGTTCATGAACTTAATTTGATAATTTACCAACATCAAAGTGATTTGGATTTTACATCTACCTCTTGGTAAGATAGCAAATTGAAGCATTTTTCCAAACTAAATAAAGAATTAACTATTTATTATTTATAGATGTTGTGAGGGAAAAAATAATGCATCCCATTTCAATTCTAAGAATTTACTTGTCAGGTTAAAATCGCATCCCTACAATGTCTTAAATAAGGTAGAGCCTCAGGTGTACAAAAGCATATGAAATGAATTACTCATTCAACAACTCTTTACTTATTTAACAAAAAAATAAGTTAAGATATAGAAGCTATGTGTGGGAAAGAAAGTACACTCCAAGCATCTATCACTTGTTTTACCATGTTTAGCAGCAATAACTTGAAGGATTTTATCATTCCTTCAGATTCGTGGGCATTTCCTTATTCATTGCTCTCGTAATGTCCTATTATGGCATTTCAATTAGGTAGAGGACTTGGGCCATTTCCACAGTTGATTATTTTCCTTTTCAGACATTCTATTGTAGATTAGCTGCTGTGTTTGGGATAATTACCCCATTTCAGGCACAACTTCAGCCAAGCTTTAGCTGTAAGACAAAGGGCCTTATATTTATCTCTAGAATACTTTGGTCTAAAGAGGAGTTCATGGTCATCTTGAATAATTCAAGGGTTATGAAACAAGTTCAAATCATCACCCCTCCACCAACTGCTTGACACTTTGTACAAGCTGTTTGTGCTGGTTTGCTGTGTTTTAATCTCATTAAACATGGTGCTCTGAATTATGACCACATTCATGTTTCATAAGTTTTGCTGCAACTTTGCAAAACAAAGCTGTCCTGCTTGTTCTTTGCCATTCTTTTTTTATACTTCTGTCACACACTTCAACATTGAATATGCTAACCGCAGCTTGACGAATGTGAAATTTAGCTGTCCAGGTACCTTCAGGTGAACTTGCTGGAACATCCACTCATTGGAAGATTGGAAACTGTCTTAAATGCTTTCTCACTTTAGAATGATTGGTTGGAATATTATAACACTTCTCATTTAATATGTAG
>CM047976.1:18683170-18694974 GCA_026261665.1 Melanotaenia duboulayi
TACATCTGTTGTTCATCTGAGGTTTTATTTTCCTTATTTTAAGACTTGGTAAAAGCCAGATAATTATTTTTAAAGCCTTTAAATTAAAACTACATGCACATTATATTGCACACAATTATAGGAGATGGAATAAATGAGCTCAATGAGATAAATTATGGAATAAAATCATGTATGTCCTGTTCTGTTTAGTATATTGATGAAATGCAGTTGAGAGTATTTGTAGTCTCAGTGGCATCATGCAAGTTTACTTTTTTATGTTTTCAGTCAGCTCACTGAGCTGATATAGCTTTTTGTCCATCAGTAAAAACATAGTGGCACACCTAGTCCCGCCCCCTATCTCAACTGATGAAGAAATCCTGAATTGTGTAACTAACGCCTGCTTCATTTCCTCCACCACCTGGACTTGTGTGCTTGTTTTCTAGACATTGCTGCTTAAAAACTTAATTTCATCAAAAGTCCTTTCATGTTATCAGTGATGACATGAGTAATAATGAATTTTGCTCACATATTCATGTGTCCAAGCAATGCAGTCAGTTTGGTATATACGTTTAAGCCTCATTAAAAAAAATGTCTGCTGCTGAATTAAAATCACCCTCTGAGTTTTTTTTTTATTTCTTTTTTCCTTCTTCCTCTCTCTCGTATTCTATTATATAAAGATGCCCAAAAGGCAAATTGCATTGCAGAATAGCTGATGAAGTGCCAGATACATTTCATTAAACTCAGATGAAATAAAGTAATAAGAGAGTTCTAAAAGGAACCATTTATCAATTTAAAAGCTTGAGTGCTTTAGTTGCCTGATAGTAAACAGTGAAATCTCAGTTTAGCTTCCACGGGAGACTTTTCAGAAGGAGGTTGGGACTTGGGATCGCCCCAGAATGAAGTCTATCCGGTTATATTTCATAATTACAGATGTCACTGAAGCACAATGGATTTAAAAATTAGGTAGTTATTGTGTACACTGTCTAAAAATCCTCATTCCTCACCAGATACTTTCTGTATCTTGGACACTTTCTATGAGCCTGTTTCAGTTAAATACTACAAAGAGAAGGAAATGCGATTGATCAGTGTTTTCTTAATAAGTTTTAAAGCATTTTCTACCATCAGAAATCAAATAATGAGTGATAGGCTTCAATAGCAACACTGATAGCTTCACCTAAAGGACCCAAATTATATAAAAATGCCTCCCTCGATGCAGGATGCCACACGGTTCTGTTGTCAGTTCAGTCCATTGTTTGACATATCGATGTAGTCATCAACTAAAAAAATAATGAAATTAATTTTCAAAGCTGTCACCGCTGATGTATGAGGTGATTGATTTTAACGTGAAGCTTGTGGCATGATATAAGCCTTTCACAATTACGCTAATGAATATGTCAGCTTAGATTAACTATCAAATGCTCAGTTCCTGTAATTACAAAGGCTTGGTGCAACACACACACACAAACGTGCACGCTGCCGTCTTCTGTTTCTTTATCTGCATGCACATCTGTGTTCACAGGTGGACCCGTTCCTGCCCTATGAGTACACATGTGAGGGAATGCTCGAAAGAGTCCATGCTTACATTCAAAACCAGGTGTGTATCAACACGCAAACCACGCTGCTGAGTATCATTTTACCATGTAAATGCATGCTTTGTTAAGGGAAAAGCCAGAGGAATGTTTTCAGTTTGGTTTTAATGCTGTTTGATTGTCTTATTTTTTGTATTTTTATCAGCAAGATTACACAAAATTGCCAGCTTGAACTTTATGACACTTTGAGTAAAACAGCAAGGGCCAAAGAAGAACCTGTTAAACTGATTCAGATCACTTTCATTCAGATTGGTAGACAGTGCACGCTCCCAGTGCCATAATAAATTGGATTTCTTGGTGCATGCAAAATATTGTCTCCCAGCAAGTTTTTCGCAAGATTAATTATAATTTTTGTAGGTTCAGCTACTGTTACCCCCTCACAGTGCAAATCCCCTTTATAATAGACAGTGCAGTAATTTAGTGATGAAACTACCAGTTTAGTTACCAAACAAGATTAAGTAACTTATTATGTAGTTATATTGCTTTTTTTTTTTTTTTTTTACCTCGCAAGGCTTTAAACAACACTTTGCTAACAAAAAATAAATAAAAAAATATGGGAATCTTTAATTCTATGAGTTGATAATGAACCAGTTAATTTTCTTTCTGAAACTGTCTTTACAGTTAAAGTTTTATTATAATGCAGATGCTGTCAGATGACCATGTCATATAAAGTAACTGTGGCAAGCAACATAAGGGAGATGAATGCCTTGTTAATTAGTTTAAAGATATTTTGGGGCACAGATAATACAGTTATAATTGGTACTCACATGTCTTCAGTCCAAGTACCATGGGAATCAGTTGTAGCTTCATGTTTACAGAGCACATTTGAGTGTCATTAATCTTCTTACCCAACTCATAATAACTGAACTCAGCTCAGCTTTATTTATCGTTGCACTTTTTTAGAAACAAGTGCAGCCCAAAGTGCCTTACGCAGCAGAAAGCACAGATGCAAAAATAACACAAATATAGCAATAAAATAAGAATAAAAAACCATTAGCGAGACTCACAGTATCACAGAGCAACTTGGAAAAATAATAATAAAAAAGAATAAATAATGCAAGAATTATTTAAAACAGTGTTTCTCAGTCCTGGTCCTCGGGGACCACTGCCCTGCATGTTTTAGAGGTAACCATCTTTAACACACCTGACTCAAATGAATGGCTTGTTAGCAGGCTTGCAAAGAACTTCACAAGCAGTTCAAATAATTTAAATCAGGTTTGCTGGAGTTGGAGAGAACTAAAACATGCTGGGCAGTGGTCCCTGAGGACCAGGATTGAGAAACACTGATTTAAAATATTCATGCTTAAAAATAATGTATACAAATAATGGGGAAAAAAGCAAAGGGACCTGAAAGTTTACTATAACAACACAATTTTAAAAATTTATTACTGCACAGAAGCAAAACCAAAGAAGCAAAGATTTAAAATACAGAGTTAATGGTCAGTGAATTGAATTCAAGAAAATTGGCTCGAATATTTAAGGTACCACAGTTCCATTCTGGTCTACTCCGGGGTAACATTTATAGTTGCTATGTGTAGAGTAGGGTATACAGATGGGTTGCTGAGCGGATCATGCTGCAGGAACACTTTCTGATTTGTGCTGATTCTCTGGTTGTGAGTAACAAATAAACTGCCTTTAGTTTTTGGTATTTTTTACGTGAGACCAAACCTTAAGGTTATAGGATGCTTGCAGCAATTCTGCCTTTTTCTGCTCTTTTTCCAGCTGCTGTACTGAACACACATTCATGCACCTTTACAGAGATGAATACAATGTTAGTTTGGGTTATGCATTACATCTAAATACAAGCTAGAGAGCACAAAATAATAGTGTATGCACTTTTGCATTTGAGGTAAATCTTTAGTGTGAGTTGTCTCAGCTCTTTTGTTGACAGAAGACAGAACTTAATTGGCTTTGCTGCAGTGCTGAGCTCTTTTGGAAGAGCTTGCTGTTGCATATGGGATCTTTGTTCCCGAGCCAATCCACCTTATGCTTTTTTCATTATTTATTTAATTTTTCAATTGTTTTGAAACATTTTCAGTCTTTTATTATTCATGGAACATAGTTGAACAGATGCATTTATACAAGGCCTTTTTGTACCAGTCCACACATTCAGCCCCAATTTGCTCACATCACAGAACTCTCTCACTCTTNGCCCCAATTTGCTCACATCACAGAACTCTTTCACTCTTCGTTTTTTTGTTTTTTGTTTTTTTTTTGTTAATTGTGTGACGGTGAGTACATTTATTTGAATTTATGTTTGGAAGCCTGTTAATGATTCAGAGTGAAATAATGTGAAGCTGCTTTGGACTGACTGCACTCTAAGTGTTATATAGGTGACAGCTGTGGCTACTTGCCCAGATCGATTATGTTACACTCTCAACATTCTCTCAAATCACCCGTCGTTTTCGTCCTTGTCTTATTTCATGTGAGCTAAAGTCTTATATACTAAGCCGATTCCACAAACCAGCACCAATAAAAAAAACCCTGCTGGATTTCCTTGCATCACCACCATCTGAATAGGACAGCCTATGTAAAGGGGTGGAAAAATGTTCTTCATAACAGAATATTGAAGAATGTATATATTCAAAAATGAATATATACTATATATAAATAAAAAAGAACAAAAACAAAGTCGTTGCAGCATCTGTTTTATGTTTCTCAGTAACACATCTGTTCTGTTGAGTCATGATTATCAATTAGTCCTACAGTTTATTGCTCCTCGTGGTCAAATTGGTGTGAATGTGTTGCTTGTTTTGAAGAATGATGATGATAGATGAGAAAAGATTGTGTGTGTGCTTCTTCTTTTGTCATGTACTCATTCATTACTTTGAGCAATCAGAGCAGAGTGAACTTTCTCACAGACCAACATGATGCCAAATTCTACAACTTGAATTGACCAAAATAAGCCAGCAATAGAGTGGGATAATGGACATGGTGACACATATAATAGAAGACAGCCAGATCTTCTCTGGTGCTCTAAATGTGAATGAACATTCATACTTGGACAGACAGATTCTTATGTGTCATTCGGTCCCTCTAGACAGGTATTTCCCAGTGCTAACAGACTTCAGAGACTAATGCTACACAGTGGCTGAACGCTGATTGGCTGAAAGTTAGCTCAAAAGACGTTTACGACCAATGTCATTACTAAAAGCAATTTTCCAAACAAAGAGACAAAAAGGAAAAACAAACAAAGCACAGACAGCAGCTTGAACACTTAGTTTCTCAACCCAACTTTAACTTCATTTTCCTAACGGAACAAAGCTGAAGGAACAACAATAGAATCAACACGATCAAAAGCAGACTAAACTCCATATTCAAGTACTAGTAAAAGGAATCCACTTGCCTTAAATTCAAGCAATTAGGATGACTGTGACCTGGATGATTAAAAGTCCACACTAACTTAATAACTTAGTGGACTTTCTTACTGCACACTTCAAGCATCCATACATCTANTGGACTTTCTTACTGCACACTTCAAGCATTCATACATCTACTAAGNCTAAGTTGATGCACTAAATTAATCCGAAATGATTTCTCCTTCTGCGATTTCATAGATTCTTGTCCACAATATTATTTTCTCATCTGCTACCTGCGCCAGCTTTTAAATCCCTGTTTGCCAGTGCCAGCTACAAGATTAATAATGTACACTGCTCACAAAAATAAAGGAAACACATAATCATTACCATGTAACTAAAAGACAGTCACACCTCTGGGACGTCCATCTGTCCAGTTAAGAAGTAACGCTGATTGTGAATCAATTTCATGAATCAATTTCACCTGCTGTTGTACAAACTGAACAACAGGTGGAAATACGAGGTAATTAACAAGACAACTTCTATAAAGGAATGATCCTGCAGGTGGTGGCTACAGATCGTTTCCATGTTTTCATCCTTCCTGCCTGTTTTTAGGTTATGTTTGCATTTTGCCAGTGCCCACACCACTAGAGGTAACACAAGGCAGGGTCTGCAACTCACAGAAGTTGCTTAGGTAGTGCAGCTAATCCAGGACGGCACATCAATGTGTATGGTGGAAAGGTTTGCTGTCTCCCAGCACAGTGTCAAGAGCATGGAGGAGATGCCAGGAGACAGGTCAGTATACCAGGAGACGAGGAGGGGGCCATAGGAGGACAACAACCCAGCAGCAGTTTCACTATGTGCTCCTTTATGCAAGGAGGAACAGGAGGAGCACCGCCAGAGCCCTACAAAATGACCTCCAGCAGGCCACTGATGTGCATGTTTCTGCTTAAACTGTCAGAAACAGAATCCATGAGGCTGGTTTGAGGGCCCGTCATCTACAAGACCCTGCAGCCCTATTGACATTTACCAGAGAACCCAAGGATTGGTGTTTCAACAGCTCACACACGTGACACATGCAAGAGTCTAGAGACACCATGGAGAACATTCTGCTACTAGCCTGCTCGTTCATCAGACCTGAATCTAATCCAGCACCTCTGGGACATCATGTCTCGTTTGAGCAAACTGTCTAGGGGTTGACTCATGTCCCGATCCAGGTCTGGGAGGAGATCCCTCAGAAGTTGCGATCTTCTCACTTTTATTTTGAGTGATTCTGCATCCAAATCTCCACTGGTTAATTATTTTGATTACCATTGATAACTTTTTTTTTTTTTCTCAACCATTCCACTATTTAATGAATAAATATTTTATACTGAAATATTTCTTTCATCAAGATCTGTTGTTTAAGTGTTCCCTTTATTGTTTTGAGCAGTGTGTTCCTGAAGATCCTCTTATGAGTAGACTCCAAGTTTAATACATATCAAATAGATATTAAATCAGCCATCAAGATAAAGTGTTCCACTTATGATTTCCTCCTACCCAAATAAATATAAAATGCACCATTTTTTTTATTTATATGCTGCACATATTTACAGATGTTGTCATCCGTCAAGACTTCTGTCATGTTAGGATGGTTGGTATATTGTTTGTTTATTTATTTTTTTGGCATTTGCATGTTAAAGAGATGTGTTAGCGTCCACCCTGCCCTTTAACCATGTCTCCTGTCAAAAACAACTCAAACACTTACATTCAATGTGCAGTGACTAACAGAGATTGTTACTTGCTGCCTATAGTGTGCAAGGGGAGACTCACAAACAGACTGTCCTCCCTGCTCTTTTCTGCTTTTAACTTTTTTATTTCCCATCTTTACACTTTCTCCAATTTTATGTCTAACTTCTCCTGTCACAACTTTTAGCCAAATTTTTCTACTTTCTGTTTGAACTTATTGCCCGTATCATCTTGCTCTGTACCGGCAGGGGACTCTAAGACAATTTGTGACCCTCGTACCAAGCTGCCTGATCTTCCTATTCTCTAAAGGGTTGTCCATATTGTTATTCAATGACAAACACAAAAATCCAACATTTTGACTGCAGATGTTGCTTTGTCAAATATCAGAAAATAAAAACATTCACATTTCAGATTTTCATTGTCATGTAGAGAGTGAAGTTTTCCAGCTGTGATGACTCATAACAGCAGCCTTCACAAAGGCATATCTTTGAAGCTGCTTTACTATATAATGAGGTCTGGTGCGCAAATGCTCACTCCTTTAACAATGACCATTATTTTAAAAAGATAAATAAGAATTCAAAGCTTTGTCAGTTCAACAAGTAGAAGTAAACTGTATTCTCAGTGACTGCGTGTACATGTCTGCTCGTACATGTGTGCAAGATCAAGGATATCTGTGTTTAGGAGAGGAAGTGCAGCAGGGTTGAGAAGATTGGAAGCCTGGTTATTGCCTGCGGGCACGAAGATCCTGTTTAATAAACTGGTCTCGAGGCCAGAGGGACATGTCAGAGAAATGTTATTACCTTGGTTTTATGAATAGGCCCAGCTGGAAGCGAAGGATCTAATCAGAGCTCTCACCAGAGCACAATTCTACCTTCACATCTAATTTGCTATTGGACAACATTTCTGTCTCTATCATTTCCTAAAATATGAAGAAATTATATCTGATAAGGACCCTTGTGTGTTACCATTTCCAGTAAAATAAATAGAAGCAATTCAATATTAACAAATCATTTATATCTTTTTGTTTTTTTTGTGGAAGAAAAGATTATATTTTAACAATTCTTGTGTAAATCATCATCTCAGGTGAAGGGTTGGTTATGATCCTCTATTGTGGAGCATTGTGTATATTTGACCTGACAGATCTAATACTGGAAACACAACTGATCCTGGCTATTGTACATTTGCACCGGCAGGACTTTTGTTCCCCTGAAGTTCCGTTTCCTCCAGTCAACTCCTCTCGGCCTTTGCTTGGAAGTCCTTTCATCGCCCTGCCTAACTCCAGAATCCTAACCTGGGTCTCCAACAGCAGCTCCATCTCAGCGTGGCCTCCTCTCACTGCACTGCGGCTCTTGACATCACTGCAAGGCCAGTCATGTGTGGAAGCGTGCCAGAGTGAAGGACTAATCTGCGAGCCTGCTTTGTATCGTTTCATCAACATTAAGGAGGCCTTTAGCGCGTAAGAGTTTTTTTTTCTTGGTTTGTTTTTATCTCTCTTTTTAATTTAGAAAACCTGTTTAATGCGAACAACTGCAGATGGGTAAGGAATAATAATCCTGCATTTGATAGTGTAACAGAATCAGAATTTATCACACCAGTGAGCAGGATAAAAACAAACAAAAACACAAACAGAAAGAAGTGTATTTTTAAGAATAAAAGAAAGCACATATTTTGTATAAAAAAAAAAAAAGATAAAAAGATCATCTTGCTTTACAGAATGTTATCCAGCTAAATACTCAATGTAAAATTATTGTTAAGTCAGTCTGTAAAGGGATAATGTTGCTGTTATACGCTCAGTTAATGTGTTACCTTCCTGATTGGGACCATTTAAAAATACATTTCACAAAGCTCATTTTGTAAACAATACATTCTACTCAAACACTCCCTCCAAACAGTTTCATGCTTCATTTGCACTTCTGTTTTCAAGATGATGCAGCAGCACAGGGTAAAGATGCCACGGGCTTCCCCTTTCCAGGGTTAGAATTTCCCTTTACTCTGAGGGTTCGAAAAGCAACACTTTTGCATTAATAATGAATAATGTGTGTCAAATAAGCAAAATTAACTCTAAGGCGTTAAGTCCCAACATTAACATTGAATATATTAGTGTTTTTATGCACATCTATTCACACTGTTTCATTCATGCTTGTCTTTCAAATTTGTGCCCAGGCTGAGCTTCGAGTGTGAAGGAGTGGAGTCAGAAATGAACCACCTCTTCCCTGCCTTCTCAGCAGAGCATGCTGAATGTGGCCTGCAGCGGGATCCACTACTTTTCAGCTGTGCTGGCTCCAGCATGAAATACCAACGCCTTTGCCCCTGCAGGGACTATCGTAACGGACAGGTGGCACTGTGCAGGGACTGTCTATGACCACAGGTGGGTCTGGTGGAGGAATACTGTTTTGCATCACATTTTGCAAAGATCCAAGCTGTCTGGTGGACTCCATTTGACGAGGAGACTCTGTGGCAAAAATAAAAAGTGTAATGCATAAACAGTGACTGTGCTTTCTTACCTCTCATCCAAGTGTGGCTGCTAAAGACAGTCAAGTGTTAATAACCTCTCAGGGAACTGCATGATTGTACTTTGAATCTGATGAGTCTGAAGCCTCAGTTCTACAGGCTGACATGGTGGCAGCAGGATCACAGTTATTCTAATTTATGATGAAACATGTAAATTGAAGAATGAGTAAGTACAGAAATTGCAAACAATCAAAACAAGTTTTGATTAAAAAAAAAAATGTTGCAAATGAATTTCACTTGTGTGTTTAGTCTGTGTCGTGTGAATACTTTCAGTATCATAGTAGAGTTTGGGTATTTGCCCCAGATGCACCCAAAGCCATTTACACCATGTTGAGAAGCACTATTTTAAATGTCCTGTGATAAATATATTTGTACATAAGTGTTATTTAATAAAATACAGTAAAAAAAATAACTGTTTATGTGTGCAGTTTTCTCGTGCATTGCATCAAATCCTACTAAATCTAAAATATATGATAACATTAGAATGTGGTCGTTCTCAGAAAGTCAATTAAGGGTAAACATTTTAATTAATTATTTGAGTCAAGAGTTAAATAAAGACACTGCTGGCACAGACTCATAGGTTTAATAAAGCAGTCCTTGGATAAAAAAAAGACAATCCATTATTCGGCTTGATTCCTGTATTCTATTTTATTTTTTCTGTATGAAGATATTCTTATATAGAAGAAAGCAGCTTTGAAAATAAAAAGCAAACATCATTTCATATACAGTACAGAGAAAAGGTGAAAAGTCACAGCAGCTTGCCAAAATACAATATTATGTTTGTATATCACTGTTTGCTGAGGTTTCATATTGTTGGCAGGGATTTTTTTTTGTTTTGTTTTTTCAGGTTAAAAAAGTGCATGTACACACAGGATTTTTAGTTTTCAGTTACTGTGATTAAAACCCCTCGGGATGCTGGTTCTGACAGCATCCCTTTCTTATGCGAACTAAATTAAATTTACAGCTCAGCCAGAGCTAAAGACATATAAAACAAGACATGATGAGTCTAGACTGTGTACGAGACTTCCTGTCCACAGACAATGTTCTGATGCTTAGCTTTGAAGAATTTCAAGGATACCTGCTTGACTATTTGTATGCAGTTTGTCTAATTCTCAATGCTGTAGCCTTTCATTAGCTTCCTCTGACCTTTAGAAAGCATTCTAGCAGAGAACCGGCACTCCATCTCTTACATTAGAAATGAGTAAAGAAATCTCATCATGACCAGATTGATCAGGATGAATGATTAGCGTCCATTGCTGGGCATGCATTACTGAGTGATGTGGCAGGCAAGCATGGTGATAACAGTATGATTTATACTATTTAAAGTATAACTTATATTAGAATGTGAATTATTTAGCAGCAGCAGTATAACACCTTATTTAGGGGTGATTGGCCAACATTGTGTTTTGGCTTAAGAAAACTTATTTTATAATCTTGTGCAAACACTGCAGCCCATGTCTGTGTAAACATTTAATGTTTTCTCCATCATTTTTACAGCTAGCCCTGCTGTTTAATAATAATAATAACAAATTTGAGTCACAGAGAAGCAAGTCTAGTTTTATGGAACTAGTTGTGGAGTTTTTTTTTTTTTTTTTTTTTTTTTGCATAAAGTAAAGCCGTACTTTGTATTTTAAAACATGATTTTCATAGCAAATGGTTTTCTTTCCAACACATTTCCTCTTCTATAGTGTTACAATCCCGTCTCAAAATCCAGCGGACTAAGGAGTCGACAACAAAAACGAGCCGGACCAAACTTAAAGATATGTGCAATATTTTAATATAAACCCAGATTCCGATACAAACGCACATAAAAAAAAAACCAACAACACAAGGTGTCCAAGGTTCGGGATATCTAGTCTGGTTAAAGTAAAATGAAAACCAATTAACTAAAAGGTGTCATCAATGGAGGTAATAACAGTTAACAATTAACAAATACAAAATAAACGGTTGTCTTTACTTACACAACTTTATCTAAACTATACAATTTCAAAACACTATACAAACCAAAATCTTATACTTATTCCAATGGAGCTTCTTTTGTAAACCAAACCAAAATCAATACCAATCGGTACCACAAAATAAACCAAAAGCTAATTAAACTACAAACTAAATATAGCTTTTAAACTTATATCAAAAGCTACTCCTTCCTACTGACAAACAACGAGAGTGAACAATCTCAATTTAACACAAATCAAACACAATCGTGTACCTAACTACAGGAAAACTAAATGCCACTTCAACAGTTAAATCCAACACAATCCCAGATGGCGAGCTGTGGGCCTACTGGACAACAGCTGCCCTGAATGCTGGCGCTTCCTCCCTTTTAAAGGCCAGGTGTTCTGCTGGTTGGTTTTGCGGGAAGGCAGTCGTCCAATCAAATGTCCAAGTTGATTTCCCASTAGATGGTAAGCSTGACTGGAGGCGACMAATCAGGGAGTCGGAAGAGCAGGGAGGTCTCCATCAGRTCCACAGCCAATCRCGGAGTTGCAATCACAAAGCAGCATTTGCATTAACACAGAACCCGGCCACAGGCTGGGGCATGTGATATATAGTACTTTAACTTCTTAGGGGGAATTATACATGATCTTAAAAAGAAACACGGCTTTCTTTATCCTAAAGTCATTCTTTAACACATTTGTATATGCATGTAAAATAAGTCACATTTGAAGTCTTGTGACACAAAGACCAGATTTGCAAACTG
>CM047976.1:18695141-18708329 GCA_026261665.1 Melanotaenia duboulayi
TAACAATTCGTTATATTGTGTATATACATCACCGTATATGCATGGGAAGATAAGTGGTTTAGCACGCATTGTATTATTGGAATAAAATGTAAAGTAATATCGGGATAGTACATGTAAATATACATACGTTTTAGAATAAATACAGTTACAGTTATATGTAATGCTCAATGTGCATGAGGGTAAAATAGACTGGTTCAACATATTACTGTATTCAGTGGAGAAACAGCTGCAGGGAGTAAAGCTGTTCTAACCCTGCTAGTAAGACTTTAGAGGCTTTTGCACCACCACCCTGAGAGCAGTTTATATTTATTTATTTATTATTGCCCTCTGCAAACACTGCTCCTACAGAATGTCCTGAATGCAGAGCAGATGGGTGCCAGGGATGTTTTGGACAGTTGTCACCACCTACTGTTGGGCTTTTATTTAGTGACAGAGCAGCTTCCAGTGAATTACAGCATAACATGGTCATTATACTCTCAACGACGCACCAACAGAAGTTTAACAAATTCCCTGGTGAAGCTCTTTTTTATTATTATTCCTACAAATTATAGTCTTTATCATGGTTTCATGAAAAGAGCATTGATGTATAGATGGAGCAAAAAAAGTCCTCTGAGATGTGGATTCTTTAAACTAGATACACCCACTACCTGACAATGACAAATTTAGATGGAGGACACAGATTTTGTTTTTTGTCCAAGAAATCGCCCTTTATCCTGCTGCCAGATACTCAGTTAATCACTGTGGAATCATCTGCGAGCTTGATGCTGTTTACATGATAAGAGCACAGCCCTGTAGGACTCCAGTACTATGAGTTGGGATGGGGCAGGTTTGTCTATTTAACCCAAGTGACTATAGCCTGCTGGTCAGGAAGTCCAGAGGCCAGATAGAAGTAAAATGGCTGAGATCAAGGTCATGGAGTCCAGTAACCAGTGTAGATTAATGAACTGTATTGAATACTGAGTTAAACTTAACAAACATTATCATATTCAAAGCAGACTGCTGTGTTGTGATTGTAATATAACGCAATCTGAAAAGTAGGGGGGAATTAAAGTGGCTTTCAGAAGATCCATAAAAAAACTTTTGAATGCACTCTGATGATGAGGATGAGTGATTTGAGCCTTTTTTTGTTTGTTTATTTGTTTTTTTACAAACTTTCAGCAGAAAGCTGGGACACAGGAACACGGGTAAATATTTCCCAGGCATGTGCTAGCAACTGAAACAAATTGAAAATGTTAATGAAAATTAAAGGTATAGTAGTTGTATGACCCACTGTGTTGACTGTGTGTGTGTTGACAAAAGAGTAATGTGATGCCACTAGATGTGCAAATGTGTATTAATGTACATTAAAGTGATCAGTCGAAAATTCATTCAACAATCATCTTACTCAACCTTTAATTTTCAACAAAACGCATCATCTTCACAACTTTCAATTCAGAAATACTTATAAACATGGAAAATATACTTTCACCTCAGAGGGTAAGATCTTCTTGCGATTAAGTTTTCCCTGATGTTTTATGACTAAACATAAACTTTCTAGATATTTTTCATCAAATCCCTTTTTTTCTTTTTAGCTGTGTTTGTGTGAGCTTTATGATCTTGTGAGACTGAATATTCAAAGCTATTTAAATCACCTTTCAAATGGACATTATAATATGAAGAGAATGGCTGCAATGTCACTAAAGTCATTATCGTGTGAGCGGCTGCTCCACCGAAGCCAAAACCATTCACCCAGATAAGAGGATTTTAATGAGACATCCTCAGAAGACAGAGCTGGAATTTGCCAGTTTTCTTTAATGACATGCTAGTGTCTCTTTGACTGATGGTAATGGACCATTTCACAATATGCCCATTTCTCCTCTCTCCAAGTTTATAATCTCCAAGCTAATATTGAACTTTCTCTTCATCCTATGAAGCCAAAGGAAGAGAAAGTCATGTGTGTGGCAGCATCAGACAGGGAGGCTTTGAATATTTAAAAGCTTTTGGAGGAGAATCCAGGTGTTGAAGAAAGACCTCTTAGACTGAAAAGCTATAAAAGATATAGATACAGATTTTTAAATGGTAGTTTTTATTCACTCATATTCAAAAGCTTTCCATTTTGAATAGAGATCGCCACTAATGCTTTGCAACACTAAAGTGTAATTAGTTTTAAAGAAAGAACTGCCACAGCTCTTTCTTTGGTGGTACTCTAACAGCTCAATATTATTTTTACTTACAAATCAAATGTGTATTTTTTTCTACCATTTTTATTTTTTCAGTTTTATCTTAAAGTAAAGGTGGCTACCTCAGAAAAGACTGTCTGCATGCTGTTGTGGAAAAGTCTGGGACTGTAAGAATACTTAACGGTAAACTCGTACCATCTCTATCTGTCTCTGTAACTAAATGAACTGAAGTGGAAAATACTTCTCCTTTAAATCCCTTTATGGTAATCTCAAAAGCTCAGGGAACATCTGTTCCAAATGGTGACAATAAATATTTATGGCACTCACTTTCTTAAAAGAGCAAGAAAATACATGGTATAGATAAATCCGACGACCGTTAAGTGTGTGCACCATATTGCAGAAGAGCCATTGTTGCAGTGGCACCCTCACATCTGCTGCTGCCTGTTGACTGACAGCAGAATGAATATCTGGACTGATGATATTAGGCAGTGGCCCACGGTTACTGATGAAGGTATTTTATCTCTCAATGTTGAAGTTGTTTTGTTTTTTGCATTAGTTAGTCATTAGTTTCAACAATAACCAGAATAGAGAAAGGAGAAAGAAGGGGGAAAAAAGTATCTGATGGCTGTGTCTGAAAGGGTGTGATCAATGAATCCTTCTAAGGAAAGGTCTTAGGGTAAATGACCAGAATTGTAAGTAATAGCCATGATTTAGGATGTGTAAGCTGCATGTAGTGAAATCTTCTAAATACTAAGGAGTAATACTAAGAGGTAAAGGAGGTAGCCAAGCTACGTTACCACAGGAAACACTTGAGCATTCTTTATTAATGAGGAGATAATTCCAGCCTACAATTCCTTGCAGCTGCAACTTTCAAAGAGACTCTCAATTATGTTAATCCATTTATATTAACTAGGACTTGTGTAATATGAACAGAAAGATGAGGGTGAGCAGCATGCAACATATTTCAATTTGGGCCCTTTTTTATTGCAGTTCTCAATTCCAAACTATGATTAGCTATATTATACTAAAATAATATAGATATGATATTGTCTCTTTGAAATAATGTGATAAGTTTGCCTCTGATGAAGTGTGCTAAGATTTTACTTTTTGGAGAAGTATTGAACAGCTGAATTTTCACTGATGCAGATATTAGGCTAAAAGGTTAGCAGTAGACTAGAGTAGTTTCTGAATTAAAGCAACAAAACTGCAGCAATTAATTTCCATTTCTCTATTCATACCATATTAGTTGGTATTTCTAGATCAATTTTTTTTCTCTTGTGTTATTTCTTATTTGTCTTCATTACCATGACACAACTCAACCCTCTGAGGAGTCATCAGAGGGTTTCTGTCACATCGTATCATCTGGTCTATTAGCCTTGTTTTCAGCCGCCAGCTGTTGTAGAGATCTGCAGCCAAAGACAAGAATATAAAAGCTCTTTTAAAAAGAGCACTGAGATGGTTTCAAGACATTTTACTATTTGGAACAATAAAACTTGTTGCCAGTGCAGCATCTTCTTTAACTCCTCTTCCAGTGTCTGTCAGTGAATCAGCAAAACATGAAGCGCAGAATTTTTCAGTCTATCATTAGTCAGGAATAGCATCAAATGTGGCCTTTATGTTGATCAGATACTTACAGCCTAGCTATACCAAACATTAACCATAAGAGAGAGCTACTGAGTTCTTAGCTCGCCAGCTGTTGGATGGATCTTTCATAGAGGCCTGTGGAGTAACATTTTCATCGTAACACATTTCAGACCATACCCTTAATCAGATCATACCACTCAAAAGTTTTCAGGAAGTCTGGAACAAGGAAGTGATAGAAGAATGATTTTAAGACTTCATACAGGCTAGATGGTAGCCAAGGGGCAACATAATTGAATTCCTGATCTACCTACATCTCAACACCGAGCTCCCTCTTGATATCCGAGCTACACAGTCTCTTAGGGTCAGCCCACACCCAGGGCTGGAAAGTCACTCTGAATACTGGTTTTTATCATTTTAGCCACCCAAAGGAAAACCACAGTATTTGAATTTTAACATACTGTTGAATGAACAGCTTTGCACTAAGCCCCTTGTTTCTCCCCAGCAACAGAGGACAATATGTGCTTCACAGTCTGATGCTCTGTTATCCCGCTTACTCATGAGCGAGACCCTGAGATAATTAAACTCCTTCACTTGGGATAGCATCCCACACCGAAGTCTGAGGAAGTAATCCATTGCTTCCCAGTGGAAAACTGTGGCTGTAAACAACCCAGTTGCTTCTTAGTCAGCTACAAAACTACCCTATCATGAACTGAAGGTCACAGCCTGATAAAGTCAAATGAACCTTTCTATTTCTACTTTGCAGCTACAGAGATCATATCCATGAGCATAACTCAGAAATTCGGTTGAAACACTCAACCCCAATACAAGTCTGCAACTATGTCTATATTTTCTAATAACTCTCTTTCGCTTTAGATTGGTTTAGGAATTAAAGTCCTTGGTCATGTTAAAGCAACACAATGTCTTGATCCGGTTTAGGCACTGAAACAACTTGTTTAAGTCACTTTGTTTGTCTGACAAACTGAAAACTAAACCTCAAGGCTTTGCCTGAGTTAATTTGTGAAGGCAAGTGATCCTGGCTTTCTGAGGTCCTGACAAAATGTCAGCCTTTAAGAACAGGCTGCACTCAAGGAACATGAGCTTTCACCACTTCCACATAGCACATGTATGGTAGATTTAATAGGCAAACTCCCAGAAGCCCTGCAAGGGGCAAGGGCAAGGGTTTATCCACTGTTCCATGACAAGGGCAAATCCTAGATGTGAGCTTCAGCAATCAGTTAAAGCCTCCTTTCCACCACCCTTGGATAAGCTTTTCCCTTTAGACTGAGGAGTGTGATATCACTAGTTTGAGCACAGCCTCTTGTCTCCCTTTTGAGAAATAAAAACCACTATCCCAATACCCCCAATGCTGCAATGTCAATACGTGTCAGCCAAGATGGACCAACTAGTCCAAAACCGTTTCCTTTTTATTTCAAAGCTTTTCCAGATCCAACTCTGAAAGCAACTTTTCTCAGCAAGCAACAACAATGTGATAAAAAGGTACGAACAACTGCCTCCACAATGGAGACTCTGAATATGACCTTTTCTGACTCCACGTCTTCAGCTTTCCTTGGATGGATGGTTAACTCTTTTGGGCAGGAACTAAAGGCCTGTCCAGCTGTCTCCCCGGCATCTAACCATCTGATGACTATTCCTCCGATAGTGAAATAGACTGACGGAGATAAAATGGTCTTCCACTCAATTCATTGTGTGGAAGGACATTTTTTCCAAAGACAGAGGTCACTCAAGCTAAAAAAAAAAGAAAAAAGAATATATAAAACACAAATCAGGCATTCTTAGTGCTCCTGTGTCACACTGACGTTCTCAACAAACTCATGCTTGCACTCTCTTTTCTCTCCAACTGTCCTTATATGTTTGTTTTTATTTTTAACATCAACTCTTTTGTCTCTTCTTTTGCATTTAAACCCCATTCATTTATTTTTCTCAGGAAGAAAAAAAGTGAATGGATTGACCTTTTCATTGTTTGCTTTTTAGATGCTAAAACATCTTTATGACCTGTAATCCATCATTGACATTAGTGCTGTATTTTTGATACTGCTTTCTAAACAGATCTTTCTTTTGTTTACTAGCATTGTATTGGTTTGGTGACAGAGTGGAGATTAGCTGCTGTCTGCTCAGGCTGCACCATGGCTGCCTCCCATAAAGATAAATGCATCACAAATAATGACTGTGTGCAGACTGTATGCTGATCTTTGTCCTTGAGATTAGTTGAGAAAACTGTCTCCTTCGGCTTTACTTGAAATAAGCTAAGAGCAGGGTTTTTTTCCCATCTTTTTTGTTTTGTTTTGCTTTGTTAGAATAATAATTTTATAACAGTATACCAGTAAATCATTACTTCACAACTCAATCTGTAAGAAATTATTCAAAGAAAATGATCTTGTCACAGCTTTTGTCTGCATTTACTAATATTTGCAGATTTTCCACCACTTTGTGCACGCTCCAGTGTTCATAGCTTCAGTGGGTGTTTAATACAAACTCATTGTCATCATAGGATGTGTGAGATGAGGAAGACCGAAGACCATGTCCCTGCTATTTACTGTAATCAAGCAGTTGCTTACTTGATTTGTTGCACACATGCTTCTTCCTGTCAACTGAGACTTGAGCGTCTATGCAGGTACAATAAAAGGGACATGTATATAACAAAGTGGGACCAAAGTTGTTAGTGTGAACTTAAGTGTAATTGTCCAGTGGACACCTCTACTCCTGTAAATGGTTTTATCTTTTACCACAGGAAAGCCAACCAAGTTTGAACGGAATTTCCCAACACTGAATAAAAATATACAAAAAAGTGAATTGATAAATGAATGAAAAAAAAAGTGAACACAATAGCACCGTATCAAAACCTGAAATTCTACTAATAACAACCAAAACAAATATGTAAATTAATAAATAGTTTTTTTAAAAAAAAACATTTTTAGTATTGTTATTTTGGAACGTCCAACACTAAACTTCTTAAAGAATACACTGAATTTGCAGTTTGTCCCCTGCAGGTGTTGAGATTTGCTCATAGTTCTTACAAGATGCTCACTGAAGGCAGCACCTCATAAGTCAAACTCTGGTATGGACTCATTATGTTAACA
This sequence comes from Melanotaenia duboulayi, assembly GCA_026261665.1. Lineage (NCBI taxonomy): Eukaryota > Metazoa > Chordata > Actinopteri > Atheriniformes > Melanotaeniidae > Melanotaenia > Melanotaenia duboulayi. The sequence goes on from CM047976.1 coordinate 18,701,983, forward strand.
TTAAAATTTGATACGAGTTTATATTTATATATTTATATATATTTTTTAAAAGGTGGTTTATGGAAATACATTATTTTGCCTTTCTGCCAGCGGATCAAGGTTTTCTTAATATTACATATCAAGAAAATTTTGCATAATATTATAACCCTCAGAGTCACCAACTTAAAAAAAAATCTGGTTGTTTTAAATCTACTTTTGAGGTTTTACCTTCCTTTGATTCATCTATTGGCTATTTCCAACATTCAACATTCCTACTGAAATCAGCAGAAAGTGTTTATAATAATTTCCAATTTCTAGCCTCCTTCTCTTTATTTTGTAAAATTTTCCATCCTATTGCAGTAGGTTGACACATTTCACATTTGCTAAATCTCTTAGTACAGTATCTGTATCTGTATTTCTTCAATAATAAATGCCCAGAGTGGCAGTTTGGAGCACAAATGAAAGTCAACAGGCTCATTCTCAGTTAGTGAGTCATTGTCTTGCTCTCCTCCCCTGGCAGCTATAGACTTCCAGGTTGCAGCCTCCATACAATACCAGAGGATATTTCACTACTGAATTTATAGAACTGTGTCTGGGGCTCACTTGACAGATGAGAACCAATCTTCACTAATATTCAAGGGGAAAGAAAGGGGAGTTTTTTGACTGGATAGCAGGGCTCGTTGTCTGCAGGTTTTGGGCAGATCTGAGGGTCTGACAAATAAGGTAGGGTGAAAAGTAAAGGGAATGAGAAAGACATCCACATTGCTTATAGACAGTCCAACCCTGGTGACCCTATTGTATGATTGGACTGTCAAGCTGCAATAGAAGTGATTGAGGAGGTGAGCGAGGAATTAGGCATAAGGGAGGAAAGAGGAAAAGACTGGCCATCATGAAGAGAAAATAAATAAGAAGGGATGAAAATATGAATGAAAAGATAAATGACAGAAAACCAGTCATAGATATCAAGGTTGTCAGAGTAGAGGCAGCATGGAAATCTAGAAAGACTGAAAGGGAATAGAGAGTTGACGGGAAGGGAAAATGGAGTTTGTGTATATTTATAAGGAGTTTTGTGGGTAATCTCGAAGTGATCCACATATGCCATGTTGAGGAAAAAGGCCATAACTCTGAAAGGGAAACTGAAAGACATGTTTTCTTTGATCAGTGTTTTTAGGACCTTGATGTACAAGTTTTCAGAGAGATGAAAGGTATCGTACAGTTCTACAGCCAGCTGCTGCATGTTCTCATGAGTTATTTAGTAAACTATGGATTGATGCAGAAGGTGAGAGGGCTCGTGAGGAGAGATCCATACTGAATGTGACTGTGTACATTTAGAGTACCAGTTCCTAAAAGCCAATTCCTGCTAAAAACAAAAGGTTTATACGACTGTGATTATGACCACTGATAATTATTCAGTTTTTATTGAATAAGAAGAACTTTCTACAGCTCAGTATGTTTCAGCATGCACATTTCTCTGCTGAATCTTATCTTACAGAAAGGATCCACATTACCAGACCATAAATTTCCTCAACAATGCATCATGGGGTGGTGCATTATGTAAACCATGTGCCAACACTGAGGAAATAATGCCACTTAACAGCTTTGCTGTAGTGAACACACAGATTACTTTGCTGAACTGAAAAACTATAAAGACACGTAAAAATCTGCTTTTGGTATCAAAGGGGATGAAAGTGATGTGTCAGATCTTCAAGATTTGTGTTCAAGAGAATCACTTGTGGTTTTGCTCGTCTTTGCTTGTTTATCTCAAGCCTCCTGCCGTTCCTAGACTTCCTGATATCTGGTCTAAATCAACCTCATCTTTCTACAGCTTTGCTGTGCTAAGGTGTAACTTTGGTAAAGCTTGATAANTCTTTCTACAGCTTTGCTGTGCTAAGGTGCACAGCAAAGCTGAGTAGAACAGTGCCAATAGCTTGTTACACCTCATGCATTGGTTACATTTGGGTAACTCAAGTTATCTGAAAATGATAGGGTGAAATGATTTATTCACTCCTGGAAATTATTGAATCTCCATGATTCTAATAATTGTGTCATAATCACTGGGAGTCCTCATTCTGACAACCAAGTAAGATCAAAATCGTGACCGCATCATGAATGAACTGAGAATTTGGGTAACCAACAACCCAACTGAGAACAGACGGACTAAGATAGTAAGTTAAGCTGAGTAGTTCCAAAAATGGTGATTTTGATAAACGATAACAGAAGATGGATGTTTGAGATGCAGAACTTGTCACAGGTTAATCTGGTGGGAGCAGAGCAGACTGAAGCAGGAGATGGAGGTAAGATGGAAGCAAAACTGGTTCACAAAACAAGCAATGGTTTGATCAAGACTTCCAGTGTCACACATCTATGATGAACTGTAGCAAAACCAACAAATGTTCATGACTATGGTGGCTAGACTTCCTGTCCACATGTCTGTTTTATTAGTTAGAGACAGAGGAAGGGGAAGCTAATTTGGCAGCAGTAGCAGAAGTGGAGGGCATGACGTAGCCTAAACTAGCCAAGCCAGTCATTTTTACCACATACAAACCAATCCATCAACACTGGTATTCAGTTCTCGGATAAAATTTCTGTTTTGTATGCTATGAGAAATGTTATCATGTTTATCATTGAGATCATACTGTGAGATGGTGGTGAACTAGAGTCCTTACACTTGTTTTTTTCACGCATTTTATAAACCACATATTACAAAATTTGGACTTTTTCTGAGTCAAATTTTTCTCCACAGTCTGGACGCCATTTCCACCATGTAACAGGAAACTTTTCTGTAATTGCTGTATGGCTTCTTCTTTAGAAACCTTGTCACTGATGATTCCCTTAAGCACCACATGGCCTTGAGCCAAAATTCACATCTTATGAGATAAATCATTGAGATGTTTACCCATGATTAAAGTTGTTCTTTCTGCATGAGAAGCTTCAGAAATAGACCTAAGTGCACTGTTAGCAAGCATAAGACAATGTTTGATGAATGATTAAACACTTGGCTAATCAATTCCCCTGAGTTGCAGGCTGTTGGGTTAATCCATGACTTGTGGGTGGTATCCAAGAAAGTGTTGCATTTGTTGGCAATTACACTTGTGGGACACATGAGCTGATTTCTGTGCAATCTTCTTGATCTTTACAAATGGAACAAAAGCAGTAACAAAGTAACCTAATCAATATTAATTCTTACACATGATTTCTCCAGAAAGGCAGCATCATTTCAGTGCTAATTATTTCTGAAATAAAATAAAGGAGCAATTAAAGGTCACTTATTCCAATGACTACAAACATGCAATATTATTGAAGAGCCTGTGTTGTATTTTGACATGTATTTTTGGCTTATCTGCAGCATTAAAACAATGTATTGTCATCTTAAATGTCAGGTAGATGTGTGTTTTTGTATTGTTATGCAAATAAACCTGATTTTTAAAATTATCTTTAAGTCTCACTTTCAACCTCACCACTATCGTGTCATAGTTTTTGGATTTCCTTATGTGGTTAAATTCCCTAAGCAGTGCCCGCCTATGACTGTAAGAGCATGCACAGCATTCCCTTCAGCCATTTTAGATGTTTTCTTTTTCTTTTACACAGAAAAGGAATGAGTGATCCACTATGTTTCAGATGTCACCAGGAACAAGTGTTAATGTTTGTTAATTACCCCTTTTTCGCTTAACTTAAAACCCAATAATGTTGGATTTGTGATGCTGTTTATTTATCCTGACTAGAAACATATTTGTAAAAATCAATGGTATATTTTTTTTCTTTGTTTTCTTTGTTTTTCTTTGTTTTTTTAACAAAGCCCACTACAAGTGTGGAGATTTAAGCTAAAACTGATGACTGTTCTAACACGTAAAAAAATATGAGTGTGAACCTCGAGTGAGACGTAAAACTGTTGAAGATGTCTGTCGACATTGGGCATGTGAAGAAATTTTGGTGCACATCATGGGTACACTGAGTCAAAAGCTTGCTAAGGTGGCTAACAGTGCTTTGTAGCGATACATGTATTCACTGGGCAAGTGAAAGTATCCACTTGTTGCTTTTACAATCACTCAAAAACATGGACGTACATACACAAACAGTTATAGTTTGCATTTCACATATTGTGTACAAAGTAAAGAAATTGGCAGCCTACCATTACCAGAGATATCATGTTATAATCTTTGTTGTGGTGGTTCTTTGTGTTGTTCACTGTCATTTCCAGATCCAAATCTGGTTCTCTCATGTATGGCTGAATTTGAGGGGAGGAGCTAGGCACTTTTCCACCTCTTTTCGTGCCCCCTCAGCAAGCCACCATAACCACTGGATTGATGAGAGCTTCTGTCTTTGTATAGAAAGGTTCATTTAAAACGCTTTGTCGTTTTTGAGGGAAAAATGTTGTGAATTCAAAAACTTGAATTATTGAAAAAATATTTTTTTGTTTGTTGAACAAACCAGCCCTCTTAACCAAAATGTACCTATGTATGCATGCAGGCAGATATGGCCTATTGTTGAAAGAATATTATGCATATCTAGTGGTCTTGAGAGCTACAGCATCTAAAGGATAAAAATAGCATCCATGGTGCTCAGGGTCCCCTTGTAATGATTAGTCTTAATAATTATTATGATTTAACCCCAACTAGGTAATTTTGATTTCTTGCAAATGACAAAGTTTCATTGTAACATATTCTCTCTATATGTAACCACGGCAACCAATAAAATGGTGCAAAACAAATCTAAGAACGCATAACTTTTAAGCGCCATATCATTTGTTATATATATATATATGCTATATATTTATATGCTATATATATTTGCTTGTTTCTTTATTGCTGGGTATCTATTGAAATTAAATCCCAAGTAGCAGATCACATTATTCTTTCTCTTTATAGTCACTGATCTTCTTGGAACAGAGTGACACAAAATTGGACTGTGGTGTGTGTTTAAATGGGCGATAACAGTCACTGCTGCAAATGCTCACCACTTGGATGACATTGGTTCGAATGTCTAAATCAGACTGGCATGCTGATCCAAATTGATCTCATTTGAGGTGCTTAGAGCATCTCCACGGACTGACAGACACATCTGTTGCCTACATTGTCAGAGCCTAATTACATGTCACTATTATATGACACGGAAATACTTTCAGCAACATGGTGTGATCACACAGCACACGGAGACAATGAAATGTTTCTTTCTTTTACCTCTAAGGCCTAGTACAGAGAATGATGATGTCTGTAGCTGAAAGTAGAGCACAGCACTGAATCCTTGCTGCTGGTTGTTGGTACAGAAGTTTATACATAGTTACAGTATCCGTGTGGATGTTTTATGCAATATTCTGTTTGGATATGACAGTGAAGAGAAAGCTAAATATGAATAAATGAAAACAGACAGTTCAACAAACATGTCTTCAATTATAAATGCAAGTTAATTTTGATAGCCTTGAACATTGTTTTGATGCCTTCCAAATATATAATTTATGGTCATTTGTCTAAGAAATCTGACTCTAAACCTCCATGCTTCTAGTTATTGTGCAAAGCTGAACTAATTATCTGCTGACTGTAGCTTCATACGGTTCATTGGCATGACCTTTGTATACTTTTTATCAGTAAATGGCAAAACACTAGATCACCGTATTGGATAATAGGGGGTACGTTTTACCACTGATTGTAGTTATTCAAGCCAAACATGTTAATCTTTGCCTCATTTAGCCAGTCACCAGTAAATCATAATTTACAAGCTTTTAACAATAAAATTTCCTGACTTGATGAGTTGAAAATCACACCAAACAGCTGATAGATGCTGAGCATTGCCACCCCAGCATATCAATGTACAGTAGCAGCAGCAGAGAGAATACAAGATGACTGATCTGAGATGATCCTTTCTTAACCCCCTTGAATGGGTTGCTCTTTCCACAGCTGTCCAGACTCTGCAGCTCCCTCATTTGAATAGGAAAGGGCAGTGGAGGCATACATCATGCCTGATTGTGAAGAGATTATAGGAAAGATCATTTGTCACAATGTGTCTTACAGCCAAGGGCCTTGCAATCTGTCTTGATATCAGAAGACCAACGCATTATAGATTTACTGATTAGTCCTTCTTACATTATCATTGCACATGAGGCTAAACTGTCTGCATGTGCAACTCTACATGTTATTATGCTGAATACTAAAGAGATGCCATAGACAGTTTATGTCACTGTTGTATATATTCAGGTAGCGAATTTAAATTTCAAACTGGGATGTCCTCGGCATGCTCTGAAACAAAAGCGTGACAAGTAATGTATGGTACTATTGCTTAAATGGAAGATCAGGATTTATCCTTAAGAAAAAAATGTAAAATGATCATGTGTAAAATATAAATCAGACAAAAAGTTTATTTTCATATATGTGTAT
>CM047976.1:18712876-18735406 GCA_026261665.1 Melanotaenia duboulayi
CTCCCGCTCCATCCTTCCCTCACTCACACTATTTTTGTAAACAGTATAAAATAAATCCATTAATGATGAAACCAAATAAAAATAACTTCATTTTTGGATCGATCTTCCAGTCCTTGTAATAGCTGACATATTTGTTTGTGTGCTACGCACGTTACCAGATATTTCCACTAGGGAGCACATTAGGGAACTTCGACTGAATAAAAATGGTGATATTGTAGAATGTAAGCAAAACAATAAACATGGTGATAATAAAGGGAGGTTGGAGCTTGGTTAGCAGGGGGCAAGTCGTAGGCGGACCTCAGATTTATGCAGTGACATGATTATTTCAGCAGGCATTTGATAGATGGAGTACAGATTCATACAGAACCTTAAGTTTACTTCTTCTCCAAACCTTGACATTTACTTTTTTTTTCTTTTTTTTTGTTTGTTTGTTTTTTGTTGTTTTTTTTTGTTTTGTTTTTTTCCATGGCATAGCACAACAAAGTCTTTTATGTGTTGCTTACAGCTTTAAAAAAAAAACAACAGCAACAATATTTCAGGGTGCACTATCCCTTTAAAACCAAGTACATTTTTGTCCTGAGTCTGGCGTGTCAGCCTCATTTTAGCCACAGAGTACCAGGAATAAAATCAAACCTTCTGGTTCTTAACATGAAGTAAATACAACCATTGCTTATCAACAACACTTAACTGTGTTGTTATTCACTTTAGAAAACGAACTAAGCAAAAGTGAGAAACAGTGTTAAACCCCATATTTTTATAAGTTTTAGAAGCAACCTTTGCAGCCTTAATTTAATGTCATTATTTTCTGAATGCTGCTACTCAGCAAATTGTCAGAAATTAAAACTTTCACAGAGCTGCCCACTTTAAACAATTAATCAAGTAAATATGATTATTATTTGGCTGTCCTTGTAATTCCTGGAAGCAGCAAAAGAGTAGTTAATGATTTTTTTCTTCTTTTTTCATGTTTATAAAATAAATATTGACGTGGTATAATATGACATGTGCTGTTCAGCTGAGATTGTATTTACTTCATAAAAACAAGACCTGGCAATGACCCCATTTTTCATCATATTCTGATTTTAAAAAGAAGAAAAGAAAGCCTTCAGACTTAATGAAGATATTTTCTTTTTCAGTTTATTGCTCCTAACCTACAGACAACACTTGAATGGCTGGCAGGAAATTTTCCATTCTCTGGCTGCAGCAGGTCATCATGTTTATGATAATAACCCTCGATTTTACCTTTATTTATTTCCCAGCAAACATATTCAGAAATCAAGGATTTTCCAAAATGATGCTGTGCTAGTACAACTAAAGAAAACATGCAGTGAATATCCAGTGAAACTCCAGGTAATCATAACAAGAATATCTTTTTTTTAAGACATGATTCTTCTTTTTTTTTTCTTTTTTTTTTTGTTTGTTAATCTATGCCTATTTAAAATTGTCGACATCAAGTTTAAAAACAGTGTCGTTAATAATTTGTGTTTTTGGAAAGGGGGGGTTGACATCATAGCATATATCCTCAGTAACTTTAAAACTTAAATAAAACACAGTGAAAGAAGGCTGCATTCATTTGACTGCAACTCCTAGACCCACTCACCCTAATGAAAGTCAGTAGAAATTATGCTTGCAACTTATATTTAATACATTTAATCTCAGACATCACAAACATCACAAATTTACTTCACATTTCAACATATTTCCTTACAAACCATACTAACAGAATAACATATTCTTCATCAATTGGTTTAATACTTTAATAAATGAAAAAAAGAAAACTTAAAATAACCCCTTTATTCAGCTTTCTGATAACAAGCAGATGAAGGTCAACACACCAGCGTCTTGAAACATATCCTCAGAGGTTATTTCTTCTTGCATGACACCCTTATTTATTAAAAAGAAAAACAAAACTGATGCATCTGTATATCGAATTAATGATAGAAACAAGTGTTTTTGTGTAAACCAAATACATCAAATGCAATGTGATATCCTTGCCTTACGTCATTGCAGCTTTGTTATGTTTTGACAACTATTTCAGCCATTCATGTTACTTTTAATCCAACATATTGACTATTCCTGCATAGATTTTAGCTTAGTTAGATGTAATAACTGACTTTGTCGACAGGCCTCACACTCATTATTATAAATTTGCAATGATCGGCATCGATTTGTAATCCAGCTTTAGTGTTAATTAATAATTAGCAGTGTTTTTCAAAGAATTCCCTGGTGAGCTCAGAGCAAATACAAGCTTTTCAGGATCAAGAAATCATTTGACATTTCTCTTGAAAATGGACAGACTCTTCAGTGAAAGGGTTAGTTTTGTGCTAATAAACTGAGGCTTCGACATTTGTGCTCAGCCAAAAATAATTTCACATTCCTCAAAAATCAGTATGGTTTCTATTTGTTAACGTAGGAATGCAATAGTTCAACCAACTTAAATAAACTGTTGCAATTGCTAACAAATAACTGAATTAATTAAATTATTGAGTTTCTCTCAAATAAAGAATCTGAATAGCTCTGACTCAATTTCATGGAGACGACTTAAAGGATTCAATTTGCTCCAAATTACATATTTGATTGATCCCAAAGTAACTGTAAATTCACATTAAACTTAACATTATAATGTGAAAACAAAATGTTTAAAGAGTTGATTATAGCACATTCAAAACAAAAACAACGAATCTTAGAATTTTTTTGCCCATATTTGTGGATATCTACTTTGAAGTTGTAACTAAAATTATTTAACAAACATATCTATGGAAACTGTTATTTAATTACTGTTGAAAAATTACAACTGGCGAGAGTTTTATTCGTGCTCTGGTTTAAGGGTGCATGAATAAAATACTGAACGGTCGATAAGTTGCAAAAGGTTTTATATCAGTGCTGTGGAGGCCTGGGGATTCATGGTAAAACATTCAGTAGATGAATACTGTACATCCAATGTGCTTTAATCATTATTATATTCAATAAGACCGGGGAGCTAAGATGATGCTAAAAATAATGATGAGCTCAAAGGAGACAATCAGCAAACTTCAATGCTCACATTTTCCCTCTGTCAGACTGCAGATACTGTACCTCAAATATCCAAGCGTGTAGGTGATTATTTTAGTCTGAGCAGACAGATGAGTCATTGTGTTATTGTGAAATTCCTCAGCGAGGCTGTGGGATATGGCAGGATATGAATTTCAGAGTAATCATCTTTGTCACAATAGAGTCAAAGAGACTGTTTATGGCCCTTGATCACAACTGGAGTATCAAATGAAAAAGACACACCAACTTTTAAACCCTTTGTGAAAATAGCCAAAACACCCACTAAGAAAAAAAAAGGAAGGAAGGCATTCAGAGAGGCATGCACAGAGGGATCTTTCTCAATGTGCAGTCCTCATATATAAATCATCATTTTTCAGCTTGCTATGGTTTGTCAACCCTTTTACATCTTCTTACAATCGTTCCACACTAATAAAAGTCTAAATGCTTGTTTAGAAATGTCCTCTTTGTGGTATTTTCTGACTGTGCAGCTGCACATTGGTTGTACAAATCCAAGATGCTGTACAGCTGGAGAGAACAGCATGCTCGATGGTGGCATTAATCTTTGTGCCTGAAGCCAATTAGGGGGGAAAAAAATCTGGTTTGAACTCTACTTCCCACTAACAGGATATCCCCTGCTGGACTCCTGCACCTTTTGCAAGCAGCCAAATCCAGAAGCTTTGAATCCCCCCACCCCTCCCAGTCCCCTTGTTTACAAGATCTCAGAGTGAGACCAGCTGCATCTTTATGGGACAACAAATAAGAGAAAGTGAAGACACAGTAAAAACATTTGAGTAACAATTTTATGGAAAACACGGTCCAGTTATCATTTCAATGCTTGTCAAGTTTTGCACTGTGACAATAAATCTGGGGAATGCTTTTAGCTGGATTTGGGGAGTGAATCTTCTATTTAATGTGGCCCAAAAGACCACATTCAAGATACGATCAATATTTCTCAATTTCAATGATACAATAACATCTTACTTTAAATAAAATAGCATAAAATGAGCCATGTTCATACAGTGACAGCAGCAAGTCTTTATCTTTCCTGTCAGCTGTTTGCTGTTTTGTATTTATTGATTAAGCAAATTTAATGATGAAATAGTGAGTGTTTACTCTTTTTTTTTTATTCACTTTTGATCCAATCCAGTTTTATACCGTCCGCTTAAAAAAAACCTTCAGTGTGGCCTAATTTAATGCTGAGAAAGCCTCTCTGTGCTTAAAATAACAGTCTGGTTTCTGACACTTTAACCTTGTTATGAATCCATGTCTCCCACTATCACACTGCCACTTAGTAAGCGACATCCTGCTGCTGCAGTCGTATCCATGAAAGATGAACAAAGGCTGCAAACTGATTTGTGGGAACGAGCCTTTAATGGGTAGATCAAAACATCTGAAAGTGTGTTTCAGCAGAAAGGAAGGGACAGCAGGAAATCTAACCTGCTTGTGCAAAAAAGTTTACAGTCAATACAACTTACAACTAACTCTGCATCGTCTTCAGTTAATAGAAAAACTGTTAAACTTTCTCATAATTTACAGATTTGTAAAGATTTAATTTTCACCGTGGCATCATTTTGTTGTATGTTCTGAGTGAGAGGACCTCATTTCTCCCCTCTTGGTGATTTTGTGTAGTTTCCAGTTTTGTCTTTGACCCGTTAAGTATCATTTTAAATTGCTACTCTTTTTTTTGACCACATTTTCCCTAAGAGCATACATGTTTCAAAGCTTTAAGCTAAAAACATCCTTTGATTCAGTCAGTAAAAGCTCTGCTGTTAAAAAATACTAAATTAATACAGCAAGTATCCTCCTCCTTATCTAATTTAACATCAGGCCACAAGGAATTTTGAAAAGCTTCAACAAACAAAGAAAATATTTTCACATATGCCAAACTGAAACATCAAAACCAGACAGCAAAGAATAGTGTCCTAATAACGACTCAATGATTTTGATGTACACATTTATGAAAATTTGCAGGTTTTTTCGTCAACCAATCGTGTCCCACAACAACTGAAGCACAGCAAATACCAGCACAGCTGTTCAGGTCACCTGTAGTTCTGTGGTGCTTACATAACGAATGTGGCATGACTAAATCTATTAAATGTTGTGTGTTTTATTTTAGAACAAATATAGCCAGACATAGCAAGATTGCTCCAAGTGGGAAGACATGAAATGTCACCACTGAAGATTCAGGTAGCTATCGAGAGCTCTCATCCACAACAGAATATTTTTCAGAGTAAACAAGATAATAAAAAATGTATAAACAATAAATGGACCATAAAAGTTACATTTAAAATGAAGGAAGTTAAGTACATAGATGAACTAATCATGTGTTTGCCTAATTTGGATATATTCTCTATGATGTAAGTCTTTTTCTTATTAAAAAAAAAGCACAATATGATGCACAAAATGATGTTATGGTCCCTATATAAGAGAAAGAATATTAGAAAGATAACGACAAGCTAAGAATTAACGAAGTCCCTGACTCTCTTCGAACAGCAGTAATTAATATTTAATATTGTCAAAATAAATCCTAGAGTTAATTTGCCAACTTTAAATTCGTTTTCATAATCTGTCATTGCCAATTTGCCTTCACTGCTGTTGCTGGTAGCTGAATTAAAGGAGAAACAGAAAATGATTTATGTCATTGTCATAATTAAAGCTTTGTAATTTCTCTGTACTGTTGTTTCATTATGATGGAAAATTGGCTCAACATTTTGATTTGATTTTTCTTTTTAAGCCCTTATTCATAAATAAATTGGAAAACTACAGATCAGTAAAATGAATATAAAATATTGGTAAACAACTAGAGGGACATGAAGTCTTAAAAATTAAACACATATATCACAATATGATTTAAGTGCAAGTTTACAAATATATAGATATACAAACAAATACAAACCCTTATATATTTAAATGTTTTCGTGCTAAGACACAGGATAATACAGTACAATGATTNTACAAACCCTTATATATTTAAATGTTTTCATACTGAGACACAGGATAATACAATGATCCATAGGTAATAATATTTGAAATCATCATGGGAACTTGTTATGAAAAAAAAGTTATATGTGGCACATCACTCATTATTTATTGTTTGTCTGGCTTTCTTTTACTGTTGTAATTTTATCTGAAACATTGTGGATCTCTTGTGAATGGGTGTCAGTTGAATCACCTATATAATATATATATATAGAGCTTTATCATTTATATATAGGAATATGGAATTTGTAAGCTGTGTTAAAAATGTGGACACTGAGTCAGTGTCAGTTAAACATTGAAAAAAAAAACAATTTAGGAATGAAAAAGATTTTATTTTTCTATGGTTCTGAAGTCACAAAAAGAGTCAAAATTATTCTCGAACCTATCTAAGACCATTTAAAAAGCATGAATCATAAATCTGATTATTATTAAATATATTACTTAGAATTATATATATGTATATGGATATTCTGTTTATAATTATAAATTACTAAAATAAAACCTTTGTCAGGTTAATCGACATTTTGTCATTTTACCCTCCTAAAAATGCAGTCCAAAAATGTTTGCATTTGGAATCATAATTTTGAAAGTTTCTTATGTCTGTCATAGGAATGAATGCTTGTTTTTCTCGGCAAGTTAAATAAAGTTTAGAAAGTTCTCGCTTCCGGTTTTACTAAAAGAGGGCGGGGCTAACCATGGAGCTAACGGGCTGGCCTAGCCTCAGGGAACCGATTGATGACGTGCTGTTTTCATCTTAACTACACAATGTTGGAGTAGTTAGAGTTTTCTCGCTCAGCTGACATTATGGATACAGTAAAACTGGATAGCTTCGTTTAGGCGCCAGCGTTCACTCCGAAACTGAAGTTTTCTGTAAGTCAGTTGTGTTAATTTGCCTTTTCTGCGGACACAGTTTATGCGCGTGGCGGTGTAACAACTTGTAAACTAGCGACAATATGTTAGCTTCCTATACTATTTAAATTACGTAAAAAAAAAAAAATACTTCTTTCGTTCTTGTTTACATCACATACTACTTCAATTCAAATTTTTGTCATGTGAGAGTTACAGTTCTATTTCGCTTTTCAGTGAACTTTACTTAGCTCTTTAAGCGTAAACGTTTTTTTAACGCAGGCATAAAACCACTCTGACAGCTGTCACTCTTTAAATAATGTATTTTTAAATCAAATTTTACAGAGTTTGCCGAGGTTCAACGATGGTCCAGCAGTACCAGTCCCCTGTTCGGGTCTACAAGCACCCTTTTGAGCTGATAATGGCGGTGAGTAGGCCGGGGTATGTCCACAACCATCTTAGCTCATAAAGAGCTGGATGTGTGCCTGCTACGCTCATCTTTTACTATTTCTATTGAACAGTTATTACCAGGGTCTATGCTATGTCTAAGTTGCTCAGTAAACTTTTGTTAAAAGTTAAATGTCCACGCAAAAGATGTTAGTAGTGCACATATCTGTATCTGTAGCTCATTAAAACTGTATTTTCTTTCCACATGACGCTTGAGGCTAAGAGTACTAGTTGTTTTGTATGACTGTAATTAAGTTTTTAGCCACGGAATATGGCTCAAATTACTGGGTTGACTATTGCTCTTACAGCTACAGCTGATTAACTGTAGATTATGTAAGGCTAAGATAAGGTAAAGCCACGATCAGCACAATTGTCCCTAGCTGTATTTATGTAACCCATGGTATAATTTTTATTTTACTACTGGATTGAGCTGCTTTAAAAAGAGAAAAACAGAAACAACAGCAGAGATCCCACCGTCTAAACACCTAGTTTCCATATTTAAGCTGGCTTTTTCTTTTGAGAAGAAATATTTTTTTTATAACTGGCCTCATGTATTGCTCTATTCACCTGCAACTTTCAGCTCAGTGCTTTAAAGTCACACAAGATTAGTAACTCTAAGAAACAGTAGGACAGATGGAAAATAAATTTGGTTCTCTAACAGAGGTGGCTTGATTTCATCCCCTCTTAAAGTCTGCTCTCTGCGTTGTTTTTTTGTTCTACTAAGTTATACATTAAGCCAAAGGCTTATGCAATCTCCTCAGTGTGGAGCAAAGACTGTGACACCGCAGCTTTGACTTCTTTGCCAATCTGTATGGTTTACATTTACATTAGGGTCATTTTGATGCCTTCCCAGGAAAGGTCAGTTTTAAGAGTCTTACTGTGTTACTGTGGGTTATGAAAAAAAGTCCCAAAATAACCCTATTGTAAAAATAATAACAGATGTTGTGAGAGGATTCAGGTCTTGACAGCATAAAAGGGAGAACCCAGTGTGCAGTCTACCACCTCCGCTCCTTACATTTATCTTCAAGCTTTCTCATTAGCTCCTGACTAATCCTGACACTAACAGTTATTACTCCAGCTAACAGTCCTAATCAGTGTCGTAGATATCACTGAATGTGCACCCGTTGACATCTCGATTGTCCTTTACATGACACCTCTTTATGACTCTCTTAGGCCTTTATAAAAAAAAAAGAAGAAAAAGGGGTTCCACCAAACTGATGTTTATATGGCTTTGCAAGGGTACATGCTAATGCTTTATGCCTGTTGGATCACATTTAATCAACAGAGCCCAAGGAAAATAAAGACTGTTTATGCTCCACAGCCACATTCACCAGATTATTGGTCCAATGATGTGGAAGATAATAGAGTTTGACTTTAAATGTTCTGGGTCTGCTGAACAGCACTAACCAATGCTGTTTAATAAGAGGGGCAAGGTTTCATTTTCTCAGTATTTAATATGGATATAGATATATTTATACAGATTGCTCATAAACTATGCCATAAGAGTGTGTGTATGTTTGTGTGTATTTCTGAAAAACCTTGAGAATTTCGAGAAAAGAACTGCTGCCGCTTTAATAGAAAGTTGTGCTTTTTAGACTTAGAAAATCTTAATTGACAGCTAGGTCTATTCCACTAAATATTAGCTATTATTTTCTGCCTCACTGTGAAATTAATATTTAACATTCTTAAGAAACTGCACAAGCATCTTTCCACTTCATAATGGTTTTGTTTTGTCCCTGCTCTTTGATTAACTTTTACCGGCTTGTCATCAGAAAAGGCACAGCTGCAATCTCCAAAGACACACAGCTGTTATAGCTCAGTTACTCAGTCAATATTGACAGGTGAGGCCTGGTTAAATTTGGCATTGGACAGATGGTCATATGGCTTGGGCAGTAAAACACAGTGATCACTGCTTGTAATTGCTATAACAGCTGGATGTTGGCTCTGTGCACAAACTGTAAAATGAACTGTTAACCCTTTTAGACCTACCATAGAACAAGTTCGCCAGAGCATATTTTCACATTTTTGTACCTGTGTCGTTTTTAAAAGCATTTTGATTTGCCATAATCAATGTAACCCTTATATTTTATATTTTTATCATCTGTATGAAGTCCATCCTAATTAAATAAATCGCTAAGAAAGTGCAGTAAACCTTTTTATTTTAGAAATAATTTTCTAAATAGAGAGGTGCCTAAGCTTTATCCCTCAAAACTGTAAATGTAAAAAAGTTGGGAAAATTCTTTTTAAACAACACAAAGTTTCTTTTATAATTTAATTTTTGAGATACTCATTTTCACAAACAAAAATAAAATGCACAGTGTGCACAAAATGCAAAAGGACAGCATGCACATCAAAATCAAGTATTTACAGAAGTAGAATAAAATTCATCTATAAAAGTCCAATAAATAACAAAAGTATAAATAGTTTTGACCGCATTGAAACTTAAAAACACATTGCCTCTAATTTAAACTTCTATATGTATAAAATATTTTTAAAATAAACTACATATTTATTCAGACAAAAATATCTAGAGAAAGATTATGCATGGGTAAAGATTATGCAGTAAAGTTTTTCTGATTCTGATTCTCTGGGGTTTGAAAAGATTGAAATGTGGTGAGGGGATGAGTGAGTTGTCAGGTTAATTTTTACCTTTCCAGCCAGCTACGTTACAAAGCTGGAACTGTGGGACTCACTGGTGCAGCCTCTGTTTGATGGAGGCCATCTTCTTCCTCTCCCTCTGCATCCCTCAAGGCTACGGGGGAACAGGAGACCTCTGGATTTATATGCAAAAAGAAATGTAGCTTTTTCTTATGTGGTTGCAATTCTACAGGCATTCAGACATTGATATGCCAACGGTCAGCCCTAAAGGGTTAAAGCTACTAACCTTTAAATCCACCCACCTGACATGGAAATCACGTTACAATTCTGCTCAGTATGCAAACTTCATGAGAAACACAAGTGACCTTGTTTTAATTTTAATAATACTTGAGTACACTGCAACAAAATGACTAAACTCATCCATGCCACATTTATGGTAAGGAATTACTAACAGGTATCAAAGAACAAGAAATATATATATATATTTTCATTTAAATGCTTCCTTTTCAGGCCTATGTGAGGAGGTTTCCAAAGTGCCCATTGATCCCAGTGTTTGTGGACAGTGAGATCATCAAACAGAGTCAAAATGAAGATGGCTCTGTGGTTGTAACTGAGAGGCGCTGCACGATCGACATTGAGGCCCCTCGACTTCTCAAACGGGTATTTCTAATTAAACCATATAGCAAAGGCCATGAAACTATCAAGACAAGTAATCTAATCAGATTATTTGTTCTGACAAATGAATAAGAATGCTTATTAAAACTTTGCCAAAGTTGTTAATCAGGTAGTATTTTATGGTCTTGTTGCATTTAATGTCACTGTGTGGAAATCTATGGGAATAAAACTAGTGACTGCAATTTGGCATCCAGGCATAAATATGCAGTAAACATATCTATTTTTAAACAGCCCAGCAAACTTTGAATTTTTGTTTTCTCTGCCATAGATTGCTGGTGTAGACTATCTGTACTTCATCCAAAAGAACACCCTGAACCACAGGGACAGGACACTCCAGATCGAGGTCCATAATGAGACATTTTCTAACAGAGTCCTTGTCCGGGAATGCTGCAATTACACGGTGAGCTTTAAAGTCAAATATAACCAAGTGTTGAGGAAGTCAGCAAGAAGTTTTTTTTTTGTGTGTTTTTTTTTATTGTGCTGAGTGGATCCCCACCTTAAGGCATTTATAAAATGTGATGCATACATTTCTTATTTTAGGTTTCTCCCAAAGTGCTAGGGAGCTAATGTCATTTTTTTATGACTGTTTTATGTCAGTCATTTAGTCTAATATTACCATTCTTTTATGAAATTTTCGTGATACAGCCCTCACCACTGATGTCAGATCTGCTTTTAGCCAAATTAAGATTTATTAGAATCATGAAATGTGTATTCCTGTTCTTGTATTACTTGGATGAGCAAAATACAATTTGTCCTGTGGAATTAAAATCTAATATCTTATCAAATTCTTTAGGATTATAGTCGAGCTTTTGTACTTACCAGTCTTTTTTTGTGTATGATTGTGATCTTAACAGGTTCATCCAGACAATGAAGACTGGACATGCTTTGAGCAAACAGCTAGTCTTGATATTAAGTCCTTTTTTGGATTTGAGAGCACAGCAGAGAAGATAGCGATGAAACAGTATGCTAGCAGCATTAAAAAGGTTTGTATCTAAAATTTTACTGTTTGTGATAGAAATCTTTTACTAATGCAGAACCTTTTTTCCCAAAAGAATCAGCCTTTAGTATCTTTCTAGGGCCATACCTGATTTATCAAGTCAACTAAAGCTGTCGTCTTTCAATCACCTTTAGGGTAAGGAAATAATTGAATACTACCTCAGAGAGCTGGAGGAAGAAGGAGTAACTTGCTTACCTCGTTGGAGCCCCCCAGCTGAATCTGGCAGGGTTACTGCAAGACCCCGGCTGCTACCTCCTTCTACAGCCAGAGCCATCCCAGTGAACAGTGCCAAGGGTGGGCTGCCTGGTAAAGACCAGGCTGGACTCACAGAGCAAGTGGCTGGTTCACCTGATGGTCAGTGTGCACTCACTAGTACTAGTAAAGCACAAAAGAAGCTAACAGAAAATTCTTGAAATAATCTTAAAATATTTGAACACTTCAAGATACTTAAGTATGTAAATAAAAAGAGAAAAACAGCGTGAAATAATATTTGGATTGATACAGCAGATTTAACAGCAGCATTGCCTGTAAACAAAACCAACGTTTTCAGGTGGGTATCTCATAAAGAACATACAAGATAAATGATTGACTTTTTGTTAATCATTCCCATGCCAGTTTAATCATTTTCACCCTCCTTTTTACAGTTTGATGCATGCAGTATGTGCTAACTCTACACTCTGAATGTGTTTTGGCCTGTAGACAAGTTGGATGCTGACTACATCAGACGTTACCTAGGTGATTTAACGCCTCTGCAGGAGAGCTGTCTTATTCGACTGCGACAGTGGCTACAGGAAACCCACAAGGGCAAGGTCACATAAACACAAAAAATGCAGTTATGTGCAGCTTACACTTAGACACCCTCACACAAACCTCTCTGCTTCACTGTTCAAAAAGTTTTCAGTTAAATCAGTTTAACTACTTACAGACTGCATATTGGCACAAAAATTATTTTAATTTACAGTGAACTTTTGACACTGAGGTTTAATCTGACTGGAAATGAGAAGAATAAGAATTAAGATGTAAATGAGAAGCCTTTAACAACCTTTAATATTTTCAGTGTTCTTCTTATGATTAATACATGTCAAAATGTGTTTATGGACATTATCTTGTAGCATGTTTTTTTTTTTTTAGGGTTTCTTCACTTGGATTTTCACTGTATTAGTTATTTGAAGCTTCCTTAACATCACTCTCATCTTTAGTTCTCTCCACATACTGTCAACGGGCTGGACTCTGACTGGGCCACTGTGCCTCTGTTGTTCTCTGATGATCATACCTCAGAGGAAACTAATGACTAGAGTGATGGCTAAGAAGCCTCAAACAGCAAGAGATCATCAAAGAAGGAGAGTGGTTAAAAATCCCAGTGAAGGGTTGAGCAAGGCTATTTTCATAAAAATGTAGAGGAAAACGGTTAAAATAAATCACAGCATACCTTTGTGGTCTTTAGTCAGTTCTTAGTGCCATTTCCAGCAATAATTAACTCTATCTTTATGTTCATTATTAATCATAATTTGGTATGAGTGACTTTAAGCTGAACTGTGATAAGTTAGACTGCACTAAGTAAATATGTGATGATGGTCAAATATTTTTCTTTCCATTTATCTGCACAACTGTGTCAACACCTTGGTCTTGACTCCTTTTTTGTGTACAGATTCCAAAGGATCAGCATGTACTGCGCTTCCTAAGGGCTAGAGATTTCAACATTGACAAAGCCAGGGAGTTTTTGTGCCAGTCACTGACCTGGAGGAAGCAGCACCAAGTGGATTTCCTGTTAGACACGTGGGAGTACCCACAGCTGCTTCACGATTATTTCACAGGAGGATGGCACCACCATGACAGAGGTACTTAGTAACATTGACTTCACCATACACTAAACATAAACAGGTACCAATAAATTTTAAAAGGCTGACAAATTTAGTCTTTTTTTATCCCTATAATGTTTAAATTATTTATTAACCATCTGAGCACCATGTGTCATAACTATGATTGAAAATGAAAGAACAGCTGATCCTACTGGTCAGAGTTAAGGCTTCACAACTTTATATGTTTGTGTCCTAAATTAAAACATTTAAACATTATTACTGAGCAAAGATCACACCCATGTTGTAAGTTAATTTTCAACGTTTCACCTGGGTCTTGGCCGACACCACCACAAACACTTTAAGGACTGGCATGGAGATAATATGAAAGAATTCCCCTCCATGTGCTGAAATACAAACAGTAAATTTAAAGTGTGTGGTTGACGCATCAGTCTGAGTTTCATACATGTAATGTACATATACTCTTAATAAACTGGATGCAAATCTCAGAAACATTAAAAGAAGCTGTACAGAACTTTAGCAGACTATTTCAGCATCCATCTTGCCGCCTACCTGTACTCTGAGCTCCCTTCGGCGAGTAAAAGTCGGTTTGATATTGAATGTAGTCTAGTCTCTTGCTCTTTTTCTCTTTCTTTTCCTCTCTTCCTTTAAAAGGATGTCCTTTTGTCTTTCTTTGATGAATCTGCCATGATGCGTGTTCAAAACAGGCAGTGTGTTGATAGCCAATTGCTAGTGTGTGATGCTGCACATAAAACAAAACTTATCTGTAACATGACGCAGCATCCTGGGATTAAAAGTAAAAGCAGCCCTTTGGAATCATGAACTCTGTAGCTGCAACAGTTAGTCTACCCATTATGGTATTACAGTGTGAATATATCACACATGATCATGCTAAAATATATGAACTAGATTGCCCCTCCTGATATAATGGTCGAGAAAACACTAATTTTCTTCTACAAACAATGAATTTCTTTGTTAATGGTCCTCGTTTGTGTGTGATGTGTTATTTAGATGGCCGTCCTCTGTATGTCTTGCGTCTGGGTCAAATGGACACTAAAGGCTTGGTTCGGGCTTTGGGCGAAGAGATGGTGCTCAGACAGGTGACGTGAGCACATAAACACGATCTGATAAGATAAATTTAACACGTGTTCAAAACATTTAATACAACTTCATGACTGTCACACAGGTTCTGTCCATCAACGAGGAGGGACTGAGGCGATGTGAGGAGAACACCAGAGTCTTTGGTCGACCCATAAGGTGCCTAAATATATTTTTATGATGATCTTTATCAGATTACATGCTGTATAAATACATGATGTGTACTTGAACCCTTTAAAGCCCAACTAAAGAAAATAGTGAAAATTATTATTTATTAGGCTCTTTAACAAAATATAAAAATGTAAAAAAAATAAATAAGCAAAATATACAAAACTACTTTTCTATATTCACCATCTATTACCATATAATATGTCAACGGTATTGTAGTGCAAAAGGTATCCAGCAGGGGGCAGAAGACAAGTATCAGAATATGTAGAACAGAGTTTGAGCAAAGTTTTTACCATACAGTGATGCAATAGGTCTCACAAACTATATGTATCAGATACGATGCATTAATGACTTAATGTGTGGTGCAGCTGTTGGACATGCCTGCTGGATCTGGAGGGTCTTAACATGCGTCACCTGTGGAGACCGGGAGTCAAGGCTCTGCTGAGAATCATCGAAGTGGTTGAGGCCAACTACCCTGAGACTTTGGGCTGCCTTCTCATAGTGCGCGCACCCAGAGTTTTCCCAGTTCTGTGGACCTTGGTGAGAGCAAATGTCAACATTTGCTTCTGATGTATTACCATTAATTTCAATTTAATTAATCGTCTGACTGTGGCATGAAGTTGTACAGGACAAATACAGAGATTACATTAATAGGAATTCTGAATAGTTTGCTAGAATCTGACCGCACTGCAGATATGAGCAAGTGACAGATTTTTAAAAAAAGGATAAACTGACAAATGAAATATAATAAAATAAAGATAATTATAACTGTGATATGTAGAGTCGGATCCCCTTGGGAGACATTTGATTAATCCCAAAGGAATATGCAGTAGAGCAGGTAGTAATGCCATTGAATAAAGAAATACATATGAGAGGTAATTTATGTATACACATTTATAAAAAAGAGACTGAATGCAGAACACAGATGCTTCCGGGAGATGTGAAAGATGCCTCTCATTGATTAATAGATAATGAAATTACAGTTCGTTGTAAAGACCGATATGCATGCTTCATAACACCATCAATCAGCCAACCTATTTATGCTTTAGTCATGCATAATTCATTGGAAATGGATTGATTTTTACAGTTGATAATAAGTGACCCTGCTGCTTCTTGCATGTTCTCTGATGAGCATTGGTGTCTCGTTTCCAGGTCAGTCCCCTGATTGATGAAAATACTAGAAAGAAATTCTTTGTTTACGCTGGGAATGACTACCAAGGTCCGGGAGGCTTAGTGGACTACATTGACAGAGAGATCATCCCAGACTTCCTTCGAGGGGACTGCATGGTGAGGTTTCTGTGATTGTCAATATTCACAGTGCAGACAGTAATGTATGAGTACATCATGCATTCAGCTAGTGATTTTAGTCATTTTCTTTACTGATAAATGTGAAATAGGTATTTATCCCCATGTTTATAATAATTATGTATAAAATGTGATAATTGATTTTTTTTTATTTAATGTTGTCAGGATGTTTAAACTTGCCTGTTTAGTGGTGTTTTTAATGTCATTTGTCATTTCTTTTTTGACAGTATTCAACTTTACCATCATCTTCTGAAGCCATTTCTCAGTTTCACCTCATATATATATATATATATTTAACAACACTTTCACTTAAAAAAGAGGGTTTTAAATGATTCACACCTCATTGTTTTTTTATTTACATCTTTAGTGATGCATCATTCTTCTAACACTCAGCAGATTGCATGAATTTACTCAATCATATAGAAACCACTAATTCATGCTTGTTGAGTTTGTCATTCTGTGTTTTGTGGTGAATGAATGATGGGCAGGAAGCCTGCCTCTATTTATTTTTGGATGGGGCCAGCGTATATGTGCACTGGTCAGACAACAGATGGCTAGCCTCAGTTGAGTCAGACACTGTAAAATACCAGGTTTGTTTTTAGAAGAACAGAAAATCAGCCTGTCTCCTTAGACTGTGTCTTTAATGTGCATCAGCCATTTAACCAATTTAAAAAAAATAAAAAAAAGGTTTGGAAAAACTGTAACTCAACTGAATTATCAGTTCACTAAAACATGCATCTGCTGGCAGCATGTGTGTCACTTTAGGCTTGTCAGCATGTGAAATGATTGCGTTATAATTATCAGGCATGGACCTCCAGAACTCTCCACTACAGTTTTTCTCATTAACTTGACAAATGACTCAACTACTTATAAAAAGATAGTCAGAGAAACCTTGAACGATTTACAGCGGCTGCTGTTCAGGCAGCCATCACATCTACATATAGGCTACATATAGAATCACATGTTAAATTGCTTTACCATTTTTCTTTCTAGTGTGACATCCCTGAGGGGGGATTAGTTCCCAAATCACTGTACAGGACTGCTGAGGAACTGGAAAGTGAGGAAAACTGTTTGTTGACCGACTCTATTTATAAGAGTGCCAGCATCTTTAAGGGGGCTCCATACGAGGTACTGTCACCATGTTTTAGGTTACCTTCACTATTGTTTATTCAAGTGTGAGAAAGCTGTGGTTTCTCATCATGCAATAGATTTTAGTCTGTGAAAGGATGCCACCACCTGGAAAATAATCCACATTGCATGTTTGCAGCTGTAGATTGATCATTACAAATGGGTTGCAGTCTGTTCTTTATTTCTAACCTCCTCACATCCTCATGCAGATTCTGATTGAGATCACAGAATCCTCTTCCGTCATCACCTGGGACTTTGATGTGTCTAAAGGAGATGTGACCTTTAAGATTTACCATTCCAAGATGGCTCCTCAGCCTCCAAAGAAAGACTCTCTAGCAGCACATGGCATCCCTTCCCTCGGGGCTGTTAATGCCCAGTTGATAGATAGGAGCTGGGTTCTGGGCCAGGATTACAGCATGGTGGAGAAAGCTCTCACCTGCAGGGAAGGAGAGAGTGTACAGGTGAGAGCAAAAATAGTGGAGGCATAAGAAAAAGAACAGTTTAGATCTATCCACAGTGTTTTTGTTGCATCAAAGTGGTTTAATCAACAGATTCCTTTTTTATTCTTTTTGTTTAAATCTTTAAAAAAAAACAAAAAAAAAACAGGGCTCCCACATAACACGCTGGCCTGGCTTCTACATCCTCCAGTGGCGTTTCCACAGCTCTGCAGCCTGCGCTGCCTCCAGCCTGCCTCGTGTGGATGATGTCTTGGCCTCCCTGCAGGTCTCGTCCCACAAGTGCAAGATAATGTACTACACCGAGGTGCTGGCGTCGCATGACTTCAGGTTAGTTTATTCAGTCTGCTAAGCTTTATTCCTTGTAACACACTTTTACTGCTATGATGTTGATGGCTATAAAATATGACATAAATAGTTCACTGTGTGTTCTTCAAACTGTTTACACGTTTTCTGTTGCATGCTACTTGTATTTTGCTCAGACTGTGAAAATGCACACTTTTTTTTAACATTTCCTTGTATTTTCAGGGGATCCATGACCAGTCTTGAATCTTGTCACAGTGGCTTCTCTCAGCTCAGTGCTAGCACAACTTACTCAAGCCAGTCACATGCCAGCTCCACTGTTTCAAGGTAGCATCAGCCCAGCAGGTGTCCAAAGACAACAGCGATCAACACGTCTGACATCCAGCTCTGTTTGTGCCTTAAACCTACAAAGACACTTGATTAAAAAAAAATAAAAATAAATAAAGTAGAATTAAATATGTCATCTGAAAGCGAGAGGAGTGCAAGTATCTCTTGGGGGTGTTGAAGTATCACTAGAGTGGGTTTTTGGAGAAGGAAGTTCCCATGAAAATCTGATTACTGCTTAATTTTATTAGACCTCTGTCTATGAAGTATGACAACACAGAAAATAAGGATGCCCCAAAAACAGCAGTTTTAGACAAGATAATTAATGGTTAAAAAGAAGAGTGAAACATTTCCAAAATGCAGATTCACCGGTGCTGCTGTTACTGTCCACTGGGTGTCAGTGTGCTCTGTGACTAGAGCTGATCTCAGCTCTGCAGTGTTCTCATATCCAGGTTTAGCACACACACACACCCTCATTTGGTCTTTAAGGAAATCAGAGGGAGAATTGTTGAAATAAAGAATTTATTGCCATTTTAAATATTCATGTCTCTAGCGTGCATCTTTGTACCAGATGTTTGGAACGGTGACTGATAACAGTGCTGTACTGCAGTAGTGAAGTCACATAAGTCAAATAAGTTATTTTAAATTAGTTCAAAAATAGATGAGAGGTATGGAATGAAGTCTCTTTTTCAGATTTGCAACACAATCCAGATTTCCTGTGATAATGGGTTATTTTTACTTGTTAGCTGTAGCTGCTGTGTTTTCTGAGGCAGCTAATTTGAATGCAATAAAACACAGTCCCTTGTGATCTGGCGCAGGACCAAGCAGACAACTGATTTCCATAAAATTTTAATTTCCATAAACTTATCAGATGCTTCCAGCTAAAGCTAAATTGAATGTTCCTGTGTTTTGTTTTCTCTCTTTTCTTTCTTTGTCTGCAAACTTGTGTCATGTTGCTGCCATATAGGATCAGGTGGATTGAGTTTTCTGGGGGGCTGATTGACGAGGTGCCTGACTTCCTGCTGGCATGTCATGGTTGTTAGTAAGATGAAGCGTATTTATTTGCCAGAAGGTAATGACCTGAAACCTTTGTAGTTCTTATAAATAATTGAACCATTCATCTGAAATGGATACTTTGCTGATAAAACCTCTTTCTCGAGGCTTAAACACAGTGTATGTAATGTAATATTTGGTATACAAATTATATATCCCCTCTTAAAGCCACCTTAGATTTAACTGGCACAAAATTGCGAAGAGATACACGCTTGACCTCAAATACTCCCCTCAAGCACTCTGATGATTATTCATTACAAAACAAAGGTGTAAACCTGGAGTTACTACAGAAAAGGTCCAACTGAAGAGGAGCTATGGTAGTTGAATCAGTATTCCACAGACAATTGGTTAAATAAAAAATGTTTATCTTGCATTTTCCTCATATCGCATAAATGTTTGGAATAAACCAATTTTTATTTGCAGCTGAACTTGTTATTAGATGCATATTGTGCTGAGGATTTGAATGTATTTCAGTTTTAAATACAATGATTTAAAAACACTTTTTTATTTTACTATGGTTTTATTTTGAAGCAGCCTTCAGGTTGCATCTACTGTTCATTTCAACATCCCATCGCTGCTGCAATTGCAATAAAAAAAGACAAAATTATCTGAAATTTGTCCAGGAAGAAATCTGGAGATCCAGTCTGCAGTACCTTTCCTTTCCTACTTTAGCATTCCTCATACGCTGTGAACTGAACTAACTTTCCTTCCACAATGGCTGAGTAAGTGTGATGGGAAGCAAATTAACATCAATATCAAATAACACTGCAACCCAGTAGGCTAGCTCTCTGAAGTCTTTGGTTAAAGCAGCAAGCAGGGAAAAGGGCTTCACTGAAAACATGCTGCTGAAAGAATCTCTGGCTTGTTGCTATGGATATAAATTATGAGATTATGAGAGTAAATTATCTTTACTCAGGAATAACATACTCCAACATGGGATTAGGCAACATGTATTACTATGTGTGCGTCTCATAATAGAGAAAAAATAATTTCATGGTAGAAAGGGCTGACTGATCCATGCACCACTTCCTCATTCTCCTTTCAATCTATTTGAAAGAGTTGATAAACGTACCCTTTAATGGGAGAAGTATAATACCTTTCCCAGTGCTTTGTGTTTTAGAACCGAAAGCACACAGGGTCAGAACCAAGTTCAAGCTTAAAATCACTTGTAAACTACCCATCTTTCTACCAGTTCTCTCCATCAATCAAATGTTGCGGGGCAAACGGTATTTTTCTAACTGAATTTGATAATGGAGAAGAAAATCCTCTCAGACATGAGGTTGTAGAGTTTCACCGTATACTGTGCAGCCTCATTAAAACTTAAGCCGTGTTTCATTTGCTTCCTTCTGACAATCTTGACCTTCCCGCTAATTGAAAAGGAGAGCTCTGGATTAGTGTTCTAAATTATTTTTCGAAGGCTTGAAACACTAGAGGAGCAACTTTATCTGACATAGTAACCGAGCAAGCGTGCATCCAGAATGGCTGTCTGAGTCGAGATCCTGCCTGTTTAGCTAATCTCATATTAGCCTGGCTGGAATTCATTTTCTAACCTGATGTACTACAGGCCCTGATTAATATGTCAAACAAATAGATTCAGTCACATCTATTTATCCATGATGCTTCATAGTATTTCTCATATCTTCCAACATTGATTTTTTGTTTTTTGTTTTGTCTTTTGTTTTCCTCAAAAAAAGACACCATCAATCAGACTTCAAGTTAGGCTCATTTCTACTTTCTGTCCTCCTTTTCAACAGAGTCCTGCTTAAGTTATGTTTTCATCGGTTTCCGAGCATCAGAGATTTTATTTCTCTGGTATTTTCTTGGCTCACTGACTTCCTTAGTTGACATTTCCATTGCTCTCTCTCTAAACGGGCACTGAACTGTTCAGGTTACTATGGGCCTGCCCTTCTTAAATGTTACAGCAGGAACACACTCATTAATTCCCTTGCTTGTTTGGGCAGAACACCAAGCTTTGCCAACTTGCGTACTGTAATATCACAAAATTGATTGCTTGAAAAAGAAGTTAAATCAGTCAATCTAAGATGAGTTCTGTGAACATCAATTCAGGATGAAAGCCAGCCGACACGTAGAAACATATTGCTGTTGGGAAAGCTGTTTTGAAGACAGGCGGCACAAACCAATTGGATTTCTTTCTGTATATTCAACACAATCTGACTATAAAACTGTCACAAAACATAAATTATTTATTTCTTTCCTGGGGAACCACTTTATCCTTGTATTATTTGTGTTTTCTCCAAATGTGAACATGAAAGAAAAGTAAATTTAGAAGTGTAGACAGCATTTTGTCAAAGCTTCTTAAACTTGATTTACTATTTTAACAAACAGAAGGGACTGCATTCAAGAGGCGAAGGGGTTAAGGTGGTTGAGTTACAGAGGAGTTAAAAAATTAACATTATTGGCATTTCTTGTAACACAATCTTGTAATTTAACTTATGTTTATCTAGAAAAAAATATACAAAATCCAAATTTATCTGATGAAATATATATTTTAAAACAAAGGAAAATGGTTC
The DNA here is from genome assembly GCA_026261665.1 of Melanotaenia duboulayi. NCBI lineage: Eukaryota > Metazoa > Chordata > Actinopteri > Atheriniformes > Melanotaeniidae > Melanotaenia > Melanotaenia duboulayi. Next base: position 18,734,628 of record CM047976.1, read on the forward strand.
ATATATAAGGTCCAGCTGTTTACAATCTAAGTGTCACATGATCTCAATATGGACGCACCTATTCTGAGTCTACAACGCCACTTATCAAGCAAGAACTGCCAGAGAGCAGAATCAAATTCCAGCAAATATTTAGTGTAAACTGGCCTCTACCTGGGTAAATCTCTGATTTCTAAGTGTGCTTCTGTAAGAACTTCTATATTCACTTCTATTAATCCGATCAAGTTCATACTGTCTACTCAGGTTATAAAGTCTCTTATTTTTAGTCACACAGATGAGAATTAAAAGTTCCAATTTTTGTCACCTTGACATGTTTCGTCTACACCTGAAGCCTTCCTCAGAAGGGTCACGTGATGCTGCTGTGACGATGCTCGTCAGCTGATGTGTCTGATGATATACATCACAGCAACANCGATGCTCGTCAGCTGATGTGTCTGATGAGATGCATCACAGCAGCTTTACGTGACGCTTCTGAGGAAGGCTTCTGGTGTAGCATTTATACAGCAGCATCTTATAAACTGATATAATTTTGGTTTTAACTGTTTAGATTTCATTTAGAGGAAAAACGTTTTAAAACCACCATATGTGGCGATGGTATAAAGTTAAATGACTGAGAACTAAAGAAAAGTATTAAGTGTGTAGCAGTGATTAAAAACAAAATGCAGGATCACGCTAGATGAGTGTTTGTTTTTATAAATTTTGCTTCACGTTTGACATTAAATGACAACTTTTGTTTAAAATTACATATATATATATATATTATTTTATATAATATTAATATG
>CM047976.1:18743573-18772252 GCA_026261665.1 Melanotaenia duboulayi
ATATATATATATATATATGTATGTATAAACTAACAAACGGGCTATGGAAATAGAAATCATGTGGTTTTCTCATTTTAATATATCACTTATTATTGGAAATTATTAGTCCTACTGGTTGTCTATTGTGGGTAAATTTAGTATAATGCACTTTAGAAATGAAGACATGTCTCTTGATGAAACCTTTCCTGGTTGGATAAAAGATAATCCAGATTAAATTAATTTATATACATATGGATTCTAGGAAAATCCCCATTTTAACAATTGCCTTGCTTTCCTCTACCACACATTTTACTCGTAAGCACATCTAACTTGCAGAAGGAAACTGAAAGGGTTTTATTTGCACCATACAACAAAATGACACTGCTGCCCTTTTTTTTCCTTCCTTGTCAAACTTCCTCTGCAGTTTGAAGACTGAGCTTTGCCTGTGAGACTGAGGGTTGAACTTTTAGAGACAGAAACAGAACAAAGGTGATTAATGGGTTTTCACTCCTTCAGCACAAATTAGCGAAACCAGGTTCAATTACGCACAGAGGGGGTCCCGGGTACTGTTATAATGAGGGTCAGCAGGGCAGGGATGGGATAGAAGGCAGAGGGAAGAACTGCCTTCTGAGCCACTGGTACTGGATCGTTGCTGAACACGAGAGTTGCCACAGAGGAAACAAAGGTGGAGGCTATTGGTGTAACACGAATACAGACTTCAACCTTCACCAGCTGTACTATAAACTGGATTTTCTATGATGCAACTGTCAGTCAGACCTGTCATATTCTTCTTTTTTGTTCCCACATCATTATCATGTGGCCACTATCATCATTTGTTTGGTTAGTGAGTTGTCTAAGTTTTGTTATCTGTCTAGCTAATGTGGCCCAATTAACACTTACACCATGACTAAATTGTTTTCTAAATTGAGTGCAGTAAACACAGGAAAGGTTCTGGATGTGGGTTTTATTGACTGACGAACCTACTTATATTTTCCCACCGTGGCTCTCCACCACTGTGCTGTTTAACTAATCAATAACATTTCTAAGCAAGAGAAGAAAATAGCTCTAGCCAGATTCCTAATAGGAGAACCCTGTTTGCATCTGCCTACTGACTCAAGTAATTGGTCTTGCTACAATACAGTGGCATGTATTTTTCTTTTTTTTTCACTGCAGGTATCATTAGAGGTGAGTCATGTTTGCAGCACAGGGGCAGTAGGGAGAAATACGAGACAGAGATAAAGAGAATGGTTATTAAAAGAAGCTGCAATGCAGGCATGCGGTAGAGAATGACAGATTTTGAGGAATGGATAAAGACTTAAAGCCAAGATAAGGGAGAAGGGAGGGTTTCTGTCAAACCCTACAGACCCTGCTCTCCCGTGGCCTCTGACTTGTCTGACTTGATCTCAGATGTGTTAATGACGCTGAAGCAGGTTGTTTAGTCCTGCTGGTAAAATTAGCAATGCTGAAGTTTGTGCGGATGAGGAGCAAGTTGAAATATGTAAAATATAGTTTCTTTAACTTATAGTCTTATTGAAACATTATGCAATAAGCTGGCTTGACAAAGCCATCTATCTTTTCAGGGAAGCTTTATAATGATCATGGTTTTTACAGTACAACACCCAATCTAACTTTAATATCTGAGTAGCCAGTAACACAGTAAAGAGGCAAAAATCTCAGCCACCTCATTAAAGGCTGCACAAGAACAGTATCTCCTGAACATTTGTCAAGAAGCTTTATGGATATCATTCACTCACTCTTGTGAAAATATCTTCTATAAGCATGCATCTGTACTGTTTACAGATTAAAGTCAGGCCTGGATGATTATATGTCAAAAAAATAACAAAACTGTAATAGATGAGTATTAATCTTGTTCAAGTGGTGCATTCATGTTCCCAGGTTTTCTTTGTCTTGAAGAATATTTGACTTTTTCCGCCTGTGCATTTTCTTCAGTGGAGTACATGACATTATGCTCATAAGGTGCCCAGTCTGGAGCTGTGTTGGATCTATCCAGAATATAATTGATCTCCTGAATGACTGTACGTGTGTGTTGCACATGTTTGTTATTTTTTCTGGTTCAGTATTTGCAAAAGGACGGAAGGGAAGGTGATGCTTGTTCATGATCAAAAGAGAGAATGAGATGCAGTGTTGTCAGTTATGTCTGTTTATTTCATTTGTGCATATCTGATGTCTCCCACCATAAACCAGAAAGCAAAAGTCTGATTTCTCACTCTTGTATGTAAAAAGAATTGAGGCTCTGTGTGATTTACAGATGAAACTATCAACTACAACCTTGCCATTCAGTGAGCCTTGAGAGGAAAATTTCATCAGAGCCTTTTGTGATAAAAGAACAATGGCTCTGAGTCTCAACAGACTCTAGATGAAGTGACAGCTGGAACAAAAATGGAGGTGAGCTTCTGAGTTCATTTCTACCTATAAAACAACAAAACCATGAAGTAAAAAAAAAAAAGAAATTTTGGAAAACCAAAAAAAGAGAAAAGCTCATCTTATTGTTAATTCAGAGTAATAAGGAATGATCAGCATGGCAGTGTATATGTTATTCATTTACAAAATAAATACCACAAATCAAGCAGTTAATTATGTTAGCTTTACCTCTGTTATAACTAAAAGGTTTAAATGTTAAGGTCAAAATTATTTAAATATTTTTTATAGTGTGTTTATTCAATTGAGAGATCGTTACTCAAGTTACTCAATACTTTTGTATTTTAAAAAATGGATAAACTCATAATGCCATCAGTTATCCATCAGTTATATGTTATTAAATGTAAGTTTTCCACAATTACTCTTGTCATATAAGAAAATAACTAGGTTTAGATTAGCTTGAGCAGACTTCCTCTGATGATGCTACATCTAAATATATATCTGCAGTCCTTGTTATACAATAGTACATCACTATTAGAAAACAGTTTAGACAACATATTCGTTCTGATGCATGACTACACTGAACACCTGCAGAATACAAATGTTTGTAAATGGGGTTGTATTGACATAATAATAGTCTACAGACTCTGGTTTTAGTCATGTTTCTTCCACCTCAGGAGCAAACTTCATAAGGTTGCCGTTGTTTGAAAGCCTTTTAATATGTTCACAAAATGAGACATACCCATTTATAGTCATTTAATTTGGGCCTCTCAAATTAAGCCCTACACTTAATGTTTGTTAGCAACACCTAATGAGCAAAGCACGTGCTGACAGCAATACAAGAGGATGCATATTCAACGGGACCCACATGAAACCGCAAGCACAATGCTCCATACTGCTTCACTCAAGGCATTTGTATAGCAGTGATGAACCCTCTCATTCAAAGGTAAAATAGCACAATCAATTTGGTTGTTGGGGAAACTAACAAATACACGTGCCCATGTTTTCGCAAGGGCTGAGTCATCTGTTGAACGAGAGCCACAACGGCCATGTTGGCCCTCTCCCCAAGGACGCCCCATTGCTCTTTTTATGTGTGTTTAAATGTGTGTGTGTGTCATTACAAACTTTTCTGTCCATGTGCACATGTTTGTGTGAGTCTGCTTTGTGGGTGGCAGTATGATTCATTATGTAGCAAGTCCCTTTCATCTGCCAGTTAGACTAATTTGGAAAAACTCAGCAGCTATTTGTTATCTGGAGAGAAAGAGAGGGAGAGAGAGAGAGAGAGAGAGCAGTTTAAAGTTAAAAACATTAGATGGCTGAAATTGATGAAGGGCCCAATGAAGTGTTTATCAACCCAGTTATTTTATCTGTATGTTGTCTGGAATTGTGGTCCCATTTAAATATGAAGAGTTGTGAGAGAGGCTATTGTGAGAATCATATTACAGAAAATGGTTTTATTGTTTTTGATTGTTTGTTAAAAGATCTCACTTGAACATATCGATCAAGTAGTTGGCATATTTATTTTGTGGTTTTCAATTTAGTTGAAAATATGTTTTCTGGGAAAAAAATTTTCATTGAATTNAGTAGTTGGCATATTTATTTTGTGGTTTTAAATTTAGTTGAAAATATTTTTTCTGGGAAAACATTTTTCATTGAATTGAAAAAAAAGGGGGGGGGTGCATATTTTTATTTAGGCGATTGTCATCAGCTTGCACATAAGCACTTCAATGAATTGCCCCTCACATGAATCAGCTATGACTTTTCCATCACACTGTTTTGCACTGAATATCATTCGGCATCTTGTTACCACATGTAATGCAAATGGCAAAAAAATTAAATAAAAACAAACACACTGATTCCAAAGGACACTTTCCCAGAAATGGATGGAACTTTGTGTAGTTTTATGATTAAAACTCTGTACAAAAGTAGAATGTGAATAGACTTTCTTTTTACCAGAAATATTATGCAAAACAGCTCATTTTCACTCCCATCTTTAACCATAAATGTGTGTAAACACACCCCGTACATTTGCATATAAAAGCAATGCTTGCATGCCAAACTAAACCGACATGACAGAGCAACAGCAAAGAATAAATGCATTTTTTAAATGAATCTGAAACAGAGGCATACATCAGTGATGTAAATTAGAAGGAAATTTACTTTTAGTTGATGGACTCATTTTTCAGATCACTAACAAAAGAATTGTAATATTTCTTCAGTCTGTTTTCATTTTCTCACTTACTGTTTTTCTTTTTTTTTTTTTTTGCAGAGTTAATTATATTACTTAAATACAATCTTTGTTCTTATCTGGTTAATTTTGCCTGAAAAATGTTTATGGGGAGATGGTTGCATAAAGTACAAGGAGTACAGCTTTCAAAGCAACAGTAGGGGAGTCGTTTTCAACGAATCAGCCTCCTACCAATGCAGCTTTACGTATGACACCTGTCTCCAGCACAGGCTAAGGAAGCTGGCAGCTGTGAATCGGGAAGATGTGTGGCCCAACTGACTAGTTCCTACTTCCAAACCAGTTTCCAGGGATAACTTCCCAAATGACTGTGTGGTGTCCTTCCTTTTCTTATTGCATACCTATAGATCCTCTTTATTTTATCATATAGTTGCAATTATATAATATAAATGAACATGACATATATGATGGTTGCAGATTTGACAAAAAAAAACAAAACTGAATTAGCTACAAAGTAATTCAGTAGCAAATAATCTGAGGGAAAGCAAAGGTTAATATGGTACAGTCCTGTTGGCTTTTGTTTCCCATTATACTCATCAAAGTTGAGCTTAAACCAACTACATGTTCTCATTAGGAGTAAGCTATGGTTAAATTGGGCTTCTGTTTGAGAAAAGAGAAGACAGAGATCATAAAGAAAAGGAAGGCTTGCACAATATGTCTCCTTGATCTCCTTGTGATTGAACATGGGCCAAGGGAAGGTAATTACATTCACAGGTTTAACTTTACTAGATACAGTATAACAAGTTGAACAAGTTGAATCTCAATGCTAAAACTTCAAAATCTGGTTGAGCAGAATATGTTAAAGAGAAAGGATTTTTTTGTAATTAACTAGCACATGTTGTCCACCAAAGTCTTAATTAATCAGCCGAATGAAAGCATTACATTCAGTGTATATCATAGGATTCTTATGCTTGTATTACCTGTTACATTTGTGTATTTTTTTTTACCCCAGTCTTCATCTTTTTTTAAAGCAAGCTTACAACTTAGACAAAAAAAAATCTCCTTTAAAATTTGTTGTCTATGCACAAGCTTCATTTCACAATGTAAGTGTTAAGGGACGTAAATGCCACCCAAAAAAAAAAAAAAAAAAAAAAGAAAATGATAAAATAAAACACTAAACTGCACACTTTAGTCAACTTAATAACCATTATTACAAACAGTGAACATTATGTAATATAATGGGTGGAAACTGTGACCTTGGATTAGAACCTCGTCCTCTCCACACTGACCTGGGGTCAGAACCAATGTCCTGGGATTATGGTAAACCGTCGCTCGACCAGTACAACACAAGATTATTTGGTATCGTATTATCTGAGCAAGAAAGAACATGCAGAATTCAACACACATGTGGGCTTCAGGAGATTAGAACGTTAATAACAAGTCAGTTTATTTGAGAAGTTTCATCCCTCCTATATCTTCCAGAGTACATATTTGGGTTTTGTCAGATATTCTCAAGCAGTGTGTTTAAAGCTGTGTCCTTTAAAAATGAAACATCCGCAAGTCTTTAAATCAATATTCCACTCTCCCCATTATTTTTATTAGTGAAAGATTACAAGTCCATGAATTCAAGCTGCACCGTGTCAGTCTGCATTCAATACTACCAACAACCTTCTCATCATGTGTTCAAGAATGCACGTTGAAATTCTCAACACTGAGTCATGGCAGCAATGTGCAGCTGTACTGTCATCTGTGTGAGTAGCGTGAGGCACACAAATGACTTCAGTTTATGTTGAAGGATTATTTATGATTCCAGTGTTTCTCATTTAGTAATACATCTACAATCTTGACTTTTTTGGCATAGTACAGCCAGTAAATGTCTCCTAGAATCTGAGTTTTATTCACATTAGAAGCATATTAAACCAAACCAAACTTATCAAAAACATTGCAGGAAATTAGTTTGTTAGCATTACAACCATTCAGAATAATTTAACTTTGTTAAGGGTCCAATACTCAACCATTTATATATTTTATATGTTTTGAATAAGAATTAAAAACCCTGAAAAACTACTAACACTATATAGTTTTTTTTAACCAGTCAGAGATGTCATTATGACTAAATCCCAGCTGTCTTTGACCTGCCTGTGTACGTGACGCTTTTATCATATGTCTAACTGAATGTGGGCTGGTTGGGAGGAAAGCTGTTGACCTTTTGATGTGGCTGTCTGGATTAAATCTCTGGTCCTGCAGTTCTCAACTCTGTGCCAGAGGAGAGATTTGGATAATTCTAGTTAACCCTTCCACTGAAATCTGTGGACCATAGAGAGCAGTTGAAAGCAAACAGGCTTAATAGAGGCTGCCAGGTTTTTTTATTTATTTTTTCTTTTTACCTTTTTATTTTTACCTCTGAAAGGGAAAATTCTCATGACTTCTCTGATTTTTATTTATTTATTTATTTACTTAGCCCTTATTTTACCAGGCAAAACATTAAGAACAAAATCTTATTTATCATGTTGGTCTATGGCAGAAAGCAGACAGACGCTGGCACATTCTTTTCCAATGGCTATTAAATGCAGAAGGAGCTAAAAGTTTATCTTCCCTACTTACTGATTTATTTTGGAAAAAACATCAACTACAGGACAGAGAAAAAGAGAAAATAAATTAAAAAGTAACATTAAACAATAGTATTTCAATAAATCATTTAAAACTGTTTAAAGGTGATATTGGATTGTAGTAAAACATTTACAGGTGTAATTAAAAATCTCTTGTAGAGGGTGTAAAACAGAGAGAAATAAAAGCATCTAGTTTCTAAAAGCATCTAGTTTCAGAGTTTTTTTTTTTTTTTTTTGTAAACATGATGTAACTGTACTATTAATCACACAGACATGGGCAATTGCCCAGTGCTTTATGTGCACACTGTAAAACGTTTGACTGCAAACTTGCTGCAATCCACTGGAAGCAGCTTTTACAGGGTAATATTTCTTGCAGGTTTGACTATATTTTAATTTATAAACTTAACTTTAAGGTACAGCAATAATACGATATAATATACACGATTTGTGTTAAGGAGCAATGAGTATCTCTTATTTCTAAAGATCAGTTCATTTTGTACACCCTGCTGAATGAGTAGATGCAACTCACAAGGAAATCTTTTTCAGCACTATGAGCCTACTAGAATATTATTTAATGAATGGCATAATTTGGTGTGTATGTTTGATGGAAAAAGTCATTACTAGTCTGTTGGTTTGTAGGACTGATGTATGGTTGCTTATATCCCGAAACATGCTTCTTTTAAGACAAAAAGTTTTAATCTCTTCAGGATACAGCTGGTATTGTGGTTACCAGGTGGTATGTTTCACCCTGTATATAAGGAGACCACAGCATTCAAGATATATGGGTTATTTAGGCATGAACTACAGCTGTAGTCCTATGTTGCTATATATGGTCCCCAATGGCTCATTACTGTGCTGCGCATGTGCTCCTCTGCACTGCTGTCGCAGGGCAGCATAATTGCATTCAAACCTGCACTTTCTTAAACCTACACCTATATCCAGCAAAATACAGGAAGACACAGGGGGCACCTGAGACCAAAATCTAAAGAAAACCAGCTTAATTAACATTTTCTTGCCAAAGTCACTAGCTGACCCTGAAGGAGAACCCACAAAGAGGTCACAACATGAAAGTAAGGTGAAAGTAAGTATGCAAGCCTTGTGGAAGGATGTACTTTTTGAAGGTTCAGAACAGTAAGTGGTGGCTGGATGCTGTCATGTGGTCCAAGACTAGCATAATCTCCTTTTTCTGTTGGAAGCCAACTGTTTCTCAATCATTTTTTTTAATAAGCATCTTTAATATACTGCATTATTTGATACTGTCGCAGTCAGCTGATGACCTGTTTCATATCAAATTAGCTCCTTCTTCATGAGCACAGTTCACAATGAGATAAACACTAAAGAGATATCAGTTCTTTGTAATAACAGCTGGTTTAATGTAAGACAGATTGCATCTTAGACACTTTAATGACTGTTGTCCATCAGTGTAATGATGATTATGTTGTCTCCAGTGCAAATTAGCTTGGCATGATCCACTCTATGTGCACATAAATTGATCATTTCATCTGAACATCCAGCAGTGATTAACTGTGTGTGTTTGCAGTGTTTGACCCATCATTACATCTTTAAATATTCTGAGCAGAGATATTTTACTTAAGATTTATTTTCAAGCACTCATCGCTGACAATATGTGTTATTGTGCAACATGTTTTTAATGCTAGTTCTGCTTTACTTTTTTTGTTTTATTACTTAGGCAAAATCATTGAAATAAACCCAGAAATTAAATGGAACTTCATCACTATAATATGAGCTGTTATAGTAAGTAAGATGGGTATAATCAGGGGAGGATGAACTATGAATATCAGAACCACTCAGGATAGTTCAGCTTATTTAATATTCACTGAAAGTACAGATTTTCTCATTCAGCTTTGACTTTGAATTGTACAGAACACGTAGTTTTAAAGACAGAACAGCAATCAGTCTCTGTAGTCACTGTCTGCAAGCAATTTCTGAGAGGTTTAGGTTGTGAATGTGTGATAAACAAGGTATATTCAGTGACCTGTTAATTTGGTTTAATGTCAGATGTCTTCAGCTTGATGAGTAGACTACTTGATGTTGCTGTTGTTTCTTTTTATTCAGTATAAAATAGAAAGTAGGCTGTCTGGATCACAGCATCATAGGTGTGGGGTTTTTTGATGTGACTGTTTGGATTATATGTCAGATGCAAAAGTCCTAAAGTGTTTTTCAGAGAACAGATTTGATAATTAGATTTAATGTCACCGCTGAACTCTGTGGTAATAGTTAGACTAAGGACCAAAGAGGTTAATAGGTAGTTTTGATGTCCTGCTTTGGCTTTGACTTTTTGACAAATGATTTTCTGTCTTCTGCCCTTTAGCTTTGAAGTTGTGAGTCTGTCATAACAACTGACCCTACGATATTTCCTCAGACAGTCCTGGCATCCAATTAAAAATGAGTATACTTTCTAAAAATCCAGTCCAGTTTCTCAGCTTTAGAATTTGCTGTTTATTTTATCGCCTTTAAAAAGTCCTGTAATTCAAAATCCACTCAAACTGTGATGGTGTTCCTGAGCTTTATCTGTTTTTATGTAGTAGCATCATGCCACACTTGGGCTTTGCCTGTCTTAATTGAGCTCTTAAGTCATGTTTTTCTACCGATTGTTTATCAGTGATCATCTCATCATGACTACTCCCCTTATTACACTCTCCCCTTGCCAGATCTTTTTCACTCTGAGTAGAAACTGTTCCAGCCATTGTATCTGTTTAGTATTCACAGTGTGCATGATCTTCGCCAGTGTGCCAGGATTTAGTCTTTTTTTTTCCTGATCCCTATTGTCAACTTGTGCTCCTGCATTTTTGTTTAGTTGAGTTTATATTTTTCTGCCTTCTGCTTATCTGACTGACCACCTTTATTTGACCTCTGCTGTTTGCCATGAATATCAGATATTGGACTTTTGTCCTGTGTAAAACAAAGACTTAAAGTCTGAACTCTTCTTATTAATAAGCTTTAGCTCCCCAGTATAATGCAGTTAACTGTTCCCGTCTATCATGGTGTGTTTTCTGCTCTCCCTTGTTACAATAGTCACACATGTTTACCACATGACCAGTGGGAGCAAAACCTTAATGCCAGCAGCTTTTTTAGATTACTAGAATTATGACACACCCATAAAGCCTGCACCTGACAATACATTTACTGTTGTAATTACCTACACATGCAAGAAAACTGTAAGAAAACTAGGACTCAGATTCAAATATGTTACAAGATAATGAACCAGTTAACACCACCTGCATCGCCTCTTACACAATTACAAATTATTTTAATATCAGTATATGATTCTTACATTTATTAATCCCCTTTAAAAAAAAGCTGATGATGGTCTTCCCTGCATGTGCTATGCTAATCAATGACCAGTTCTGACATCTTTGAACTTCAGAGATTCTCAAGAACCAGAAGGAGTTGTACACATCAAAGCTGAAGCATCAGAATCAGAATGTATTCACTTTCTGTCACTTTAAATATTCCAAGAGCTGTTTGTCCTGGGCACCAGGCTGGTTCTACGACATAAGTGCTCTTAGTTCCAGGAACCAGAAGCAACTGATTGTTTCAGTAACTGGAGCACATGGACCTGGCCTGGCATTCCTGAAGGTTCCTGACCTGTTACCCCGGTGTTCTGTCACATACTACTGACATCACAAAGATTGCACAAAAACCCAGATGTCAAGACCCAAACCCACCTCTGTAACCACTAGACTACCACTCCCAGAAATGCTAAAGTAAAAATCACTTTCTTCGTTGGTACCAGATCTCATGTGGACGGGACATGACAAATAAATACGTATTTTACTCAGTCTCCCTTCCACGTACACGTACCTACACTTGTTATACACCGTTGGGAAGCTCATTTTTTACATTTAAAGGATGTTTACTGTTCCAGGCTACAGTCATAACTGTCAGTTTAGTAAACATTTATTTCAGACCACTCACAAATGCAATATATCTTTAAGACATATTGTACTCTAGTAGCAGATGATAATGCAACAAAAACGGTCCTGTTACATCAGTAAAGGTTGAGTAGATAATTAAGTTAGTTAGTTAATTAAGATTTTGATAAGATCATCTCACTACTAAGGTGTGATGTTGAGATACTACTGCTGTGGTGCTGCTGATATTGATCTGTATGTGGAACTCTACTTTGACAACATTAAAAGAACATTAAACTTCATGCATCATTTTAGACATTTCTGTCCATTTGGGAAAATTCTTTTACAACTACACTGGCTCCTTAACTCAACACGAAGTCAAGATACTACATTAAATCTCTTATCTGTCACAGATAAATTCATTCACACACCTTTTAGAGCTCATCAACCTTCACATGTATATAGAAAAACAATTTTATCTTCATTTGCTTATATTCTTCCTATATTGTGATACATTTCTGCCTAACTTACATTTTGCATTATTTGTTCTTTTTTGGCTATGAGTTTGCTCAGGATATGTCTTGTTACACATAAAATAAAAAATAAAAAGTATTGAGTGTAGTATCATCCCTCTAGTTTTGCAGTAAATAATCATTATCTATGGTATTTACTGAAGACGTACAAATGAATTAAGCCATTTCTGTCAGGTTTCTCCTTCTTAATCAGGCCGTCCTTGTCATGGTTTCCACAAAATTGTGTCTGAACAAATAAAATTCAGTGCCAGGAAATATGATGAAAAGCTGGAGAAGGGAGTAAGAGGTAGTGATGAATGCACACTACCACTATGCAGGTTGTTCATTAAGTGTGCCACAGGGATTTGGTATGTGATCTTGCACTGCAGTGCTGTGCTGCAGAACGCAGAGGAAAGATGGAGAAGTCATCGCTAGAGGAATGTTCCACACCAGAGGTAGATGACTGTGCTATTATAGTCTTCTTGTCAGAGAAGACCATATTTTATTTAGAAGATTCATCACTTCCTGGTTCTATACTCCCCTCTGTGGCAACTATAAGCCACAGCTTCACAGTGAAGCTGCTAAACAGTGGGTGGCTATTAAATCAACCACATATATTTTGTACAAATAATGAATTTTATGCCCTCATACAAAACTTTGCACCATCACAAAAAGCATGAGATATTTGCACTAGTGCATCTGGTCATCCGTGAACAGCAGTTTTGGTTTAATTCACTTAGATAATTTGGAAAACAGAAAAAGAAACAACATTCACAAGCCCACTCAAACTGAAAAAGCTTACGGTTTCAGTGTTGAGTAAAATAACCAGGGTTGTTGTTTTTGTCTAACTTCTACATTTTAGAGAGTGTATGTAGACAATAGTGTCCTGTTTTGACAGCTTGCTTTGGTGAAAGCTTCTCACAGAGCATCCAGAGCTGTTCCTGGAGCCTCTGAGCACATGGATTATTCATGAGATCTGGAGAGAGGTGACACAGTCCCATTGTGTGGCTCATATGCCAGCAAGTGTGACAGGGCCAGCTGCATAGGGTCAAAAGAAAAAAAGCTGTCACGTGTTAGAAGCTCATGATGAACGATTACTAACGATGAATGTAAGTGACTGATAAAAATGAAGGGAAACAGCTTTCATGTGATGCTGTTATTGTATTTATTCAGAGCTGATTGCTTTAAAGGATTATTGATTAGTCATTACAAGACTTAGATGCACCTTCCCTTTCATTGCCTTTGATAGACTCTTTGATACTATATTTCTATTATATTTAGTCGTGGTGGAAGGAACTGATAGGCAAATAGCAGAAATAGAGAAGGCAGTACCTGTCTTTTTATTTTTTTAAGTCAGCAAATATAATAATCTGTGTATCTTGTGTATAGTTTGTGTATAGTTTAATTATTAGGAGTTAAGAAATTAGTATTACATAAAGTATTACCTTCTTTTCAATTAGCAAACCCTATACAAGTGCAGGTTGGAAGTTCGGATCCAGGTTTCACAGGTTTCCGTAGACCACACCACTATGATGAAGAAATGGCTCATGAGTCTTCTGGGAAACTAGAAGTTCCTCACAAAGGTCACTTTTAATATCTTTCCCACTGCAGAGTCAGAGACTTGATGGACTCCATTTGATGAATTTGACCAGGTGTTTTCGGCTCTTTCTCCTGTCCTGACTAATGGACAGAGCATTTGACCTTGCCATTTGTTGGTATCCTGCTATCTCACCAGCAGTTTTCATAAACTGGTCATGGTGCCCTTTGTAATTCTGAGAGGTCATTGTGGGAGGATGAAGGCTTGCAGTGGGGTCACTCCTGACAACCACTAGTTGATCAGTACACTTCTACTTTTTATCCTTATAGATCCTCTGATTTTACAGTCACCCTTCACAGTTTACTGAAGCTTTATATTGAGAATAATCAAGGTCTGGAAACCTGTCTTTTATGAATCCATCTTTTTGGTAGCTTTTCTGATGTCATTACCCTTCCTTTTATTGCCCCAAACTCAGTTTTTCTTGACACATATTGTGCTTTCTTGTGATTTTCTGTCTAGATCCCTTTCCAATATTTCTCAACTCTTAATCTGTTGATATTGGAAAGCCTGGGCAGAACTAACCTGGTCTTAAGAGCTAGAATAGTTATACAACCGTGCTGAGCCATTGTCATGAGGGGTCATTTTAAATGTTTTTTTTTTTTAATGGTACCTGTTCACAGAAGCTACATGCAATGCACAGTGTGTATGAACACTGTTCCCTTTACTCCAGTTAAAGAAATTTTGGCCAAGAGAAAGAAAATGTTCTATTTGTAACACCTTGAAAAGTCACTAATACAGACCACTTAATGAGAATAATGTTAGTTTGAATAGTGTTTTCTTGCAAAAAGTGTTGATTGTGACGTATCTTTCAGCAACTCTTACTCACACTTTATATAAGCACACACCATAATGTTGCTTGAGGAATTAAAGCACAAAATATTCATGCATTAACTTTTACAAACACCAAAAATATACACCCTTCTGTTGTTTGGCAGAATGAACTAACATGTTTTGTTTTAAATTTTAAAGCAGTTCATTGTGGATTGAATAGTTTACCTTGGCAGGAAATCCAACCCATTTATCTTATTCTGGATTGTAAGGAGGCTGGAGCCAATCCCTGGAAAAAGTTGAGGGTTCTCTTTGGATGGGTGGCCACTACACCACACGGCCAACGTGTATTTTGAAGGGAGCTGCGAGGAACCCACAGATGCACAGGGAGAACATGCAAACCAGTTTACATTGTCAGCTTAACCATGTAAAAGTTTCACCTTTATGGAGAAAAAATAAAAGCTATTTATTCTAACCAAACAGAATTTGAGCAATTCATTTTTATCATTAATTTGCACTGATAACATATTGACCTATTTTTACTATCTTGGCTGTTTTTTGTGCCATATTTGCTGTTGTGCTGCATCTTATTAAGATCTGAGTTTGTTGTCTTGTTGTTTCTTACTTGACAGCTCAGGTGAGAACACCTACATTGCCTCTGTCTTGCTTCAGTGCTGATTACTCACACACCAACCAGGTGCCCACACACATTTTTACCTGGAGCATGTCAGGGTGGATGTAAGGGCAAGAGGGCTCTGCAGTAGCTGTTTGTGACTGGCCTGGTTATGGAAAACAGACTCTGACATGGGTCCCAGAGGGTGCAGGGATTGTGGCATCTTCATGAAAAACATCCCTGTTGTGCCAGCTTCTGTCACAAGATGCCTGTGGATAAAAACCGGCTGTAGCAGCCTGCCGGGGAGGGAGAGAGAGCGTGAGAGGCACAGGAACAGTGAGGGGAGAATCAGGATTGGGCATGTCAAAGGAAAGCCAAAGAGGGAGGGAGATTAATGAGCACGAGTCAACAGAACTATGAAGGATTAGTATCATGACAGATTTATGTGAATATTATTCATGTTTGCTACCAAGTCAACAGTCAAGATGTGATTGTCGCAGGTAAATTCTAATCTTTTTAATCCTTTTTTGGATCATGGAAGTGGCTAGTTGTATGTCATGTATATTAAACAGCTTTACAAACTGTGTTATATTTGTGTTTTGTATCAGTAAATATTTTTAGCCGGAACCATGACACAAACTACACCAAAGATTTTTACAAAAGATTTGTAAAACACTACAGTCAAGTCATTAATATCACTGCCAACACAGTCCTTGAGCTGTGATGAATACGGTGTTGTATCTTTGATGCTAATTTCAGTTAGATCTTTTATAAATAAGAAAATTATAACTTTACTCTTAAGTGTGTGAGGGCTGAGCTGAAGGATGGGGGGAAGGCTGATCGATCTCCTGGGTCATTCATCTGAGAGAACCACAAATTCAAACCCTCAAACTTTTTGGAAAACATCTAAAGTGTTGCAAATTTAGATGTTGTGTTTTCAAATCCATCTATCCATGTTCTACACCCACCAATTCTAGTTCAGGGTCGCTGCATATCCCAGCAGCTATTAGGCAAGAGGCAGGATACATCCTGAAAAGGTCCATCGTAGGGCCATGTTGTGTTTTCACCTTAGTGAAAAAGTAAAAAGGTAATGGGCTGTTTGCTGTCATCATCAGGGCATCGCACCTTTCACTCAGTTCACCAGATGCAGATGTCAAACTGGTCTGGAAACAAGACCAGTTATGATTTGTACAGCGATAGATAAGGGGTCATGGGTTTATCTAGTCTTTACTTAATGGACTTACAGGAGCTAAGCTATTACTGAAAGCACCTAAGCTTCCATATAATCCAAGGTTTACTTCTACAATTGTTGGTCCCAACATCCTGTGGACTCTGCCAGTGCACTGCCTGAAGCTAATCCTCTTCAGCCTATTCTCACAGGAAAACATGCAATAAATACATTTGTAAAACAAATTCAGATTGCAGTCTCATTACAAATCGGGGTTAGAAGTCATGATATGGCAGCATATGAGTAGGTTTTATGAGGCAAATCATCCATGTGATGATACCATTACAGTAATCCATTTTATAATAGGTAAGCTCTAACCATTTTCTAACCTTACATGTATTTAATGACATTGATTTCATCCTAACCATGTGTATAAAACTCCTAACCCTTTTTTTTCAAAGGAGGGCAAAATATGTTAAATGAAAAGGAGTATAATTTAAATGTGTTAACATTTTGAGTAGTTGAATTAGCGCCGTAAAGATGAGTTGGCTCGAATTGCGGCCCACTTATCCATCTTTTGCCTAGCAGATCCTAATAGAAGAGCTAAAGGCTCTGGTTGTGAGGAGGTTGGTGGAGTTGAATCTGCTGATATTGCCTTCCCTGTCTGAGGTCAAGGTCGCTGGTGTGTCTGGTTCATTGCCTGTTTGTAGCCCAACCACGGTGAAGGTGGGTAGCCACAAGACTGAATCCTCTGAGGATAAGGCTCCTGGGTCAGTGGAGCCTGGAGTGGAGGATGAGGTCGCTGGTGGGAGTAAGACTGTTTTCACACTTCCTCAGTTCAACCCTCTCTCGAATGGTGGCTCCGGTGGGTTGAGGATCGACGCCCTGTTGAAACTCAGACTTACTCGGTTGCATTTAGAGGCCCAGGAAAAGGCACAGATGAGACAGTTTCAACTTGAAATCAAGAAGCTGGAAATTGAAGCTGTAAAAGCTGTTTGTATTCGCCAGCTTGAGGCTCAGTCCAGGGTTGATACTGCACAGGTGCCAAAGGCACCTAGTGGTCCTGTTGGGCCCTCTTCCCCAGTCACTAGCCATACAGGGCCTTCGATATCACCAAGTTTGTTTCTTTGATGCTTGACTTCAATATTAAAATCTTTGGAGTAGTTGAGAAAGATGAAACACTTAAATTATGCCTGTTGATGAGGAGAAAGCCACAAAGGTGTTCTTTACTATTTGTTTGGCACAAGAAAACTATACTATTATCTAAGAATTTGAGCAGTTGAAAGTAATATTAAATTTCCAGCAGACACACTACAAGTGTTACTTAGTATGCCTCCCCAATGAACCCTGTAGAATTCATAATGTGTACTTGAGCAACTATGGCTTTTAAACTTGAAACAATCCAAAATAATCTCTCCCCTGGAGAAGTAATTATGTACCTACTCATTTGGCAAACACTTGAAGGAAGTATGAAAGCAAATGCGGTGTTATTTTGAGTATGCATTTTCCTGGAGGAAAGGCGTATTTATATATATATTTTAGCAGAAATAAAGAAATTTGAAGTGGAATTTCCCACGTTGGCAGGAAATCCATTATTCATTCAGGGGCGCCACCCTGACAGCTGCTGAAGTAGCTCTGAGATTAAGGACAAGTATGGATGGATGTGTGTCTCATGTATATTCTGTTTCATCCAAGAAGCCAAACTCCTCTTGTCTGCCTGCCACTGCTAGCCTATCCCGCAATTGCTTTTAAAACAAACAGTCCAAACAGATGAATTAAGAGGTTTATGTGGAACAGTGAGAAATTCATTCATAGCAAATATAAGACAAATGAGATGTAAAGAAGCATGCCTATCTGGACACATGAAGTTTCATTTTGGTTTGAAACCATGCCAGGATGTCCCATCCCGAAATCTGTGAAAGGTAATACATTATCTAAGCATTATTATATAATAGTTAAAATACAATTTTTTAACATAAATTTCTTCTTTGTGCACTGAATCTTTTTGTCATGACAGCACCTGTGAGGTGGTGTTTGGTACTTAATGTTTCTTCCAGCAGAATCACAGATCTTATTCATACGGAAACGTGGAGTTGTCACCCAAATTAAAAAAAAGTTAGGACCTTATCACGTTGTAACATGATAGTTTATTGTGAGAGGATGAATCAAAGTAGTTTGTACTGTATGAAGATGTTGTTGCGACCTAAATTTGATCTAAATACTTTTCATGGAAAATTTTCTTGTCAAACATTTTAGTTATTTTTTATCAATAATTATTCTGCTCTGATTTATTGTTGTAGACACAGAAATGTAGGCCAGTTATGAGCAACACGGTGCATCGCCTGCCTCCAAGCAGTGAGATGGTGCCTGCTTATGTCTGAGTGTGTGTGCTGCTTTTAGTTCNACGGTGCATCGCCTGCCTCCAAGCAGTGAAATGGTGCCTTATGTCTGCGTGTGTGTGCTGCTTTTAGTTCACTACATGTACCAGTGATTACGCCTATGGCTGTCATCTGAAAATAGAAAGGAAAATTATAAAGGCTATGTGCACCGCTGGGACTGGAGGAAATAAGTTGCTGACACAACGACGTAGTCCTGTCTGCTTTAAGGGTGCAACGTTTACACAGTTTCCTTCAAGCTTCACCAAATCTCTCCAATGAAGTACCATTTAATCCCATTTGGTCTACTTTTTCACCACAACACGTATCCTATTATAACATGATACGTTTCACGTCTTTACAATAAACTTATCACGTTAAATCGTGATAAGGTCCCTTTTTTTATTTGGGTGACAGCTCCATGCTTCCGTATATTCAGCATAGGCTGGACAGTTAAATTTCTTTCAAGTCCTTGTTGAAGTTTTGTTTATTTTCTTAGAGTGTCGCCAAAGATCAAAGGCTTTTTAGATGTTTTTCATGTGAAAATATGAATACTTGTCATAGTGATTTTTTTTTTCCATGGTCTACTTGAGGAAGGGTTTGATCCTACTTTAAACCAAGTTAAACAAACTAAGAATCCATTATACAGTACATGGTTACAAGCACTGTACTTGAAAATGACTTTTTTTTTCTTTTTAGTAAAAATGGAGAATATCCAAGCTATCATCAGGCTAGAGAAGTGTCATGTCTTGGATAGGTCCTCAGTTCATTTAAAGGCTATCTCGGAAGCAAACCACCATGCATGCCCACACTCATAACTATGGTCAAATTGGAATCACCAGCAAAACCCACACAGGCTCCAGGAAAACATGCCAACTCACACAGAAAGTCCCTGGCAGAGATTTGAAGAAACTAGTTGTGAGGTAAAACTATCAACCACTGCATCATCATTTAGCCATCCAATAACAAAAAAATAGCAATACTCCATATTCCACCCCAATACCGCAACCCCATGGTGCCTTTGTTCATGCATAATTCATAATAAAGAAGAAGAGAATATTTCATTTGTAGTTGCTGTGAGATCAAATATATGCAAATTTTAAAAATCCATCCATCTGACTTTGATCCGTTTGTAGCCCTGACCAAGAACTTTTGATTTTTTCAGTTTAACCAAGTGATGTTACTAAATTAAATGAGGAAGAAACTACGGTTTGAAGTCTTTTAGCTGAGAGATGAACATCTCACAGACGAGATCTATACTTGGTTTTTGTTATGTTAAGATGTGAGAATCCCTTCTCACAAGCTACGCTGCTTAAAGGCAGTGTGAGAGACAGCTTAACCACTTTGTTGATGTTGGAATAAGCATCTGGGTTACTTGTATTTACTATTTGAACCAACTCATACGCAGAAGAGGCTGCCAGACGTTTTCCTGCCTGCTTTAAGCGCTTCCATTGTGGCACAGTTGCAAGGTGGCCTCATATTTGTTGAGAATGCTGCAAACGATTGTGTTTACAAAACTGTGAAAGTCCTGCATTTCTTGAGGTCATGTTAAAGGATCAAATGGTCACATGACTTCAGAGAGTAAAGTCCAATTTTAAACTCGTCAATTAACCCTCCATATAAATTTGTCTTGTCATCAGGATTAAATCAAATCAAATTAAATCAAATCAAATCAAATCAAATCAAATCAAATCAAATCAAACTTTATTTATTTAGCACTTTCACATACCAAGAGGTACCTAAAGTGCTGCACAGGTAAATTAACAATACATAAAAATGTCAAAACAACAATAAAACAAGCAATAAAAGAGAAAAGATAGTAAAAAGCTTGGCCTATTGATTGTGCTCTCTGGAATTAAAAGCCAATGTAAAAAGATGAGTTTTTAAAAGCGATTTAAAATCATTCAAGGTTCTGGCAGACCTTGCAGAAAGAGGGAGATGATTCCTGAGTTTAGGGGCTACTGAGGAAACAGCTCTATGTCCCCGTGTCATGAGTCGAGTCCTATTGACTAATCATACATGATCTTCTGACCTCACTACAAGGACGGTAGAGAAGCTCAGACGGATAAGGAGGAANATGATGATGGTAGAGAAGCTCAGACGGATAGGGAGGAACCAGGCCATTTAAACATTTAAAAGTCAAAAGTGAAATTTTAAAAGAAATTCTAAGCTTCTTGCTTTTTCATGTTTGTCCAATAAAGGATGGTTGAAATTCTTTGAGCCTTTTTAAAATGCATTTGCTTTGTTTGCTAGATGTGGATGTGAGCACCAAATCTTACATCACATTTCAGTGCATTTATCAAGCCACTGGACATCTTATAGCCACTTTCAGGAAAAAAAAGTCTTTTCTCCCGTTCAGACCCTAGTTGGGGTTTCTTTGTAAAGGGTGAAATGCCAAAGAAGCTTAATGTCTGTTGCTTTATAGCAACTGTTTGGTGGGAGATCAGTCAAGTACGCAATAGCGCCTTTTAACACATGTGGCATTACTCATTCCTGATTTTTGACACACATGCATATCTGCATAGTAGTTATGTGCACCCCTGGTTTAAACATTATGAGTTATGTTTCCTTGCTGCCACTTGTAGCATCGGTACTTTCCTGGGCATCATTATAGGTCACATTTAAAAGGTATGAACACACTGCTTGTGTGGTCATTTTGAGTTAAGGACTTATTTTAAAGTGAAAAAAAGATCAACAACTAAATGCACAAATTTCAAGAAGTATCTTTATAAAAAAATATATATATAATGTGTAATAGCTCTGACACCAAGCAGAAGCAATTAACTTCATAACAGTAATTAACAAATTCACTCTTCAACGGATATAAGCAAATAAATTCAATGTTATCAGCTGATCTCTGATATAGAATATCAGAGTTTTGCATATTATTTTCTTTTCTTATGTCTTATGTCTTAGTTATTACTGTTTTTCTTTAAAACTGAACAGCAGATTACAGTGATAACAATATAAACCATTCTCGTACCTTATTGTGTACCATTCTGATAACTTTGAGTACAAAAACGAGACAATGTTTGAATGAAAAAGAGAACTGAATCAGTCATGAGTATAGAAAAAAAGTTTCTCACACTTTTATGAACCTCTGACATCCTCCAGAGCTTTTCTCTTTGCTGCTGAACAGTGTGTTGATATGTTAAGATAAAGTTTGTTGAGGTAAGATACCTGTGAGTTTTAAACATCACTTTGTCATGGTAAATATATTCTTGTGTGAGGGAATTTATCAGAATAGCTGCCAATTTACTGCAAACCACTTGTTTTTTTTTTTATGTAATATTAGCATAAAATCATAGAGCTCTTGAAGCTTAATTTCTAGAAGTGGACCTATTAGCAGGATCTGATCTTCAAAGGCCTAATAAATCCATGAAGGAAGGGATAATCATAAGATGGAGTTGTTCTGTTCACTTCTCAGTGTGATCCGGAGAAACTTCAAAGCATGACAAAATTTAGGTAAAGTTAAATGTTTTACTGATGTTTTTAGCAGGAATCTCTCAGAACAAGTGCTCCAAATTCCCACATTGGATGACACCTTCTTATTCTTGACCTCATGTTTCTAATGTTCTTTCTTCTTCCTTTATCTTTTAATTTTTTCTTTGGTGTCTTTGTAAAGCACTTTGAATCACCCTGTTGTTGAATTGTGCTATTCAAATCAACTTCCCTTAATAACTTTTTTTTTTTACATCAAACACTTGCATTTTATTGAAACTGTTCAGTTCTGTCTGTCCTTATTCCCTCTGTGTCATTTCAAGGACGTAAATGAATTACTTTCCAGAGAGAGCTTTAAAAAGAAGAAAAAGAAAAAGTCAGCCACATATGATGACCCTATGTGGAATAGGAAGCTCTGGATATAGTAGAAAAAGCACCACTTCACATCTGACCTCTCTTCTAAACCAATCTCAAGCAGAGTGCATGCAGCACACACCAATTAGGACCCAGTAAAGCTGGGGAGGGGTCAACAGGTCAGTTATTATCCAGCTGAGCCATTTGTACACCTGACAGAGTGTGAGACCATGGTTTGGTTCTAGAAATGGAATATGGATATGGATAAGGACTTAAATATCTATTCAGGGAAATTTTCATTTAACTGTTTTCACACATCCACATGCCTCTCTGTGTCAATACATAGATTGATCCTATAGCTGGGAGAAAAAAATGGCACGACATCCCAAACCCAGCTGCTGTTTTTAATGGTTGTGTGATAGATATGAGCTGAGGTTAGTCTGGTGTCTGGGGAAAAACCTATTGATGTGAAGATGTCTCCCTTCTTCAGAGGCAGAGAATGGAAACCAATTTGTGGGACATATGACCCGACTCTGGAGGGACTTAGCAATCTCACCAGTAACAAAGGAAAAACCTCAACATCCTCTGTCCTTGGCTATGATTAATTTGCAGATACATTTTTATAGATTCTGTCTTCCTTCACACAGAGTGTGCTCAAGTGTTAGTGTAGAAGTTTTCTTGATCTACATTGGAGACTTACCCTTCAATGAAGAAGGCTGATATGCTCAGAAATTGGAGGAAGTTCACCACCTCTGTTCAAATCCAACCTGCTATGTTTCATGTAATGTTTTTTTAACTGACCTCAAACAGTTTTTGAGAAAATCACATTTCATGTTTAATGTACAGTAAAGGAAATGTGAGGAATTAAGGATTAGTGACATTATAACAGAAATGTCAATGTAGCCCCAAACTCTTACTTTATTGACCTGAAATTTTAATGAGAACATGCTGGATATCATTTATATTTCTAAGTGTGTGAAAAGTCAAACATTTGAAAAAAAGTCTAAGCCTGACAACGATTTTCCTTCATAGCTGTTTTGATCATGGCCGGTGCAAAAAATCACCAGGGTATAAAATAATTATCCTCTAAGAAAATTGGTTGCTTTTGTACCATGTTGTCTTAGATTTTAAATTTGCTGCTGTATGGCAGTGTTACCTTGGAGGCTTAGTCTTCAGTCAGCAAGGATATATTTTTGTCTCTTTTTGTTCATTGTGATAATGTAATTAGCCAAAATACGTTCAGAATGTTCTCAAATTAAAATATTTTTTGTCCCACAATCTGGCATGTGAGGTTTTTATGCTCCTTTATTTCATCTGGGATGGCAAACGGATGCAATCTATCTCTGAAAGGAGAATATTTTTAGTGGCCAAACTACAACTTTATTTATTGAAGAACATCCTTTTCAGACAGGCTGTTAACAAATAGGCCATGAATGTCAGTAAACAACTTCACAAACATTAGATTAAATCTGTTTTCTCTGCTATGTGGCTTGGCTTATCACCAAAAATAAGTTTAGAAATCCAGAAGGAGTTAATGTAAGCCTGAGAGGACCACCTTGAGGTGGTTCAGGGACCTGATAAAGATGCTCCTTTGCCCAGCAGGGACTTCCTGGAGGAGATACAACTCCCAGCTGGCCTTAAAGCATTTGGGGATCCATGAGAAGGTGCTGAGGAGATAAGGACAATCTAGCTGCTCCACTTGTTTCTAAAACCTCCCAAATGTAGAAAAAATGATTTGGGAGTATTAATTGGTGGCTGTTTATTTGAAAAAATGATAACATCTATCCTTCATTACATATTTTAGGGGTGCAGTATGTTTTTTTTTTTTTTTAAGTCTAATAATTTGATCTTTTTCACACCACTAGTGGCACATAGAGAGAGTTCAAATACACAAGTGGTGCAGTTTGACAACATACTGCACCCCTTAAAAAGTATAATGAATTTGGTTTAATTATATTAATAATTCATAATAATAATTAATTAATTAATAATCATATTAATAACTTTTAAGATCTGGACTTGTAGAGTCTTGAAGACGCAAAAATGTGTGCTTTTTATTACAACGAGCTCATCCCCACATCAACACGGCATAAAAGTGCAAAAATAAACATGTTTAAAACAGCAAATGATTCAAGTATCACAATTTATTACAAAAACTAGAACTTTTTTTTTCTTTCTGTCAGTGTTGCCATGCTTTAAGCGTATAACAATACAGTATAAAACCTCAACCTAAAAGTAGGATCGTAAAAGCAAAGATCAGAGATGCTGACGCAGCATTACAGAAGTTAAGACATGCTGTTACTGTACAGAGAACATTCCTGCTGAAGTTCAAGCAACTGTAAAACGCGCCATTGTCATCAATGAATTGCATTTCACATTACAACAATCTTTTCCAGCCTCATCCAAAAAGTGTTTTGACAAACACCTTTTTTTTGATAATAATTCACTAGAAATAAACACAAAAGCACAAACACTCTGCAAATGACGATGAATGTGCTGAGATACTTTTCAACAGCCCAAGGCACTCAGGCTCAAATGTTGGCAATGAATATACGTCATTCTTCACACAAAATCACGTCAAGCAGGTGGTGGTAGAGAAAGAGGAGTGACGGAGAAACAATGTTGTCTTTTTTTATTTTTCTTAACCTCTTGAAGAACACCTTCCTTTTGAAGAAGTCCACCCTGCCCTTTTTTCACAGTGAAAATTCCTGGCAGTCGAGACAAAAAAAAAAAAAAAGACATTTGAAGAAGTCAGTCATTTTGTTGAATAGCGTGACATCTGTTTTCTAAAAACTACATGACCTCCTACTGTATGTCTGATGTTGGTTCCTCAGTTTGCTCTCTCAGAGCGACCTCTGCTCTTGGGAGTGGCGTCGCCAGCTTTTTCAAAGAAAACCACAAATTAAACCTGATGTGCATTCAAGCACCACAGGATGCCAAAGTGACTCTTTTCAGTGACTTCTCCCAAATGAGAAATCTGGTAAAAATCTATCAAATCGTCCACAAATTCTATTTTCAAATATCTATAACAAAATTCCAGACGGTACTCGACTGCGACAATCTCCTCTTGACCTTTCGAATGTGTTTACCGATGCCGTGACAACCGTATCTTTTGCAGACACACTGGGTCTGTCTTCCCCGCTGCTCAGTTCAGTTGACGACAAGCTTCAAATGTCCATTTCGAGGCACCTCCGTAAATATCAAGGCTTGTCTCCATCCACGCAAAAACGTTGCCCACTTGAGCTTTGCTGCTGCAGGTTGCCAGATTATAAATCTCTCCCACAGACAGTTTACGATCCCAAATGTGGAAATTTGCCAGATCTCCAACAAAAGCTTGTGTGGCGTCAAATCCTCCCCCATACGTGTCCTGTGGCGAGGAAAATTGTTTTAACAAAGATGAAAATCCTGGTACATAAAGCGGACAAGAATATTTTTGATTACACTGATATGTGACTGAACTGAAAGAGCAACATGTACCCTTGATGCACCCAGATTTTAAGAAGATCTCACTTAAAGATTAAATTTTTGAAAACAGCCAAGGATGGACAAACATAATAAAACTTGNTTTTGAAAACAGCCAAGGATGGACAAACAAAACTTTTCTGTGTGACTATAAACATCTTGGTCTGCTTGTTAATTTACTGTCTGCATTATGAATGACATTCTACATTTGACTAAATATGTCATGTTATATAAAATAAATGCAAGAAAATGGTTAAAAAGTATTTTGCTCAGGGCCATGAAGATAACAAAAGTACTTAGATGAGAATTAGGAAAATATTAAATCCATACCTGCTCCTGGCCAATGATCAGCAGGCCCTGTGGTTTGATGGGATGATATGGAGCTAGATTTTCTCCACTACCCCTCTTGACACCATCTTGGAAAGCTTCCCAAACACCATCACGAGTTGTCCAGGTCACACAGATATGATGCCACTTTCCATCATTGATAAGAAAAGGCAGCTTTGCAACCTTTAACAAGTTCAAATGCAGAAATGATTAGATTTATGACCCCAAAGGTAAAATAAAAGAACGGGAAACAATATGGTTATCATCTTAATACCTTGTCATTTATTAGTATCTCCATTGGGTTGTTTCCCCACTCTATGAGGACCAGCTCATTAGCCTGACCAGGAACAGCATAGGAAAAAGGTGTTCCCACTCCAGGAGAGGCATTGGACTTCAGCCACATGCACACAGTAAGGGCATACATCTCTGGCAAACTCTTCTTCACTTTTGCATACATGTAGTTGGTTCTCAGTGGAAATGTTAGCTGGAATTTATCCAGTGGTCTGTTTTCTCTCTGACCTGTGAGGGAATAAAGTAACAGGGCACATTTTAAATATTTATACTCACACATATTTTTATACCNCTAATATAGCCTATCACACTGCGGATTTAGACTTACATGTTACACAACAAATCCACAATGATGCTCCAGATTTGCTTTAATCTCGTATAAAACCATCACTGCAGTGATGTTAACTTCCATCTCATCTTTTTTTCATGCATTCAAACTTCTTCTTTTTTTTTTTTTTGCTTCCATAACAAGGTTTGGCTGACTGCTAGCACCAGAGGGGTCCCAAACTGAGACAGCATCATGTTATAAGTTCTCAAAATAGAGCAAATGGAGGCGGAAGATCGTTCACTGAATGCAGGGGTCTCATTTGCATGAATTAGAGCAGGAAACTGCAGAATGCAACAGACTGCTTTTCCCTTCGTTTAGCATTTTGAAAGTTAAATTTGTCAACTGCAGTGATTTTTCTTTTGTTTTGTCCCGTCGCTCCCCAGCCTCGCCTCTATCATACTTCTCACCAAGCACTCCCAGATGCCCCTCGCTACCTTTTCCAGATCCCTACCTTTTTCCAGGTCAGAGATCCTCTGATGTAGGGACGTGAGGGTGGACTCCACTCTCCCACGTTGCTCCGTCTCATTTCGGAGTCCTGGTTTCCCCTCCTCGATGCTGTTTACTCGGGACAACACCTGCTTCTCTAAGTCGTCGATCTTACTTTGGAGCAGGTCCTTCAGGCTGTTCGCCTGTACCGAGTTGTTACTTCTGCTGAATTGCTGTTCGGGGCAAAAACGCAATAAGCTTATTAACCGCTGAAGGTGGGACTGGTTGGAGATTAACTTTTATATTTAAGGGTTATGGATATGCAACTTTAATTCATATTTGTCCTTTTTTATTTTCATATTGACACGCATAGACTATCATTGTTAATAGTCTATGTCAATACTGGTTTTAATCAACAAAATGTTATTGTAATGGTGGGTAGAGATTTGCGCAGCGTCAAAGCGGTAAAAAAAATCTGTGCAAAAACATCAGCCTACCTCCAGATTTTCCAGCCTCTGCTTCAACGATTGTAAAGTCTGTGATAGCTGCGTCAAAGTGTCAGCGGGGCCCCTCGATACATCTCCCATAGTGTTTTTGGTCCCCCCTTCTTTCCTTCTGCCCCCGGGACGCGCGTCCCCGGGTTCTGCGCCACTCTGGCTCTCACACCGAGCCAACTTCGAGGTCAGTTCTCTAATAGTCTCTTTTTGGTTAATTATCGTCTCTTTCTGCTGCAAAACTGTCTCCCGCAGCTGCATAACAGTGGTCTTCAAGTCCTCTCCTGGCACGCTGTTCTGCAACGTGGCTGCGCATATGTCCATATCCTTGGGTACGGACGTGCAAATGAACTGCGTCTGTCCCGCAAAGTCTTGACATAAACTCGCCAAAAATACGCCGGAAAATAGAAAAAGTCTCCAACAGAATCCGTTCTTTGTCGCCTGCATGTTGGCGTCTGTGTTGAGGTTTTTGTTTGTTTCTTCTTTTTGGTCTACGAGCAGCACCGACTTCGCGCTTGTTGTTGTACTCCTGTCCGTGCGAGCGCACCCGCTTTTATACGGCGTGCCCGGCTCTGCGCAGAGCGGGTTCACTGCATCGCAACCAGAGGGGCGGGATCGCACTCTGCCCCCTCTTTTAAAACGTCTCCAGAAGTTGCGTCACATTCAAGAGATGAAACCCATTTTGCTTTCAGGCTCTCACATGTTAAATCTTTCATCACTTTGACTATTTGTCATTTCTCGCTGTGTATTATTCATTCGTAAAACGCGGATTTGTTGGCGGAGAAGGGGCTTGCTTGTGTGGCTCACGGCCAAAAGAGGCCAGCTGTGTTTGTTTTGTTTCTGGCGCACTGGAAACCAAACACAATGAAGGTGGATGCAGATGAGAAGTTGCAGTGATTTGTATATGAGAGACCACCCCCAGATTCAGCACCAAGGACAGCTCCCCTCACATCACCGTCACATGGAGCAGCGAGAGCAGCTGTCTGTTTACGCTGCTGCCTACAAATGTTCCCCTGCTCGGGCTTTATTTCTCTAAACATGATCTGTAAACTCAGTCTGAGAAAGTATGTTCAATTCAAACCTTCAAGCACACACAAAGACACACACTTTATTCCAACAGATCATCTCCTTCAGTGGAGATCTGCTCTCTGTATCACTTCAAAGTAATTCAATTTCTCCAACAGTAGCATATCATCAAACAGTTTAAACTATGAATTAATCAGGAAAGGAAATGTTCAGTCTCTTGAGCTGCATTTACAACTGAGTTGATGCTAAAAATAACATATAAACACACTTATCGTAGTGAAAGCATATCAGCTGTCAGATTAAAAATGGGTGGAAAGATGCAGACGTGCATGATGTAGAAAAGCCTGCATGTGACAATAGTAGGTGGAGAAGGTTAAAAGGTTTGTGGCATAATTACAATCATCTATTGTGGGTCATTAAATCCGAATGCTTTGTTGATGCACGTTTTATCCTGTTTGCTGGATGGAAAT
>CM047976.1:18892742-18903378 GCA_026261665.1 Melanotaenia duboulayi
CACAAAAGAGACCAAGACAGTGGTAAGAAGTCCAGATAATACAGAGCTAGTTTTCTCAGAACAGCTCGGTCTTTCATCTTTTTGAGTTCCAGGGTGTCACAAGGCTGAACATAAAAACTGATACTCTTTCTTTAGTTATCAAATGAAAGTTTTGACCAGTTAAGCTGAACAGTCAAGCTAAGAATATAAAGTTAAAGAATTTATGGGCAATAAATCTAGATAATATACCCCTAAAGGTGCATAGATGGAAGTTATTGTGCATTTTGTAAAGATTTATTTTACCTCACAATCAAGAAGTGCTGAGATTCTAACCCTGCTTTCTGTCTGTTCACCTGATGCCTGGAAATTCATCAAACATTGTTCCCTCAGTGTTTAGAAGCAAGGCAGCTTCAAACAGCTTTGAAATTAATCCTGCTGACTTGTAACATTTTTATTAGTAAATTCGAAAAAAATTTCATCCTTTCATTCAGTAGTCGTCCTCCAGACAGACCTCCAAAACCAACCACGTCAATTGAATGCTGACTGGCTGACAGTTAACTTGTTCATTAACTTGATTTAACTGTGATGGACTGGTAACCTGTCCAGGTGTACCCTGCCTCTCGCTTGCTAATTGCTGGGATGGGCTCAAGCTTCCCCGCTACCCTGAATTGGACTAAGTATAGAAAATGGATGGATGGTTAACTTGATTTTATAACAAGCCTCAATGAGCACAAAAGCAATCCTTGTAACAGTGATCTCTGGTGGTGAGTCATACTTTTAAGTAGGGCTGAATGATTAATCATTTTTAAATTGAAACTGCAATTAAAAACTTTGCAATTAGCAAAAGAGCGCAATTAGTTTCCATGTTTCATGGCACCTGGTTAAAAGCAGCTGTTTCAACAGTTTTACAAATCCACTCGCTTCCGACTCAAATCCTGACGTCATCCAACAGTCATTTATATGTACATGACAGCTACACTCTTCTGTGAAGTTTTCAAACCTCACAGTGGACTAATTTTCCATAAATGACTGAAATGCTGTGACAGAAAATAAAAAGACAGAAACTGTCCAAATGAAAGGTCCTTATGAAGTGAATAAAGACGGTTTTACTGACAGGAGTTGCTCCATATTTTCTCAAGATTCTGATCTCAGATGCCATTAATAAAAACTACAAAGAATACTGGTTCCAGTTTAAGCCGTAATACAACTCAGAAATTATACAGTAACAGTAAATTCAGCTCGTTCATCTGCATCTCTGTGATGGGCTTGAAGTTCTTAGCATAACAAGTCTTTCCATTTTAATCTCACTAGGAGAAAAAAAACTTATTTTGTCTGATTTTCAGGAGGCTTAACCGGCATATTTTCCAACATGCATTTTCTGCTGGTTGGAGTGTGTGCACATGTATGCAAACATGTATGTTAGTGTTCTGCGCTATCTGTGTATAAACTTGCTGCATCACGACAGCAGCACCACCCAGCCAAAACGCTTGATACTGAAGATCACCACTAGGGGCAGTACACCGCACTTGGACTGAAATAATGAAAAGGCCAGCCTGCCAGTCACATAGTATTTCTGTAAATAACAGTTTACCAATCTGTTGCCAACTTTTAAGGCATAAGTGTTTGTGTAAATGAGAAGAAAAAATCACAAAGATGTCGATAGTTGCAGATAAGGTCTTCAAAACTATCTATCATTGTGTTTGAGCTTGTATTTATGCTCCTGTTCGCATGAGCACCCCTAGCATTCAAGCCAATATTGTAACTCGTGCATGTGAAACGTTACCTCATGTGTACGCTAGGAAGGTGTGTCAGCCATGATACATGCACAGACTCGTTGTTAACAGCAAGTATATCTCCGCCTTTATAGAATAAAAAATAGTGCCATTAAATTGAATTTTTGTTAATTAACATGTTAACTTTGACAGCCCTATTTCAAAGCAATATCATAATAAATAAACATACAGTCATGGGTTCACAGATGCTATTAAGAAACAAGGTATAGAGGGATGTTGAGAGTCTTGCGCTAAAGCTTTCATCTTTCTAAAGCAAGGATCCCAAACTCCAGAGCTCTTGGTCCAGGGTCCTGCAGGTTTTTGAGGTTTCCAGCCGCAAACACACCTAATTAAAATTAACTGGTTCTCCAACAGCAAGAGAAAAATGAAAGAGACAGAATTTGCTGGACAAAGAGTGGCACTTAGCAATCGGTTTTTAGTATAAATATTGCAGTGCCGTTATTGAAACAGATACCAAAAACTACTTCATCATAGACCGAACAATAATAAGGTTTACCAAGAGACACTTTGTGTTGATGTATTTGAAGGTTTGCGTTGTATAAATTCATGAGTTAACAGATGGGCTCAATGATTTTACAGGTACAAAATGTATTATTAA
Organism: Melanotaenia duboulayi; assembly: GCA_026261665.1. Lineage (NCBI taxonomy): Eukaryota > Metazoa > Chordata > Actinopteri > Atheriniformes > Melanotaeniidae > Melanotaenia > Melanotaenia duboulayi. Next base: position 18,895,113 of record CM047976.1, read on the forward strand.
TTGTATGCTGCAAACAAATACAGTATTTTGTACTATAAATCTTTCATGAAGATTGTTTTACTACAGAAAACCTGCAAAATACCTGCAAGAGAAATATTCCCACCAAATCAGGCCTTTTAAAGGCCAAGGCTGAGTTCTGTGTGCCCCATGCTCACTTTATAAAGCTCACAGGCCAATTAAGACACTTTCCAACAACTACTTCTCTCTTGTGTCCTGGTATTTATTTTAATTGGTTATTATTGGCAGTCAATGACAAATTTTGTTAAAAATGTCAAGGTACATACTTATTTTAAAACTTCAGTTTGTTTAGAAAATGAATCTGAATGAGATCAAGATGGATGCTGAGAGAGCAGCAACCTTGGACCAGAATGAACCAGCAAATTAACGCATTAGCTCATGTAAAAAAAAAAAAAAAAATTAAATAAAAGGAAAGGCATTTGATCCTTAGGGTACATATTAATAAAGTCTCAGACCTTGATGAGTGCAGCTTCACCTTATTGGCAGCCATCTCAGGAAAGGACAAGGGATGCAAATTTCCCAGCTTATGAGACACAGAGCAGAAGATTATGAGGGAAGCTTTTCCATCAGTTTTAAATATAATAAATAAAGAAAAACTTTTATAAATGGTCATGGTAAATGTTCTGTACTTATATAGCGCTTTACCCAAAGCGCTTTACATATATGTCACATTCACCTATTCACACACAAAAGAAGCAATGCCAGCCTATTTTAATAGAATTAAAGACTACCATGTTGAGATGTAGAAGATCGCAAAAAATCTTAAGAACTTCTAAGAATGCTGAAAAGCTAAATTAAGTCCCATGCTTTAAATGAAAAATCTCCAGGCAGATTAAAGAGTCTCTGGTGTGCTGGTGAAGTTACTCTGCAGCAGTACCGGCACCTAAAGATGCTAGGGGGATGGTTTCTACAAAAAACATAATGATTTTAAAAAGTCCTCAAAATCCACAATGGACAACCTCATGAGGCACAAGATGATAGTTTTGCCATGATCTTCACTGTTAGATATCTTAATTATCATGAATTTGTGGATGGACCTTAATCACACAGAACTAGAGAGCTTTGCAGGAAGAACGAGTGACAATCCCTCAAACAAGAAGTGAAAAATTCTCGGTAGGCTACTATGTGTTAGAGAGAATACTGATTAGAGGAGGTTGCTCTGACTTTTGCTGCGTCATTTCCTTTTTTTGAAAATTACTTTCATTTGTTGCAGCTAAACGTTTCAAAGTTTAAGATTTCTTCTGTATTTTCAAGCTGAATTTTCTCAGTATTGCTGCTCCTATCTGCTTAAAGCAGCGCTTTAGGAAACCTACTGTTTCTCTGAGATAGTTTGGTGGTAGGTCAGGGGAAGCAGGTTTAATTCTCCTCACACATGCAGTATAGATTAACATATTCTTTGACTCCTGTGCAGAGCTGAAGGAGTATAATTGCTCAAAGGATAAAGCCTTTTGTCTTTATTTCATAATACGCTCACAGTGATTGTAAGTGGGCTGTAACACGTGCACTAAACTGCAAAGTGGAGGGCAGGGTATTAACTGAGCTAAAGACTGCAGGTTAAATGTGTTCTCTCATCAGATCTGTTGTGATTAAATTAGGGAATTTCACTAAATGACACTGCTGGGACTAATGAGAGCTGAATTTTGTTAAATATAAGTCAAACATCTGTGTGTGGTTATGTATTCACACTTCTTAGTATTTTATTTATTTATTTTTGCCTGACACAGAATTTCAAAACCCTGGATGCATGAACACTTTCTTGTGTCAGCTGCTGAGACTGGAGCTCTGAGAATAGGTTTGCATGACGGATCTCGAGGCTTCTCTCCGCCTTTTCTCCTCACTATGCAAAATCTTGTTGACTTTGTACTGTGTCAGCACTTTACTTGGCGGATGAACCAGCACCCATCTCTTACTGTATGAAAACTAAAAGAAATGTTTTCCTCCCTGGGGAGCAACTTGTCCAAAGAGGCCGTTTAGAGTTTGTTTCAGCCCATGTTAAACCAGCAGTTATTTGAAGCTATTTTCCTGCTCTTTCCTTGTCTCTTTCTGTATGGCTATATCCATTTTTAAATTATACAAAAAAAAAATAAGTTTAATTTCCATTTTGGTAGATGTAGATCACAAACAGCAGTGTTGTGTGTTATTGAAACCAAGATTCTTACCTACGAATGTACTTTATTTTCAGAAAAGCACAAAAGTCAAGTTTACCAAAAACACAAAAACAAGTTCACAAGTTTCACAAATTAATAAATGTGTGATTCATGAAACGTTCATATCTGACCAATCCCAGCATACGAATGATAAATGCAACGGCTGAAAGCCATTGTCGTTTACATGTTACATCCTCAGTTATTCGTGGTCCAAAGGCCTCACCCAGTGAGGTCAAACCATGGAGAGATGTTCTGCCAAAAAAAAAAGAAACGTTTTGGAGGTTGAGATCCAAACCCTCACTTGTGAGGTGGAAACGAATAAAGAGAAGCTGTTTGAATCAAAGGCTTGCACAAAACCTGCATATGCAGGTATGCAGCCTTNGATCCAAACCCTCACTTGTGAGGTGGAAATGAACAAAGAGATGCTGTTTGAGTCAAAGGCTTGCACAAAACCTGCATATGGAAGAGGAGGCAGTTAATAGCGTCGTTGAACAGACTCCAGCTGATGTATGAATAAGCCCATGATTAATGTTTTATTTGTTTTTCATTTAGATAGTAGCCCATGCCTGGTAACTGAAAGTCACAATTATTTACTTTGCACACTTGAAAATATAAACGACATGCTGAGATGAAAACCTTAAAACAAGTGAATAAAACTTTTTCAAACTGTTAAACGTCTGTTTTACTTGCATTAGCCAAACATTATTGATTTCAAGGCTCTGTTATATGAAACCACTTTTTATAGCCTACAAAAAAGAAAACTGGTAGCCTGTAGCATTTCCACTTGTCCAGTAAAAAACTCTACTATTTACTTTAGTACTATTTCTTTAGTGCACAGCGTAGGAAACTGTTGGCGCTGTCATCATAAGGGCAGGCAAGCCGGTTTAATCTTCTAACCAGAGGAAGGTGACCCCAACATCCTCCTTTATTTATACTGTACATGTATCCGTCCACATAAGATAACACACAACTCTGATATTTCAATGAGAGCACCCATATACAACATATTCCTCTTAGGTCAACACCCCCACTTGCTCTTATACTTTAACTCATAACAATACAACTTTGTCAACTGTATAGTCTAACAATTCTTTAGCGGTTCACACCAAACATACAACTCATGAACTCTTTAACTTCATTACAGGTTTGGTAAAAACGTCTGCAATCATTTCTGCTATTGGACAATATTCAGAAGTTATCATGTCATCACTCAGTGCAGAATAAATGAAATGATACTTGACATCATCATGTTTGCACCTCTGATGACACACTGGGTTCTTTGATAGAGCATTTGCTCCTTGGTTATCTTCAAAGATGGTTACTGGTACAAAGTGGCATTCCTTGTCCATTCCACYCAACAACTGTACAAGATACAAAGTCGTGTGTAGTAGCTGCCAGTTCCACATATTCAGCCTCACACGTGGATAAGGCTACTGTTGGCTGTTTCTTAGATCTCCATGAAATAGCAGGCCCACTTTTGTTTAGGCTAAAGTAGTAGCCTGTTGTGCTCTGCCTGTCATGTTGATTTGCAGCCCAATCTGCATCAGACTATGCTGCAAGCTGAAGTTTCTCCTCACTTTTCTTGTAACAAAGCTCCTTGTTAAATGTAGTTTTCAAATACCTTGGTATTTGTTTAGCAGCTGTCAAATAAGACTCTCTTGGTTCAGACAAACGTTGCAATAGCCTACTTACAATCCTACTAATATCAGGTCTTGTACATGTCTTTACATTTATCAGGCTGCCAATAAGCTCACAATATAGTTTAGGATTTACATGTTTACCATCACATTCAAGGTTTGGTTTCTGTTCTGATGGGGTGCATCTTACCTTACAATTGGAAATACCAAATCTCTCATGTATCTTTTTTATGTACCTCTTTTGGTCCATCTTGACTCATCTCTGTGTAAAATCAATGCCTAAGAAATGCCTAAGTCTTCCCAGGTCTTTCATTTTGAACTTAGCTTTGAGCATTTCTTACACACCATTTATTAACTCGTTATCACTAGCTCCAATGATGAGCTCATGAACCCAAATAATCAAAACTGTCCTCTCCTTTTCAGCATGTGATACACAGTGACCTGCCAGTCCTTTAAATTTGAAGGGGATTTTCTCTCTCTTTTAGAGGCGCATACACTGCATACATGTATTTTCTTCACTCGCTGTGGGTCCAGTTTGAACCTCTTGTGTCACTTTTGGAGCATGACGATCTTCTACTGATAGATTCATCATCAACAACCTCTGGCTCTGTCTGAGTTTGACATTCACCTATGTTTTTAGTGATGAACTTGACTAGTCTGTGTCATGACTTTCCTTGAATCTGGATAGCAGAATCAGTAAGATGGCCTGTTTTTGTCGTAACAAAGATCCCTTTATCCCACCTTGGGTCTAATTTTTTCTTAATCTGTCTGTATGTCTAACACACAGATCCAAACCACCTCATCTCTGATAAATCTGGTGTTTTTCCTGTCAACATATAGTATGGAGTCTGTCCCACACATTTCTTGTGAATCACTGCAGCAGTCATTACAGCATATGTCCACAACTCTCGCTTTCAGCTGTCCCATCCTGATGGGGTGAGTAGGGGCTGATGTGTCATGTCTGATGGCATTCTTACTTAACAGCGACTGAAAGGCTGGTGCAGTAAACTCAGTACCATTGTCTGATCTGATTTATCTTCCCAATAGGGGCAGTGTCCACAATTAACCTTTTAGTGGCTTTGACTGTGTCACTCTTACCTTTCAAAAAGTACACAAACATCACACCTCAAAAAGGGTCAGTAAATGCTAGCACATACGTGAATCTATCCTTAGCCTCTGGCTCAATAGGGCTAAGTCTGTGTGCACTAGCTCAGGCACTTCTTTTGTTAATGCATCAGGTTCCCTGTGTATGCTATGGGTGAATTTACGCTGATCACATGTTTCACACGCAAAGGTAGACTTATCAACTTAACCTTTGATTTTATTTCCATTTACCACCTCTAACTGACACATTTTACTAAGGATTTTATGCTATCTCTTATTATCATAACATCCCTGAGATACATCACCTTGATCATCATCATCWTTTAATCAYTGCAAGTGTCCAAGTAATRAAGTCTGTCATACGATTAAATGTTAAATTTGGTATCATTCTTACWGATGAGTTGATCTTTTACCTGCTTGAAGTTGACTGTGGCTGCCTTGGATGTTGCTGCTTTGACAGAGAAGATGCTTTGTGGATATGTTGCGATGTACAACACTCATGTCATTGTTGACTTCGCTCTGTGTCCCTCTGCATGCAGAAGGCAGACCTCTCCATCACCTCTTCAGTATGACACCACTGGCCCTGGTTTCATCAGCCAGATCCAGGAAGTGATCTTCTGGTTGAAAAGTTTCACTGAACTTTTCATTTCTGTGATGATGTGCAAAGTTGCGCCAGTTCTTTCCTGTTGTAATTTGGTGATCTGGCAGTTGCTCATCTTGAATACAAATGTGTGGTCGTCCACATCAGCTGCTTGCTTCACATTATCCATCTTCTTCTGTTGGCAAGCAATGTCTTTTAGGCTGGAACTCTTGCAGAAGCTGCACCACTGTCTCTGTCCTCTTTACTCCTTACTACATGTCCATGTCTCGTGTTCTCTTTGACCGCAGTTGTAACGCTCAACTTATCAATCTGATAAGATCAACTTATTATTATCACCTTGCGTTACGTGAACTACAAATGGTTTGAATGATTCAGGCAAACCTTTCAGAATCATTGCAATCAGCAGACCATCACTCCTAGTCTCTCGGGCATTTCTGAGTGCAGTGAAATCAGTCTCAGCCCGCAGAATATGGTCTGTTACACTTGGCTTTCTGGAGCGATGTTAGTTCAGTGTACAGGCTAATTACACTTGGTTTCCATTTAACAGCATATCTAAATCCAATAAATAATAGCATCAGGTAATTTATATGTAGAGTAACAGTCAAACTGCTAAAATCTAATGACAAGTTACATTTCCTCAAAAACTGCGAGAACAAAACAATTGTTCTTATCAGGGACTGAGACTGGCACTGCAGATGACAAATTTCACTCGCTGCCAACTTCATGACCTGCATGTAATGATCTTTACAGTAATGTTTTTAGTTTTTCTGTGTGTGTGGTGGGGGGTAATTAATATCAGTTATTCATGTCAGCGTTTGCTTTTATTTGATTGCTCAGAATAACTCAGAACACGTGTATCGCTAAACAGTGTATAAACATTCATCAAACACTGTCATTGTGAGTTCTATATCTCTACTTGCATGAATCTATAAAGTACAATTTATTCACAATAGAAGATTTACACCTGGTGTAAAAGGTTGGTTATCGAACTGCAAAACAAATTATTAATCCTAGATTGCAGTCCACCACCCAGACTGTAATAAAATTCTCCACTAACCTCAAGATGTGGATCAAAAGTTGGTCAATTCTAAGTTTGTCAGTCAGTGTAACTTATTTTACTTTTTACTGTTTGATTAATAGACAGCAACACCATCACACACCATTAGAAAAGACACACTTTAAATTATAGTGTTCAGTAGACAAAACACCCCTGCAGCACAGCAGCTGGCCAGGATTCCCTGTAGCAGCGGCTACTGGGAATTACTGTCCATGTGGGATACACCCTCACCATCAACTATTGGGCTGCCGCTTATATCTTTTGATCCTTAGTTTGCATAAAAGAGTAATTTAAAATTTAAAATTACACTGATATGGTTCCTTTTCTTAAGTTTCTCTCTGGCTCAGCAGTATCTGCAACAGTGCAGCAACTACAGTACAGGTGGTCGTCATAAAATTAGAATATCATGAAAAGTGGATTTATTTCAGTAATTCCATTCATAAAGTGAAACTTGTATACTGTAGACATTGATTCCTCACAGACTGACATATTTCAAATATTTATTTCTTTTCATTTTGATGATTATAACTGACAACTTATGGAAACCCCAAATTCAATATCCCAGAAAATTAGAATATTACTTAAGACGGATACAAAAAAAAAGGATTTCTAGAAAAGTTGGCCAACTGAAAAGTATTAACATGAAAAATATGAGCATGTACAGCACTCAATACTTAGTCGGGGCTCCTTTAGCCTGTATTACTGCAGCAATGCGCATGGCATGGAGTCCGTCAGTCTGTGGCACTGCTCAGGTTTTATGAGAGCCCAGGTTGCTCTGACAGTGGCCTTCAGCTCTTCTGCATTGTTGGGTCTGGTGTATTGCATTTTCCCCTTCACAATGCCCCATAGATTTTCTATGGGGTTAAGGTCAGGTAAGTTTGCTGGCCAATTAGAAAGAGGGATACCATGGTCCTTAAACCAGGTACTGGTAGRTTTAGCACTTTGTACAGGTGCCAAGTCCTGTAGGAAAATKAAATCTGCATCTCCATAAAGTTGGTCAGCAGCAGGAAGCATGAAGTGCTCTAAAACTTCCTGGTAGACGGCTGTGTTGACCGTGGAYCTAAGAAAACACAGTGGACCAACACCAGCAGATGACATGGCACCCCAAACTATCGCTGACTGTGGAAACTTTACACTCAACCTCAAGCAACGTGGATTCTGTGCCACTCCTCTCTTCCTCGAGACTCTGGGACCTTGATTTTCAAAGGACATGCAACATTTCCTTTCATCAGAGAACATAACTTTGGACACTCAGCAGCAGTCCCGTCCTTTTTGTCTTTAGTCTAGGCGAGACACTGACGCTGTCTCTTGTGTAAGAGTGGCTTGACACAAGGAATGTGACAGCTGAAACCCATGTCTTGCATACATCTGTGCGTGGTGGTTCCTGAASCTCTAACTCCAGCCGCAGTCCACTCTTTGTGAATCTCCCCCACATTTTTGAATGGGTTTCGTTACACCGTCCTCTCCAGGATGCAGTTATCCCTATTACTTGTACACTTTTTTCTACCATATCTTTTTTAATTACCTTCGCCTCTCTATTAATGTGGTTGGACATAAAGCTCTGTGAACAGCATTAGCAATGACCTTTTGTGTCTTGCCCTCATTGTGCAAGGTGTTAATAGTCAATAGGAGGTCAGCAGTCTTCCCCATGATTGTGTAGCCAACAGAACTAGACTGAGAGATCATTTAAAGGCCTTTACAG
>CM047976.1:18903628-18917004 GCA_026261665.1 Melanotaenia duboulayi
CAGATTCTAGGCCTATGTTCTAACCAGCATGTGAACATAGAAAGCTCTAGATCAGGGATCACCAACTCCGGACCTCTTGAGCCAGTGTCCTGCAGGTTTTCAGTCTCTCCATACTGCAGCACACCTGACTCAAATAATGGGTCGTTAAGAGGCAGGTGTAAACNTTTTTCATGACATTCTAATTTTGTGACGAGCACCTGTATGTAGTGTGTTGCTCAAGGGTTCTTCAACAGACATGGATCTAACTTTAGCTTATTAAAAACAAAGAGGTAAACAGAACAGATTCTAGGCCTATGTTCTAACCAGCACGTGAACATAGAAANCAGGACACTGGCTCAAGAGATCCGGAGTTTGTGATCCCTGCTCTAGATTCAAGTTCCTGTTGGCAGTGAGTCTTTAGCAGGTGACTGACTGTCCCTCCCCTCCCATTGAGTTTCATGTTCACATGATGCACCTCGTGGTGCTGTACCAAGAAGCTACAGACTATGGCTGGAAAAGAGGCTTAGCTGTGATGCACACACCCCTGAACGTTCACTGTTAATGTTCTGCAGTACGGAACAGTGAGCATGACTTTTTACAGCGTCCCCTCGACTTTGTTATCCTACAGCAAACCTGCTGCAGCAAGACCTGGAGCATTGTCTGATACTCCCCACGTAACCCCGAGAGAGTCAATCCAGGGAGCCTGTCACAGCCAAGCCTCTCAGATCATTTATTATTGATTCAGCAGACATCTGGTGGGTGGAGTGAAGAGGACCAAAAGAGACAAAGAACGAGAGAAAGTCAATCATAAAATCTATTTAACAAAATACGACTGTGTTAGTTTTAGAAAGGAGGACAGGGCATTTGAGACAGAGTTAAGCTCAGACATTAAGTTTGTGTTGGGCAGGTTGCCTTAAAGCTTTGCCTTGTAACAGCACTCCCTGCCTCCTGCAGGCTGTTGTGCCACAGGCAAAAACATCTCCATGTCATAGTATTTGTCACTTAGTCCACTATGAGTTGCTGAGGGTCTCTGGGGAGGGAAGTGACTGTGCTTTGTCAAAATACACCAAACCACAGAGGAGGAGATGGAGAATATCTTTGAAAAGTCAACATTTGGACAAAATTTGTCAGATACAGATAAAGATTTTTCATCAAACATACACTGATTTGAATCACTTCATCTAATATCTCCCCTGATGTTCTGACAGCATGAACATATGATGATAGATTTTCTTCCAACCCTTTCTTTTGGCCTGCAGATTTTTGCCTTAAAGCACAGACACACGTCCCATTTTATTTCTTTAGTGGAGTGTTTTCTCATCCAGCAGCATTTCCCTGAATAAAGTGGGAGTTAAAATGGGTTATTACTCATCTCTTCATTTCCTCCACAGAGTACATTGTCCTTGTGTAATGTACCATCAGCACATACACACTTTAAGACTGCAAGGACTTTAAAATATTTGAAGAGAACAAACCTCTCTGAGACTCATCTTCTCTGATAAAGCAATACACTTTTGAGGTTGAAATGAGCTGTTAAGGTTTATATAATTCCCCTGTTACTTCTCAATGCCACCTTCACATGTTTCTTTCAGTTATGATGCAGCAATTAAAACAATAAGTTTGGATAGTATTTTAGCTTATAAGAGTTTAGATAAGGAATTCACTTTAATGCAACTCCTCTTTCCCATAAACTGATCCTTGGTGTTCCAAGTGATGCCTTTTGTATTTCCATTGTGCTCTATATGCATGAGTATTGCTCGCAAAATGATAACTTCATACATATGAAACACTTTGCTGTTATTTGTATATAAACATATTGGAATCTTAACCTGTATGAGAGAAATGCTGGCAGTATAGTGTTCTATCCAAACACCAATCAGAACATTGCCCTGGACACATCAAGAGTTGATGGAGTCAGCTGTACAACCACAGCCATCATCCATCAATTCTCTTCATTGTGACACTCCATCAGGTCATCAAAATACCATTACACACAGGCAAAATCCTACAATGTGGTGAAGATTGAACCTGAAATCCGAGACAGCATCAGATTTTTACGCAAAAGTAGCAAACTTAAAATACATCTCGATAAGAACAGTGCATTTAAATAAATTAGACAGAAAAATACACACCAGCAAAACCTTGGCAAAAGAAATGTGAACATCTATGATTATTTCTGAAGGTGAAATCGGAGCTATTTTCAGTTCTGTAAAGCGCATGTGTATGTGAATGGATGCCCAGAAATCTAGCAATGTCCAACCATCACAACACTTGTGGAGCAAACAGAGGAAACGTTTGAGGAGCCCAGAAAAAGTGATTTGTGGTTTTGATCTGGAAAAGGTTAGAAGTCCAGCTGTGAAGACCTTGTACTCTCACCAATTCATGAAAATGTAGAAATATAGAAGAAGTATAGAGCATAACGTGAGATTTACAGTTTCTGAGACATCTTGCATCACTTCATGGTAAAATCTTTGTTCAAAATCCTGTTGAAAACAATCTGATACTTTTCTTCTGACCCCTAATAGATACCAGGAAGCAAAAAATTACACTTTGACACATCAAATTTTAATAAACTGTAAATTTCCACACCATTTATTTTATTTTATTTTTTTTTACATTTTGCCAAAAAAAGACATATTGAAAATTCACTTTTCTTACCATGTTTTTCAATGGGCCTTAAAGGGTTAAGATCATTGCTACCCTGCCCTGGACTGGTTAACCAACAAAGATCACTTTAGGAGCAGTTGTGTTATAGTCTCCATACGAACACAGGTATTCTGGGTTATTTCCAAGCAACCAAAGACATCTCTCACGTTGACCAATCTTGATGTTTATGAGTCCACCATCAGAAGAACTCAGAACAAGCAGAAAATCTCTGCTCCCAGAAGGATCATTGCTGCTGTCTGCTAAAGAAAATGAGGTCAAGCCAGAAAACTACTGGATAATGCTTTGCAGGGGGAAAAATATAAAATGTTTGGTTGTAACAAGACAAACACTATTCCACCATTAAAACCTTTACCCATCTGTTAAGCATGGTGATGGAACTATCATGGCTGAAAACATCCTGCCAAAACTTACTGAAGGAGCTTGGTAAGATGTTTTCAACAAGATTTGACTATTTCCTCTGAAAGGCTATTTAGTAACGCTTTCTGAAAACTTTATAAGCATATCTGTTGCTTTTTTGAAGAAAATCATTGGCAAGTATGTTGTCTTGTTTAGGCAAGCCACTCCACCAGTTCCAGTCAAAACCACACACAAATTATTTAAGCAAAGTGATTTAATATGAAGACGTCAGAAAGAGCTCTGCATCAGTTGTGTGAAGATTACTTTTATATATTTTAATTTTATTGCTGTTCAGAAAAGATTAGTAATATAACTTTAGTTAAATTAACTAATAGTATAACTTATAACTATTATTATCGACAACTGCAAGCCAGTGGCACATGAAGATATTTTCTTTCTGTATTTAAAAAGAGATTTTGATATCATATGTCAGTAGGACAGTTTATTTTAAAGATTAATCAATTTTAATTCTGCAGCAACTGTTTTCTANTCTTGATGTTTATGAGTCCACCATCAGAAAAAGAAAGTTTGAAGTAAATGAGAACTTTGTGTATAATAGGTGCTGTTTTAACAGTTTTTAAAACCCTTTTTTTTGTTAAGCTTTAGCACCTCTTAGTGGTCGCAGCGCAGACTTACAGGATACAGGGTTACACTGCGGAAAAATACTAGTATTCAAGAACTGAAGCAGGCATCCTCTCAATGTTACCCTGTGTAGTCTGAAAGTCGTATCATTCTACATATTACCTCCTCTACAAATAAATAATAATAATAAAGGGACTGTTTGCTGTGGGAGCCCTTTAAAATGTTATAGCACTTTTTTCTGCAGAGATTAACGTTATTAATGTTCAACAGACTCAATAATAGATGAACAGAGGGACCAACTTCCTGTTTAGTGGGCATAATGGTTTAATGAGACATTCCTTTATGTCTTTTTGCTCAAATTATTTCTCTTTTAATTATGTTGTTCATCTATAAAGTACCACTTAGCGCTCTATTCTTACTTGCTAAATCATTAGTTTGTTTCATATATTATGACTGTCACCTTTTTTATCTCAGTTTTAAGATGAGTACCTGAGAAGATGAAGCATAAGGTGGTGTTATAAGACGCTGCACAGGAATCCCTGGCAGTACGAATCCCTGCAGTTCAAAAGAGAACGTCTCTGGCATGAATAATTAAAATAAACAAAGTGAGACCGGTCATAAGTTGAGCATGGCATTTAGAGTGCTGCATAACTCATGACGTGTTTGTTGTTTTGGGTAGCCAGTCTAGAGAGCAACGGAGCAATCTCTAATATTTAAAATGTAGCCCTAGATCATGTAGTTTTAGTTCAAGTTGTCTCACTTATTTACAATTTAGCTACTTGCAAAATCAATCCAGAGAAAAGTATTAAATGTTAAAACTAAAAGGTGGGGTTGGTTTTCAAGTAAATACATGCTATAATTGTCAATACACTAGAAAAAGAAAAGGATATAGATGTGAATGGTGATAGTCTTGAAAACACTATAAGATTTTGTGAAAACACTTACCATATTTTCATAAAACATGTTAACTGTTAACAAAATATTAAAGTTTTATAATTGTAATATTAACCTAATCTTGTATTATATAGGATGTCAGCCTGGTTTGGGGCTTATTTTGTAATGTCTTGTTCATTAATACTACATCCAGTGGGTGGCAGGTGTCAGTACAACCACAGATCCAAAAGCATTGGAAAGCTGTATAAAATGTAAATGAAATGTGAATACAATGATTTGCAAATCTCCCACATTTTATTCCAGTTAGAACATAAATAACATATCAAAGGTTGAGATATTTTATCATTTCATGGAAAATATTAGCTCATTTTTAATTTGATGGCATTAAACACGTCTCAAAAACTTGGAACAGGAGCAGCAAATGGCTGAAAAGTAACTGGCACATCAAACACAGCTGTAGGAGCGTTAGACAGCTAATTAGAGAGGCAGAGATATAAAGGTGGCCAGGGGTTTGCTAATCTGCAACAAATTGTGTCTAACAATTGTGGAACAATTTCATAAAAATGTTCCTCAACAAAAAAATGCAAAGACTTTAAAGGTCCCGCCATCAATCTTTAATATCATCAAAAGAGAGAATCAGGAGGAATCTTTCTCTGGGCTCATGGGTCAAAGGTCAAAACTGGATGTTCATGATCTTCAGGCCCTCAAGCCTGATTTTCTTCTGAAAATCACTTCATTGGCTCAGGAAAACCTCCAGAAATTGATGTCTGTGTGTGCAGTTCTCTGTTCAGATCACAAATGCAGGTTAAAGCTCTATAATACAAAGAAGAAGGAATGGTCTAGAAAGGCTGCTGTCCTCTCTTGAGTTAAGCTCATTTAAAATGATCTGAGGCAAAGTTGAAAACTGTGATCAAATGAATCAAAACTTCCATTTTTGGAAACTTTGGATTTTGGCAATCTAAATAGGACCTGGAGAAACTAGCTTGTTATCAGTGGACAAGTCAAAAACCTGAGTTGGTATGAGGTTGTACTAGTGCCTTCAACATGGGCAGCTTGCACATCTATGAAGGCTGAATCAATGCTGAAAAGTACATAAAAGCAACATGTGCTTCCATCCAGTCTTCATCTCTTTCAGGGAAGGTCTTGCATATTTTCAGCGACACAATTCTAAATCCCAGATTACGTCCATCATAAAATGTGGCTTTACAGGAAAAGAGTCCAGGTGCTGAACTGGCCTGCAGACCTTTCAGCAATAAAAAAAAACATTTGGCAGATCATGAGACAAAAAAAAAAAATCTGAACTAAAGGCCCAGGACTGTTGAGCTGCTAAAATCCTGATTCAGACCAGAATGGGAGAACAGTCCTCTCATTAAACTCCAGCAGCTGATCTCCTCAGCAACTCCACCCAGACATTTACAAACAGCTGTTAAAGCAACACTTCAACAACTTTTCAACATTAAAAATCCATGCTTTTGACTCGTTTTGATGGCACACTGACATTTATTGTGCACATTCCTGGAGCCATCATTGCACTGCAGTGTCGCACACGAGCAACTGGATATCAACACAGAGGGTATTATCAGAGGAAAAGAACGAGAGAAAGTAACAGAGGAAGACATAAGACAAGCAGACTGACTCTTATTGGCTGCAGAGATCTCAGAGAAGAGACAGGATGCAATATAGATTCTGCCAGACTGCCAGGAAAATCAAAGTTCAATAGTGGGGAATTAAATAAAGAAAGGATGCTTCACAATATTAAACATCACCCTCGTCCAACTATTTTGAGATGTGCTGCTGCCATCAACTCAAAATGAGCTAATATTTTCCAAGAAATGGTCAAAAGTTTGTTTCAACAAGCAACATGTTGTTTGTGTTCCACTGGAAATGAAATATGAGGTTTTGTGACCTGCAAATCATTGCACTCTGTTCATATTAATATTTCACAAAGCTTCCCGTCTTTCATGGAATTGGGGTAGTACTTGTAATACTCACATAATTTGGTTTGAATTTGTCTTCTTAGAATAAGCAAATCCCTCCCAGAAAAAGGCTTTGACTGGGTGGCAGCATGTTGCTGTAAATCAATACGTTGTTAAACATTAATGGTGGAAATCTCACTTTTTTCCTAAATAAGCTCAGTCAGCCTTATTAATATGTTTTATTCTTTGCATGGTAAAGTTTGCTTTTTGTGATGTCAGCGATATCTCTTCAGGAGTTTTTAATGATTTCCATTAAAGAATCATGTCTGTTTTTGATGCAGGGCCAAAGCATCATGGCCATATTGGTTTCCAGCTTTCTCTCTTGTGCAGAAATGTCTCGGGATTCTCTAAATCTTTTAATGATATTACACTCTGTAGACAAAGATGGTGAAATATTTTGGAATTATCCACCAAGAAGCATTTTTCTCTCTCTCTCTCTCTTTTATTTACTCACAGTCACTCACAGATTAACTCCTCCTCATCTTTTATCCTCAAAAACTCATGAATAAAGATCAAGTTACTGACCTGTTGCCCTTTAACTCGTTTTCTAAACCTTTTTCTCTACTTGAAAGTTAAATAAGGGTTTAAATGATCTGCAAAGCATTGCCTTCTGTTTTAACTTTACACAATGTCCCAAGTGTTTTTGAGACGTAGTCTTTGAATAGGAAACACCCTCTTAGGAGGATGTGAGGTCAGGGGGCTGACGGGTTTAATCTTATTGTTCTTTTTTCTTCTCTTGCCCACTACTGAAAATAGTGTAGTACCCCAGGAGAAAGAAAAAAAACAACTTAACTTCCTGCTCAATCAAGCAGCACTAGGTTGAATAGATAAGGAACACCGCCTCAGTACAAACACCATTTTTAACTGTGTTTGTCTTCAACATGCTCCACCTCTCCCTCACCAAGTTCCTTCTCTCTTCTTGAGTATCCTTCCTTGCGTCTGTCTCTTCTGCTTGTTAGAGCTGTATCTTAATCTCACATCATCAAACCACCTTCACACAGGATGGGCTCCAGACCCACCAGCTTGCTGCTGCTGTTTCTCACCAGCCTCCTACTCACCTGTAAGGACCCGCTGATGTGCCTCTTTAAGGATAAAAGGATGTTTCCTCATTTTTAGCTAATCTCCAGATTCTCACTTTTTCCCCTTCTTGCTCTCTTTTTTTCCAAACACAGGGCAATGTGCCAGAGGAGAGTCGTGTAAGTATATCTGTTTTTGATTGTTGTTGTTTTTTCCTTACAAAGTGGTCTAGGATTGTAGTTTTTCCAGCTCCGCGACAGTTTGAGGTTATACAGTCCTCTCTGAATTAACAAAAGAAGCTATTTTTAAGACACACCTTTAAAGTAGCGTTTTTTTCCAGGAAAAGAGCATTAATCAGCATACTGGTGGCCTTTTTCATATACCCACGTCTTCATTAATGTTAGTTGAAACAGTTTTTAGTTTCACATGTGATGCTGGGAAATCTGAAACACCAGTATAAGCTAAATTCTTGTCCTAAATTTTAAAATATAGGACAAGAATTTAGCTTATAGCTTATTTAGAAGAAAGAATTTTAATGTACCTGAGCTTCAAGGTCTTAGCTGTTTGGCAAAAGATGAACTTTCTCTTGGAAACTTCCGAATCTGGGTGTGTTTCTTTTAAAAGGAGAACAGAAACCACAACAAATAGCATTTTTTAAAGGTTTGCTGCTCATATTGTAAATGAAAATGCATTAAGTATTCCTGGTGCTAAACATCTGTTCAGTAGATGTAAATCGTGAAGGGTCCCAAGCCTGTATAGTTTTTCCTGAAAGCTATGAAGCTCTAATAGACGTAAGTCTCTAGGGCTATTTTTTCTTTCTTCTTTTTCATCTTCCTTTAATTCTGAGCTTAATTATGCTGTCAAAGTCAAGAGTATGCTATCGTTCTCAACATATCAAATACAGTTGTGTGTTTACAGCAGCTAATGATGCACAGTGCCTCAGTCACTACATCACTGAACTCACAGCTCAAGCTAGCTTTAAACGTAGAGGACAGACAGATTGTTTCTAGCTAAACTGTGTTGTTGTTACTGAAGGAAAATGGGAGCTGAGATAAATCCACACAGCTCTCTCAGGGGAAGTAGAAGGTCAGACACTATTTGTTAAGGCGTTTTCCTTCCTTCACTGACTCCTGCTTGCTGTGCGCAAGCTTGAGAGCCTGTCTTCCTCTAGTCCTGACCTGACTTGTGTGGTATGTCTACCCCAGTCTGTGATGTTTGTTTGGTAATTTCTTTCTATTTTGCATCCATGTCTCTGTGTCACTTTGGAAACCACAGCATACATTATAGATACCGTTGGACTTACGATCCTACCCAGAAGCACAGTGCAGAGTGGGACGCAGGTGTCTATACGCTGCCAGGCCAGCGTCAGTCTAAGCAACATCTCTCATATGACCTACCATTTCCTGCTTACTCGGAATGATGTTTCCATCCATTCCTATAATACCACAGAAGACTCTGTGGTATATGAGCTCAACCCAGCCAGGGCAGCTGACTCTGGAAATTATGAATGTCAAGTCACAGTTAAGGACAAGAGCAAGCGCAGCATCATCCAGAAATTGGGCGTGACAGGTACTGATGACTATTTTTCTTTTTTTTTATTTGTTTTTATGTTTAGTTAGCGGTATNTTTTTTGTTTGTTTGTTTTTTTTTTTTATGTTTAGTTAGCGGTACACAACTTTAGAGTGAAATTTACAGAAAATGTGAGTTTCTTAGTTTGTTTTTTGACCGCCCTTTTGGGCTTCTCTATCCTTAGGCCTCCAGACCCCAAGACTCTATCTGAGTAATGTATCACCGTATGAAAGTGAGGAGTTCACAGCCACCTGCAGTGCCTCGGAGGAGAAAGGACCCCTTAAATTCACATTTTACCAGAGGTTTATGACCGGAGAACCTGAAAGGATGAAGCAGCTAGAAACGTCTGGGAATTATTCAGATGCCACTTTAAAACTCAGACACATAGGAAACTGCTTTCTGTCCTGTGATTATGAAATCAGTTTGATTTCTGGATCTATACGCTCCAGCCGCAGCGATGAGCGTGAAGTGATAGTCAAAGGTGATTAAATCAGTTGCTAGCATTACTAAGGGAAGATTAAATTTCTTGAGGAAGAGTGTGCTTGACTATTCTAATATTTGTCTTACAGTGCTCAACATTAAACCGATCATGAATGTGCTGCCCTCCCTGACCGTCTTTGAGGGGGATGTGGTGGACATTATTTGTAAAGTAGTAGATATCCCATTAAAGAACATTGAAGTATTCCTTACAAAGGACAGAAGGATTCTCAAAAAATCTCCAAGCACAGCCCTCAGTCATCTAATAACCGTTCAGGACGGAGACTCTGGGGAGTTTGTTTGCAAGGCAGAGTGGGGGAATGTCCAGAAAGAAAGCTATATAACAATCACTGTCAAAGGCAAGTCCTCATTTTTATAAAATGCCTGATATGTCACCACATATTCTGTTGAATTTCAAGCATTCTCATAATTTAAAACAATACTGTATAATGAATGGATAATGCTTGAATTTTTCTGTCTAACCCAAACAGAGCTATTTTCAAAGCCACGGCTGACTGTGGACCCCATAGAAATATTTGAAGGAGACCGTTTCAAACTGACCTGCTCTGTTTCCATTTACACTCCTGAGAAGATCAACAATGAAACCATGGAATTCTCCTTCTATAAAGATAATATCAAGCTTATGATCAAGAATGAAACTTTAAAATACTCTTTTTACAAAGATAACACCCTACATACCAATGCAGAGGCATATATAAGAGCAGTGAACCTTGAAAAAAATGGCATCTACACCTGCAAAGCTCAAAGTTTGTCTCTGATACACAATTTTGTCAAGCAGAGCCAAGAACTTGTCATCAAAGCCAAAGGTAAGTCATGAAGTGCATGAAATCACAATTAATTTGACATCTGAGACACATAACATTACATTTGTAAGCCAACATAAGCGATCATTGTTATATTATCACAATTACTCTGTTCATTTTATGCCATTTTGGTTCAAACTTGAGCATTACTCTCACTATCTGCAACCTTTTCTCCATTTTGGACAATACTAATGCTGGTGCCACAGCAGAACTATACTGCATTGGTGCCTTTTAAGAGTAGTCTTGTACTTTGACCGATACATAGCATAAATCAGGTGACTGGTCCAAATGTGTGACCAGCAATTTTGTGGCACCATGTCTGTGTATGCTTTGTGCATGTACAGACACAAGTCAGTTTTCTTTTAAATGTATGAACCTGCCTCCACATGAGGCATCATCATCATGTCCATGGATTAGAGGCATACAAGGTGGATTTTTACAAAATTCTGCACATGATGCCAACTTTTTGCAGTGATCAGGTTTGTTGAATGGATGAATGAATGGGTATTAATACATTTCTCTTTATCTTGAGATGATTGAGATCAGTCAAGATGACAATACTATGATCTTTTACCTTGTTCGCATTTTGCCCTTTAATGAATTGTACACTAAACTGGTTCCCCTTCCATTAGCCTCAGCTGTACTTTGTGTTTTACCAGATAAACATCTATGTGTTATGTTTTTGTTTAGTTTTTTTTAACATGTTAAGACTTAATTTAATTCTTGCAGTATAGCTTAGTACTCCTACAGACAATAGAAAATACATCCTTCCATATCTATGTCTTTTTCTTTTCTCCAGTTCCTGTTTCAAAACCTGTGATGAGTGTGGTGGGGGGCAAGCTGTTTTTGGGAAAGGACTTCCAGCTGCTCTGTCAGAGCAGCAGAGGCACTCTGCCCATCGTGTACACTCTGCACATCCCCAACAAGATGACTGAGAACAGAGTTGTGAGCAAGACAGGGGAACAGGCTATCTTCAGCCTTCCAGCTATCCTCAAGAGCTCTGACTTAAGCAACTTTCAATGCCACGCAAAAAACAGTCAACGCAGGCCTCTTATGATAGGATTAGGACAGCAACTGCTGCGCTCAACCAGCATCATAGGTTTGTTAAATGCAGGCGTGATGAAAATCAGTAAAACTCATTTAAAACACAATGAGCTGCTTTTCTAACACAATGTTCTTTGCAGAGCCTGTGTCAACACCAGTGTTGACCATCACTCCCGGTGCTGGGGACATCTCTGAGGGTCAGAGTGTGAGTCTCATCTGCTCTGTTCAGAGTGGCAGCCCACCCATTAACTTTACCTGGTACCACACCGAGACAGATGTTGCTCTTGCTTCTGTGTCTACCGACAAACGGGAAGAATCTTTCAGAATACACAACGTCAGAGGAGAGCACAAAGGGAAATACTACTGTGTGAGCACAAACCTGGCCAAGGAAACCAAATATAGCCCCGAAATCACATTTGGAGGTATGTTTTCTCTTTGGTTTATAGCTGTGCTGAAAGGATGTTCTCGTAAGGTGAAAATATTTGCATGTTAATGCATTAAACTTCACTCATACAGAAATAACTTTGACACTGTGATAAAAATGAATTAAAGGATTTTACACTAATATGTTAAAACTACATTAGACAGAAATGTTTGAAGTTTTGTGAGTACATTTATATTTCTGGGCTTTATAATTATGGTATAATGTAATAATGGATGCATGGGTCCATTTGTTTAATTCAAACATATTCTGCAGTGAAGCTGGCTGGGTGGAAAAAAGGTCTTATTGCAGCCTTCTGCATCACACTTATACTGGCCTTGATCCTTGTTATTGCCTTCAAGAAACGGCTCTTTCAGTTTGAGAGGAAGAGATCAGCCAAGTTGTCAGTGTAAGAAATATTACTTATGTTCGTATCATAAATTTGCTTTTTATAGGGGAAATTATGTCAGCTTCTGCTGTATGGCACCCATAGGGCCTCCAGCTAATTGTGTTCTGTCTCGATTTCATCTCAGGAAGTCAGCCAGCACCAAAACAGAGCGGCTGAGCCTCACCCAGGCAGAAGTCATCGAGGCTGCCAATGGTAAAGCTGCACATTTAATGATTTAATGCATACATTAAAGCAACGCTGTGGATTCTACTGATTCAGTTACTAAGACTGCTGCTGTTTTTGTGCTCCTTTTGTAGTCACCCCGGGCATTATGGGGAAAAGTGTTTGGAGTGAACATGTCTCAGGCTCTGGTAGGTAGTCTACGGGGAGCTTTTTTTCTGTTGTTGTTGTTGTTTTCTTTTGTTTTTTTTTTGTGTTTGTTTTTAAGGCTAAAAGCTAAACAGATAAAAGGAATTTTTGCCCAGACTGGAGTGAATAATGTTCTGTATTTTCAGGAGATCATTTTTTAGTTTCAGATTCATACATGTTTGACACAGTGTGGTCAGTGTTTACAGCAGCAGGATAGTCAATAAGAATTGCTGATGTTTTCCTAGAAAATAGTGGTTCCTTTATATATTTTCTATATTTGATTTGGCTAAAACTGAGACCATTGCCACTGAGCATAAACAGTTTTTGTGCCAATTTGTGAAATATACTAATATTGATAAGTGTATCCATTGATTGTTTATTTATTTTTCATCTGCCTTAATATTTTTTAAATGTAAGAAATACAGTGAAGTTTGCTTGCTTTGTGCTGCAGAGTCTGATGACCAGAACAGTGTGATCATTTCTGAAAAGTCAGAACCTCAGTACACAGAGGTGCAGGTCAGAGAGGCAGATCCCAGCAGAGGTAAGACTGCATTTAAATTTTTTACTTCATCATTGGACCTTAAAAACAGTTTTTAATGATAACTTATTTGTTCTGTGCTAGCTCCAGTGAAAAAGGGCACAGACACCGTATACAGCGAAGTGCGCAACTCCCAGCAAGGTATGACTAAAATCCCGCTCTTAATTTAAATTCCTTTTAGAGTTCCATGGTAAAAGAAATCAGGTCACTGGTATTTGAAAAAGGGGGGGGGGTA
>CM047976.1:18935740-18962856 GCA_026261665.1 Melanotaenia duboulayi
TGCACCTAGCTTTATGTGATAAATGTGCTCTATTAGTTACGTGAATTAAACATTAGCTGAGCCATGCTATAACGCTACCATAGGACAATGTAAATCGCCTACTAGCT
Organism: Melanotaenia duboulayi; assembly: GCA_026261665.1. NCBI lineage: Eukaryota > Metazoa > Chordata > Actinopteri > Atheriniformes > Melanotaeniidae > Melanotaenia > Melanotaenia duboulayi. Next base: position 18,935,848 of record CM047976.1, read on the forward strand.
AGCAAGAAAGCTAAAGTTAGCTACCTGAAACGATTGTCAGGAAATCTTTATTTAGCGCGACATCGGAATATAGTTTTATAGCGACGCACATACAGAAAAAGTCAGAAATGGTCTAAAATGCTCTGTTATTGAGAACCGGTTGTTATTGCGGTGTTTGATTCTGTTATCTGCTGCTAACAACATTAAAACTACTCAAGCCAAAACGTAAACAAAAGCTTCTCGTTTGGCTAACGTTAAAAAATGTTGCTTTATTCTCATGCTTACCATACCATAGCTCTGAAGAAAATAGCTCACCCTAATACAAATCATTCACTTATATTGTGGCTGATGTTACCGGAAGTCATTTGATCATATAATTTACTGTAAATGATCAGTAACATGACTAGCAAGGAAATGTTACCGCCGGCGACAAACCAGTAATTCGGTAGCTTCTAACAATTTCGCTTGCATTAAAAAGTTGTAGCTTAGATATATCTGTATGTATGCTTAATGCTAAAATGACTTCTTAGATCATGTGGAAATATTTAAGTTACCACTGTTGTATGTTGTTAGAATTCAGCTGAGGACTTGTGAACCTTTGCATCCTTCAAAATCTACGCACCACAGAGGAGCGAAGAGCGAGTACAGACTGCTAACAGAATGACCAGGTCTGAAAACAGTTATGGCATTAAGTGCTAATGCAATTATAAATGGACCAAATGTAACGGTGATCATATTTGGTTCCAACATCCAGAACAATGTAGTGTTCAATTCTTAGTTAACAATTATTGAAGTATTTTGCATGAACAACTGACTGCCCCCTATACTTATAATTCTCATGTTTACATCTTTGTGAAGCTCATCAGCTCCCAGGATGGTGAATAGCTACAAGAGGACTTCTAGCCCCCGATCCCCAACTAACAGTGGGGAGCTCTTTACTCCAGCCCATGAGGAAAATGTGCGCTTTATACATGATTGTAAGTATTTGGATTAACAATAATGTAATGAAGTTAATGTAAAATGAATGTGATGTTTGCATCCTTAGTCTTATCAGAGCTACCATTGTACGGTGTTGCCTGAAACCACCTTTGGTCTTAAATTATTCCTGCAAGCGGAAGAGATTTAAAGATGGTGTTATGCTGGACATCATTTCTAACTGATTATGACTGAAGGGTTTATTTAAAAAAAAAATATTTTGATCAAACCCAAGCTTTTTCTGGAAATATTCAGGCTGCCCACTAAAAGCTCTGAAGAAGCACAAACTGAAAAACATTTTAGATTGTTGCATGTCTTGAAGTGGCATCAAGTTTAAATGGACTAAGAACCCATTTGTTTTTCCACAGGTCACTGTAGAGCTGTGTCTTCATATAACTTTGTACATAAGCTTCATCAACAGTTTTGTAGCTTCTTTTTTTTCAACTGCATCCAGTCTATTCTGAGCTTTTGTAGATAACTGCAGGATATTGCAACTGTGTATGTTTGTGTTTGTTCCATATTGGGGTAGGCTGAGTAGACTCTAAACTTGCTTTGAACCTTTCATTTGGTTTTGTTAGTCAGTGTTATTCTGCCCCATCCATCAGATCCTCGTTGTACATCAGCAAAGAGTTGGTGACGTTCTGAACCAGTTTTCCTGCACAGGAGCCGATTCTTAAGCTTTCAGAACTCAAACAACTGGTTTGAGATTTGGTGCTTACTCCAAATCAACACTAGAGCTAAGTCAGTCAAAAATTGCTAACATGCAGGCCATTAACTGAAGACCATGGTGCGATTCAGGTTTCAGATTTTTTGTTCGAGTGAGCAGTTGTCAGTCTACTCATTGTGTGAAACGTGCAGCTCTTAAAAACTGTAGTGGACGAAATCTCAGATGCAAATACTTGAGTGGGTTAGTTAACTTTCCTTCTTCACAATGCAAGAGGACACCCAAAACTGTCCTTTATGCTCAAATGTGCTACTTACTGATGAGTTGTATGTTCGGTCTTTGCAAAACCCAGGGAACCTTTATGTTGTTTGTTTATTTGTTTGTTAGTTTTTCATTATAAGAATACCCAAGAGTTTCCTTCATGGTAGTCAACTGTCAAAATTTCTAACTTTTTGACTTACCTACTAGTGGGACAAATAGGTTTACAAATTAACTAATCAAGCATATCTTTTAACATGTCTAAATACAAATTGTAGTTTTTTTCTATCACAAATGCAAAACAATCCAGAGTTAAATTAATTTGGAATTCTTTTAATGTATTTGTCAACAATTAATGAATTAATTTGCCATTGCATTTTCTTATCAATCAAAGAAACTTGTACAAGTTCTTACCTATGGGATTATTTCAGCCAACTTGAACATCATTAGATACTACATACCTCAGTCACCCTCTGGTTTACATGATTTAAGTCCTGTCCCTCCTAAAAGAGCCTAAAGATGAGCCNGTTTACATGATTTAAGTCCTGTCCCTCCTTTCCTTCTAATAGGTTAATGCTAGTTGGTTTTTTATGATTAAGATGAATTTGATTGTCTTGGGTTATGATGAGTTTAAAAGTGAATGCTTTCAGCCAAAAGGAGACACTAGATCTATGCAGAATGCCAGTGAAACATTATATAAAATGTCTGGACAAGTAAACAAACTGCAAACACCTGGATTTAACCAAGCAAATGATCTCTGGTTATTTCAGTAGATCAGGTCAGGGTTCAACAGCATTATGTTCCTAAAAAAACTGCTTCAGCGGACCATCTAAAGATTCTGAATGACCAGGTTTTTCTATCAGCAGATCTTTTCTTTTCTGAGGATTTTCACACTGCTGAACTTTGGCAGATTTTCTCACTGCAGTTCCCCCCTAATGTCAGCTCATTTGGCATCCATCTTGTGTCCTATCTGTATTCTGAGTTCTCTCCAATCTGTAAAAGTCAGTGCTGACTTTTGTCTTATCACTTGCTCTCGCCCTTTCTTTGTCTCTTTTTTTATTTTTTTTTATTCTCCCTTCTTCTGATAATGTATTCTTATTTAACCACAGTGCATGTTCAAAACAGTCAGTGTGTTGATATCCAGTTGCTGACATGTCCTGTACAGTGATGCAGNTCAAAACAGTCAGTGTGTTGATATCCAGTCGCTGACATGTCCTGTACAGTGATGCAACGTCCCGGAAGAAAAAGTTGTGCAGTGGGGTTTCTCAGTCTCGGGACGCTGCTGGGGAACGACAGCTCCAGGAATGTGCATAATGAATGTCAGTGTACTATTAAGAATCTCTGAGATGTGCGTCAGTATGGTAGATAGTCTGCCAAAGACTGCACACCAAACCTCAAATCTACTTGCACGTTGTTTAGCAAATGCTCATTTTGAACCATAACTACAACCTATGTTTTCTCATGAGAAGTCATTTGTGTCCTTAAATCCTCCCCAATATGTGAAAAGACATTAGAGTGTATATCATCCTTGCCTGTAGCTCAAAGGAATCATGTAAAATAATTGGTAAAACAGTGTATTTTCCACCCTGTGATATTCATGAGATGCACAAATGACAAAATAACTCCATAGCTCTGCTAGAGGTCACATATTAATTGGAGACTCAGATATCATTGTCAGTAAAGTATGTTCGCATACTTGACAGAGAACTGTTTGAATCTTGTTTAACTTTTATTCTTGCTGTATACATTGCCCCTTTTCCAGTCTTTAGGAAATACAATATTCCTACCACCATTGTGCTCTTTGATATAACGATTTTCATATTAATACTATTCATATAATTTTATATGTTTTGTCCCTGTGTTTTTTACCCAGAATGGAAAGCACATTGGGTTAACCACTGTTGTTTTGAATGTGCTTTTACTCTTTCACAGCCTGGATGTGTGTGCTCAGAGACATCAGATCAACACAAAATAGTGAACGTAATGACCGTGGACCACAGGAGTATGTGGAGAAGAACCCAAATCCTAACCTACATTGTAAGTTATAGTGCTAATAGTAATACTTGAGTTCTGTTTTATGTTACCTTAATGGAGTAAGGCAGTCATCTACAGACTAGTAACAATGTTTTTCTGTCTGCTTTTGCAGCTTTCACACCAGTGGACCTGAGTGACCTCAAAAAGCGCAACACACAGGACTCCAAGAAATCTTAGTCTTTCCCCATGATGATCCAAATGGCTTTTTTCCACCCATTATCCTGAAGAACTTTTCATTCATCAGCCCTATGTCAGCCGAAAAGTTAGCCCTGTTGGCCAGTCTAACGCAGAATGCAAATCTCATTTCTGTACTCTGGACCATAGCAACCCTTATCTTTTTTTTATTTATTTTTTCCGCACCTTCTTCAACTGACTAAAAAGAAAAAAACTGGGATTTTCAGGGAGCACAGATTCTCCCCTTTCTTTTTTCATGTTTTTAAGTTCAGTAAATCTACATATTTACTTTCTAATGTGGATGGGACTGATGCAAGTGTTCATCAAAATTTGCTGACATCTGTTGCTGAGACTTCACAGGACATACAAGACTGCAGTCTTAAACACAGTACTGCTACTACTTAAATAACTTTGGAGGAAAATGTGAAAGGGCTGACTTCTATTTTTATTTTGGAAGATAGATCAATAAATTGTAGAAGCAATTGAATGGTCATATTGGATACCTTATTAACAGGCAAGGTTTGAAAGCCAAAATACAATGTAGAAAGCCAACATTTTTATTATACATTTTCTTACCCTTGGATGAACTTTATTAAGTAAAGTAAGCAAGTATGCAGCCCTTGGTTAACCCCCTCCCTCTCCTCTAAGCCTTGAAACAAAATCTTGAATAAAAGACTTTTACAGTACTCGTGCTTGTGTGTATCAGATTGCCGTTGATGGAGTTTTTTTTTTTTTATCTGAAGGTGTATTATTAATGGTGAGAACAGGCACAGATTGAGACCGATTTACTCTTAAGAATTTTGTAATGCCTACTAACTGAAAAAAAAAAATGTCGTTTAGAAAATGTTTTGATTTACTGCCATAGAATGCTTGATTGAATCAGCAAATACAAATATTTACTTAGAAAACTAGTAATATACTAATAATAGTAGTAACATAGTCCTTTTTAAAACATTACTTTAAACAAGAATAATGGTAAATTTTGTGTTTTTAGTTCAGTGAGTGAACATGTAAACAAAGAACAGGGAAGAGTGCAAAATAAGGCATTTGACAGTAGAGGGCATCGTGTTTGGCACAGTGTATTACGTAATGACGTTGGGATGACGTACTGGATGGAACAATCCAGTTGGTCCATAATCCGTGGCCGTTTGCTCATTGTGTTTTTGTCAGCGGTTCAGAGAACGTTGTGTGAAGGCTAGGGAGAGGGACCACTAAAGTGTAGGGTGTACATTTTTATATTTTTTCGGCAGTTTAGAAATATTGCGGCAGCATAATGACGGATAAAATGGATATGAGTCTAGACGACATTATCAAACAGAGCAGGCAGCAGAGAGGTGGAGGCCGTGGAGGACGAGGTCGAGGCCGCGGAGGTTCAGGCGGCGGCCGTGGAGGAGGCCCCGGGCGTCTTGGTGGCGGCGGCGGAGGATTTGGAGGCCGAGGCGGTGGATCCGGCCCCATGAGGAACCGACAGAACCTGAACCGCGCTAGAGGCAGACCAACGCCTTACAGCAGGGTATGAGAAAGTTGAGCAGTGAAAGGAAAAACCTTCGGCACAGCTGAAAATTCCTGGTTAACCTCCTTCTATTCTACAGTAGGCTTGCTAGCTAATCCTCTAGCCAGCTTGCTAGTCAAGCAAATAATGTAAAGGCTAACCGCTGATTTTCCTTCAGAGGAGATCTCAATAGTTTGCGGTTAAGCATGAATGGAGTTTGTTTGCATAATATGTCCCTTCTCCCACAACCCGTATGTATCCATCACTTTCCAAGAAGAGGCCATTTGAAGAGAGCGGATACCTTAGCCTTGTTGGCTAACTAGCTAAAGTTGGATCGCGAAGGCCTCATCAGCGCCATTTTGAATCCAGCGCCGTAAATTGAAGCTAGTCTTCATCGATCAAAAACAGCTTCTTCCCCAAGTGTCAGCAGATTGATGTTGGAAGGAGGCCACTTCATCGAAAAATTTCACCCTCAAATGATTTCTCACTACTAATGGGAGCATAGTGTTTCAAGTCCCGGTGCAGAAACCAGACGGCCTTTTGTTCGGGGAGTGGCTGGCGGGTTTCTCGAGGCCTATTTGATGGCTTTTCTACCATTTCGTCTGGTTCTTTTGGATGGATAAATGGACTTCACCTTCCCTGATAGTATTTGTAAAAGGCAATACTTCGCTCCCTAAGTGTGAATTGAGTGTCCAGACAAACCAAACAAAGCCCCAGTCAAAATGGCGTGGTCTCAAAATGGACGCTCACAGAATCCACGCTCATATAGAGGGGTATCTGGCCGCCATCTATATATTTTTACATCCCTTACATCATATGGACACTTTGCTTTCATGAAAGCCCCCCGAGGCTTGACAAAGAACTGTTTGGTGGGCCAGGACAAACGGTGCAACGCTGGAGGCAACGCTGCTTCAGATGGCGACCCCCTGTGTACCCGAGGAGCATATCTGGAGGGCCTTGGAGGCGCAGATGGCAAGAGAACAATGGGCACTTATGGTAGTTAGACTGGGACGTTTTTCAGACTTAAGAGTAAAATTTTGGGTGGGTTTGGGAATAATGGGTTTAGTTGGTTCAATTTTGACACACTAGTCATTGAGTAGATGTTGTATCTGCTAAACTTGATTACTAAAATTAAATCAAGTGTGTGTAGGTGTATAAAGGTCATGTACAAAACATCCCCTTGCTTTTGTAGTTATATATGTTCTGTCTTGTGTATATCCTTCTGTCTGAGCTGATTCACTTGCTTGTAGTGATGGGGTGGGCAGGGAATATTGGGGACCCTCTTGAGGGAGCTGAGCACCCTGGCCTTGTTGGAAGTGGAGCCCCTGCTTGCCCCAACACCCAGCCGTGTGGACTCTGTGATTGACAGAGGCAAGGGGATCCTGAAGTCAGCAGGTGCGTTCTTTTTCCATCTGTTGCAGCCTAAACAGCTTCCAGATAAGTGGCAGCACGACATGTTCGACAACGGCTTCAGCGGCTTCAATGGCGCTGCTGGAGGTAGTAGTGGAGCTGGTGTGGAAACTGGAGGAAAGCTTCTTGTCTCCAATCTGGACTTTGGGGTCTCAGATGCTGACATTCAGGTGACATTACAGTGTTCAAATTTCATTTTAGTACTTGTTTCTTTGGATGGACACTTAGTTTTGCCTCTCTTTAAAGGAACTTTTTGCTGAATTTGGAACTCTGAAGAAAGCTGCAGTTCATTATGACCGATCAGGAAGAAGCCTCGGAACAGCCGATGTCCACTTTGAAAGGAGAGCAGATGCCCTAAAGGCCATGAAACAGTACAATGGCATCCCGCTTGACGGTAAAACCTCAAACCTGCAAAATGCCTGCTTGAATTCTGACTGCATAAATGACTTGTTTTATTTACTTTGCTTAATATTACTTCAGATATATTGTTTAGTAAGTTGGTTGGTGTTGCTACTGTTCCACCAAAGTTGAGAGGTTCATGTCGGTTTCTTTAGGGCGGCCGATGAACATACAGCTCGTCACATCACAGATTGACACACAGAGGCGGCCTATGCAGGGGTAAGTAAATGTTGCTTTCTAATGATCAAGAATTGTGGCGTTTTGGATGTAATGAGTCATGACAGCTGTTTTNGCTTTCTAATGATCAAGAATTGTGGCGTTGTAATGAGTCATGACCGCTGTTTCTTCTTTTTCAGTTTGAACAGAGGCGGTGGAGGCATGAACAGAAGTCGTGGCTTTGGGGGCATGCCAAGAGGCCAAAGAGGGCGTGGTGCAGGCGGTCCCCGGGGTAGAGGACGGGGTGGCCGTGGCGCTAGCAGTAGTAAGCAGCAGCTGTCAGCAGAGGAGCTTGATGCCCAATTAGATGCCTACAATGCCAGGGTACGTACAATTTTCAGGGGGGATCTTGTCTGCTCTTGACGAGTCATCTATTGTCAGCCATCTAATTTTACTCTTTTCTTTTTTTCTTTTGTTTCCTCAGATGGACACCAGTTAAGAAATGACGCTCTTCCTAGTCTCGTCCCTTCATGTCTGTACAGAAGGGGGTGGTTGTTACAGATGTGCAGAATATTTTACACTTGGTTGTTTTTTGATGTGATTAAATGTGTTTCAACCTCTTTTAAATTCTCAAGTGTTTTATACCAGTATGGAATTTTTTTTTTTTTTTTTTTTTCTGATAAATGGTTTTGGCTGTAGGTTGTTGAAGTCCCTCTACCCTGTAGTTAAAGAAACTTGTAATAAAAACCTACAGTGCATATTAACCAAAACAACTGTCTCATTCTTGTCTTCATGTCTGAAAGTGCATCTACCAGGTTTGTCATTTTGCTAACACCAGCAGTAAATTGTTGGACTTTATTAACGTGCATTTTTTGGCTGTATGAAATTTTAGTTTTTAATTTAATCTTAGCTAAAAAGGCCAGTTTTGAGGATGCTTTTTACAGCAATTTCCCCACTGAGGGACAAATAAAGGTTTCTTCTTGTAATTGGTTTTAACGGCTGAAACATAGTTAAAACTGCCAAAGGGCAACCACTAGATGGCGTGCTGAATCAAGATTCATGCCTCAAGTCGACACTTTTACACAGCAATCAAGTATACTTAAGTATCTATTCGTTAAAGTGCACTGATGGATTAAATAAAAACTTTGGGCAAACGGGTTTTGTGCCGGAGATGTCTGAGGAAAAAAAAAGCTAAAGCGGAAATGAAAAGAACAAATTGTAAAAGTCAAATTTCCGGACCAGTAAAGGCGGCACTTTCAGCACTCGTGTGCCGTAGGGGTTTTTTTTCCGGAAAGATTCAGTAGGTGTAAATTCTTTTAACGAGTACAACTTCCGGTTAGGTTTTTATTATAGGGGCGCCAATCGCATATGGATTTCTACTGAGGCAAATTTCACATGTCTTTACTTCTGGCCATTACTTTGTTAAATATGGTTTCACTTTAATACACACACAACATGCATTTTGCATTTACTGAAGTTCAAAGCACTTGTATAATTAAATAATACAGTATAATTATACCTTTGCGTTTTAAATTTTGACTTGTTCATTAACATAAAAGGTAATATACAATGAATAGTGGATATGACGTACACAATAACTTAATTTAAACTCAAACATTGCTTTTAGGCATTTTACAAGCTTTGAGGTAATAACCCTTTTTTTAAAAAAAAAAAAAAAAAAGAAGGGTGGGGGGTACTTTTAAGATTATTATTATAAACGTAAATAGTTTTGAACATACATATGAGCACTGTGTTTTAATTTGAAGGCGGCCGACCGGATGTGGCTGTTAGCGGTAGCTAACTCAGATTTTTTCCTCCGCCGTTGCACTTCGCTCCCATTCACAGGAGACTATCCCGGCGAAGCAGCAGTGAAACGGTAAGACTTGACAAAACATGCACAAGATTCCTGTATTCGCATGATTTAACGCATAAAACACACATTCAAGAACTGCTACCGTTAATTTAGTAAGTTTGCAACACTTGATTAGAAAACACTGGCAAACTTGCCGTCTAAACGTGAAATTTAGGGGAGATATAAATGTTCCCCCATCCATCAAAAAGTAAGTTCTTATTATCAGGGTTGTAGCTTTGTTTTATTATGTTTTATGACCTGCCAGTGTATCAAACTATTATGGTTAAGTTTATTGGTAAGTAATAAAGTTATCCGCCCTCTGTGAGGAGAGAAGCATTTGTCAGTTGTCAATTTCCGGGTATCGAGGCTGATCTGAGCTGCCAGTGTAGGCGGTTAGGTAACGATAATGCCTGTAGTTGTATTTAGTAGTACACACATCTAAACCACGAAAACTTGGCCCATGTCGTGATATTTAGTGTATTTTAAAATGTGCCTGTGACCATGCTCTCGTGCGGCCTGGTGTATGATGAACATTTTCAGCTACTTCCTGGAACTCAGCTAACTTCTTACTTGATTCAGCTCACACCTAAAATCAGCCACCATTTTGGCTGTTTTACCCCCCTGAGGCTTCTAGTCAAGTGCACATGGATAACCTGCATCAGTCCGCTTCTGTGGAGAGTAAAGTTGTGTGCTGGTCTGAATGGCTTGCAGATTTGTGAGAGTTGACCCAAATTTTTTTCCCTGTGTGTAATAAATGATGTGCAAGCTGGAAAAGTGTCTTGATGGTAAATTCCTGTCTTCACCTCAGCTTGAAAATGTGCAACCTTGCAGGGCCAAAATCAGATTTTGTTTTCTAAGTTTCCTTTCACCACTTAGAGCTGAAAGTCCTAAGGTCGTACAGTTGAAGAAAAGAGGATAATTAGATTTTAATTTCAGTAGTTGTTGTAGCATACCAAGAAGAACGGTGCTGAACAGGTTAGAACCATTAGCTTAAACTGTATAAAAGCTACTATAATAAAGTTTTATTGGCCAATATCTGCTTATTAAAGTTTTACCCATGCAAAGAGTTTTGTGAATTTACATGTCAGTTTTATGTTTGAAATTATTTAAGTAGATATACCTTCTTGGCACTCTGGAAACACCTTAGTGGTCTCTCCAAGCCAGTCATGTCACAACCTGCAGACTAAGAAGACCCCACCCCGTCTCCCTTTAGAAGTGGAGGTTTTCTCAGCCTCTTCTGCAGCCTTGATATGCAGCTTCACTCAGCTGTTATAGTCTTCATTGGTGGAATTTGTGTATTAAAATTGAAACCTTTTATTATTTATCATCACCAGTCTTACATCATGTTGAGGCTTTTGATTGTTGATGGGATTGTAGAGCAGTGGAGCAAGCCTGGACCTCTCAGTGGGCACTTTGGCTACTCCATTCACTCTCATGCACAGCTTCCTGCTGCTGTATACAGGGATTTCTCTCTGGCTATTTTTAAAGCTTCCTATTTGTTCAGCTCCTTCCTGGGACAGGGTCATGTTTTGTTCCCTTATCTCTCACAGGCCCCTCTCTCTGCTGCTTTTTTTTTATTATTATTTATTTTTTTGTGTGATCAGTCTAATCCTTAGTCTGTATAGCAATTTCCGTGACACGCTGGATTTTCTTTTGGTTGCTCAAATACATTTGATTTTTTTTTTTTTTCTTTTTTTTTTTTTCTTGCACCTCCATGTCTACTTCTGCAAAGGCTGTATTGCATCAGTTCTGCCAAGAGACCTTGTTGCAGCACTTCCTCAAAGCTTTGGTAAGTTTAGCACAGTTTCTTCAATGTTGTGGAACACGATTTATATATTTTAGAGAATCCTTTTTAATGTATAGCATCTTTAAAAACCTGTTTGGTTAGGTTACCTTCTCAGATGAACATTAAGAGGATGAGTCGTGCTTTGTTTCTGCAGTCGTTTGGTTTAGCGCGCTAAAGGATGTGAATCATCGAGCACCAAAAAAGGAAGTTTGCAGTAATTTGACAGACAAAATGGCTTAGTCGCTGCCTGACGTGCATCCTTATTTGAATTCAGCAGAATTCACTTGGAATCAATCACTTCTTCATTTGCTGTAAATGGTCTAATGTTACACAGATGTGCCATATGTACATGCTTTTTCCACCAATTTCCACACTTAAAACTAAAAAATAAAAATCAAATAATGTTCCCTACCATCAAACCACGTTCTGGCATATTTCTGAAACAGTTTGTCTCCAGTTTTATCTGATCGATGTAAAAATGTACTTGGTTGTATGCATGAACAGTTTTACTATAAAGACAGGTTGCAGGATGTGATCTTTATGACAGCTCAGCTACATTTAGACTGTTAAAGAAATGTTTATTCAGAATAAATTAAGAGGATGGGAATTTTTATTCTTGTGAAGAAATATATGATTTTTTCCATTAACTGATAAGTTTTTATTGCAGCAGCATGACTAGGAAGCATAGGTCTAGAGAAACTGGGTGGATATAACAAGTCTAAAGGTCTCAGTTACATTTTTGACTGCTGCAGAGATTACAGAATGTCACTTTACAACGTTTTCTCGGCCGAGGGAAACTGCAGTCGCTTCCTGTTATGTTTTAAGCTAAATGTGCAGTTTGCTCCATATAACAACAACAGAGAGTATGAATTATCCTCAGTAGTATTTTAACTTGTGTTATCAGTGAAGCTAAACCTTTGTTAAACGTATTTTTCTGTGCCACGTTCCCTTTGGCATGCTATCATAATTAGACTTTATCACATCTAAGTAAGTAATTCAAGGCATCGGTTTCCACAGAAGAATGAGCGCTGCATAGCTGAGCAGGGGCACGTTCAGGGTTTCCACTCCACCACTACTTGTTGTAAAGTGGAAGAGCCAGTAAGATCACATGAAATGTTGCTTAACTTGATGTCATTCTTGAGATGTATTCAAATTGTTTTATAAAAAACAAAGCCAAGAAAAGTTTCAGCAGTAAAGGGAAAACTAACTCCTCAAGCATTAGGGACGACCAGTTTGTCAACTTCAGCTGCAAAACGGAGGGCATTTCTAGAAATGTGCATGCCATTCAGAATATTGAATCAGTTAACAAAATGAAACCCAAAGGACAGAGATAAACCTAGAAAATGTTACTGAATGATGAAAAATCCCCCAAAGTGTTATCTTGTCTCTTGTTACTATCACTGGCGTGTTGATACACAGCTTTATTGTGGCTTTGCAGCATCATTTCATGCTGGGCTCAGGTTGCCCACTAATTACAGTGTTGGGAGGTTGGCGCACATAATAAAAGGATTCCCTTGTCCATGACCTGCTATTCTCAAGAAAATTCCTGTCAAAAGAGCCCAAATTCCTTGTTAGCCATAATCCCACCTTTGATAGACTCTCAGCTGTGTTGCTAAGGAACAGACCTGATCTCGAACCAGAGCTGCTGCCAAGCCTCGTCTGTTTTGAAAAATCACCATTTTCTGTTTAGTCCAGTAGAGCAAACAGTTTACCCTCCAGCAGAACTGCTCAGGTGAAGGCCGAGACACGGAGGTGGAGAAGTTAAACAGCACGTCCAGTCTCATGACTGCGGAGCAGATTCCCAGCAGGCTGAACAATGACAAGGCCTTTTTCCTGGCAGCATAGCGTCAGTTCACCACAATTCATATCGTTTAAGCAGAGGAGGTTGTTTTTATCAGTGTGGCGATTTTGCTATTCTTAATCTTATTTTGCAGAGCACATGAGCATTTACTTAGTCAAATCAACAGTTTTCTAGATGACTAAGATGGCATCTCTGGATGATGTAGCTTGCAAACATTACGCAACACATTTGGGGACCATTTCTTCGTAATTTGTTCATGCTTGTGTTGTTGACAGAAAAGCTTAGGGGAAGCTGTAATGATAGATTCAATAAAAGGACCACCACACAGCATTAACCAGTATAATGTATTTTAGAGAGGGTTATATTCTTGGTTACTTTTCTACTATCCCTGATGTCCGTGTAATGTTCAAAAGTTGCTTTTACCTTGAAACACTTAAACAAGTCTTATAGTACTGTATGCATTTAAAAAAAACTGAGAAAAAAAAAGGCTTGAGGCGGAAAAGTCTTGCATTTAAATGTGATTTCTTTGTTGTGCTTTCCAGTAAGGCAGCATCAGTCTCATTCGACTGAGCGCTTCCTGCTGTGTGACATGGCGGTATGCTGCAGTCTCATTGCAGCCAGCTGCAGACCAAAGTGAGAGAAACCACCTGTTCCTTGACATTTAGAGAGCAGCATTATGGCACAATTTTCCTTTTTTTTTTTTCTTTTCTCAGACCAACTAACACCTAAACACAGCTGAGCAGCCAAAACATGGCTGAAGAGGAATTTGTGCTTTTTCTTCTTTTTAAGAGGAGTGTTTTCTGTGTTCTCAGTTCCTGCATGGCTAATGCCCAGCTGTACGTTGAGGTGTAATAAAACAGAGAGGCAGAACTAGTTTTGTGAGATCAGTTTGCAGCAGTTAAGGCTCCCCCTCTCCCCCCTATGATGAGCAGGTGACTCTGGCCTTACGAGACCTCATCAGTCAGGATTGTTTGTCATCTCATGGCTTGGTTGTGTGTTTGCGCTTGTCGGATTTGTTAGCCTGCCTGTGCTGATAAGTGGTGGCTCTCATGTCAAGAAGATTTAAATGTAAATTATGGTTAGTGGGTAATTTACTGTCTTTATTGCTTATTGGAGTCAAGTGTGTTTTTATTGTCATCTTCCTCTTTCACTTCAGATTGCATTTTCTCATTTTTTTTTAGCTCTGTTGATTTTATTTGAATTTATTATTTTATAGTCATTTGACACTTTTCTTTCCCAAAATGATGTTTTTATTTTGTTTTTTTATGACACTGTAGATTCATGCTTGGTTGTATTTTAGGAAGCCGACTTTTTTTTAAACGTGGAAATGTCTAAAGCATCGAGGAATGAGGAGTTTTAGGGTGTAGCTGCTTGTTAGCAGAGAGGCAGATTCATAGAAATCTTGTGTGCTATCAATTTCGTAAGAAAAATCGGTTTCAGCTGAGAGGCAGTTACTTTGATTTGTGTGGTGTCGGTTTCTCTGGAGCTGCGGCCAAAGCAAGAGGAGAACATACCGCACACAAGAGTTATAGGAGTGCCGTCATCTCGCCGCCTTTTGCAGGTGTTGGCCCGCTTAGTGAAAGCTGTGCCCCAGCTGTTATCAGTAATATTTTTCCACCACATTTTAAATCTTTAACCAAATACTCTAAAGATCAGGACAAGTTGTAGCCTGCTTAGGATCAGTGGTGCCTCAAGTGCTGCTGCTGAAGCCTCACCGCAGGTTGTGGTGGCCGTGAGACAACTGAGGACTTAGATAATCATCAGTTTTTTTAGACCCTCTCTGCTTTACGTCAGTGTTGCTTCTGAAACTCGTTCCACAGCCAAGTAGGGCTAGCATGTCACATGTCCTGGCTTTTGTCTGCCAGTGTGTACACATGTGTAACTCTTAAGACAAAGACTTAGTATGGCGTGTCTCCATTATAAACTGTGCTAATTTGTGGCTGGTCCTTGTCTTGCCACTCTGTTAAAATGATACGTTTGTTTGCCTTCGCCATGATGCATAGTAGAGCTAAACACAAGCTTTACTTTGTAAGAGGCCAAAGTTCACCAAGGACTCTGGATAAGTAATCCCTTGCAATCATCCAGCAGCCGGATGTCTTTGCTGCTTTGCTTCGCATCTAACATTATTTTTTTTTTTTAAATTTGTGTTTGTTTTGTTTTTTTTAGCACACCATGGCAGAGCAGGACCCCACACCAGAGCAGCTGGCAGCCATCGCAGCAGCCAACGAGGAGAGTGAATCCTCCGTCAACTACAAACCTCCAGCCCAGAAGAGCCTACAGGAGATCCAGGAGCTGGACAAAGATGACGAGAGCCTGCGGAAGTACAAAGAGGCACTGCTGGGAAAAGTTGATGTGGTTGCAGGTTGGTGGTCGCTGCAGACAGAAAATCCTCCCAATCATTTGCTACAAATATAAACATTTATTCATCGTCAGAGATTTTGTGTCTTCGAAGATCTGATGTGTGTTGTTGTTTTGTTTTGTGTGTCTTGTGACATACTTTCCAAAACTTGGCGAAGTTGTTGCTCTGCATGTTTGTTCTAACAATAAAACAGGGTATTGAATTTCAGCTATTTGTTGTGAAAACAGTTCAGCTAGTAATGAGAACTGTGACCTAGTCCCTGCATACACATGGAAAGAGTTTTTTCTCCATTCTAAGAAAAAAAATGGGGTTAAAATGAGAAAAATTACATTCCCATAAAAATACAGAAACCCTATCAAATACACTCGAGAACAGGTCAAAGCAAAGTAAATGTCTTTTGTCCTCAATGTGTCTTATGGTGTGTAGTAAGGCCAGTTCTTCAAACTGTCCCCCATCACATCAGCGAAGTCTGCTATATGTAAACAAGAGACAATCAGGCACGATCTGATCTCTCAANCCCCCATCACATCAGCGAAGTCTGCTATACGTAAACAAGAGACAACTCTGATCTCTCACATTAAAAGTCTCCTGTTTGTTCTACATACCAACTTTCTGAAGTTATAGTTCTTATGTTGATTTGACTTAAGCAAACATGAGAGTGATCTCCAGTAAAGCACCTTTTGTTTTTTGTAACACTGAATTGTCATGCTTGTAGATCCCACTGCCCCAAACGTCCAGGTGACGCGAATGACTCTGTTGTGTGAGACAGCACCCGCTCCCCTGATCCTTGACCTGCAGGGTAAGTCCAGTACACTTCACAGGTTAAGATTTTTCACATAAGTAAAAAACTACTTTTAAGAAACTCTTATAAACCTTGCATAATTTTCACAGTAACATAACTTTAGAATAGTAATCACTTCTAGCCTCGTGTGCTAATAGCAACCAAAAGACCTGCTGGGTCATTAGTCCACTAATTAGTAATGACATGATTCCTGTGTAAGTGGGTTAAGGAGCCATTTCCTGGTGGCACTTTTTGTCCCCCCTCAGTGGTCAAATTGAGCCACAACAGAAGAGCAGCTGCTCACTGGTAGCACTGCGCCCTCTAGTGGGCAGAATTGTTACAGCATGGAGCAAAATCCCACTTGTTTCAAGCACCTTCAGTCAAGGGAATAAGGATGCACATGTTGCCTTATGTAATTGTCTTTAATTTCACATGACTTGTGTTCTCTCCTCTACCAGGAGACCTGGATGGCTTTAAGAAAAACCCATTTACGCTGAAGGAGGGAGTTGAATACAAAATAAAGATCAACTTCAAGGTCAGACTCTGGTCTGTTTGGTTGTTCCAGCAAACTTTAGTTGTCATGGGGGACGTAACACTTTCTGCCTTTTCCAGGTGAACAAGGACATTGTGTCGGGCCTGAAGTACAATCAGCAGTTATTCAGGAAAGGAGTTAGAGGTGAGGCTTGCAAGTTATTTTCTTAAGCTCAGTTCTTCGTGTGGTTTTTGACACACAACAGATCTTCATCATCTTACTTTCCTGATGTGTGTGATGAAGATCTGTGTGCCGCTCATTTCATGTTGGTAAATATGAGGCTTTAGCCAGTTAGATTCGCTTAGTGTAAGCAGCTTGTCTGGCTCTACTCAAAACTACCCTCTTGAACTCACCATGTAACACAGTTAATTGTTTAGTATGTTGAGAAGATGAACTGTGGTTTTTACCACTTAGTTGGTATGGGATTGGTAACTTCCTGGAGTCTCAAATAGTCCAGCACTTCGGATTTTGTACTTATTACATAAGCAGAATCAGACGAGCCAAGTTCCTCTTTCAGATTGTTTTGATCTGACAAGCTGCTGATTAGAAAAGCTCCTGTATGCAAGAATTTGAAGTTATTTTTAACATACGAACAGTTTGGAACAACAAAAAAAAAATTTAGAAGCTTAAAACCACCACAAACCGTGTAGATACTGCAGGTTCTTCAAGTTCTGTTTTGTATAGTGACAGATGTTTTGCCACGTTATGCCTCGTATTGGTCTTTATTTTTGGTTTTGCGATCTAATATTGGTTATTTTCCTTATCTGTTTGCATTGTGTCATATTTCACCGCTCATTTTCATCGCCTTGTGTCACTTTGTGGTCATTTTGCATTTCTTGTAATTTATTCATCGGTGTATGGGCGCTGCTAAGTTTTGCATCTATTCTCATGTAACACCCCTATTTCAGTTCTCTTGATTTCTATTTTGGACTCTATATAGTATGTATCTGGAATAAAGTCACAGGTCTTGTGACTCATTTGGCGCCTGGTTGGCACAGAACTAGGGTAATTGGCACCATCAGCCAATTAGTTTGGTATAAGACTTCATATATAGTAGATGAAGGGAGAATCTAGGGATAAGGTCTGGATTTTCTGCTCTCTGAATTACTCTCTTAACTTAAGCCTGATCAGTTATGGTACAATGTTTTGAACCTTGATGTAAAACTGCTGACGAACCAGTGTTTCTGCCCTCTAATCTCTAGTTGATAAGTCGGAGTACATGGTTGGCAGCTATGGCCCGAGACCAGGCGAGGAATACGAGTTCCTCACCACCGTGGAGGAGGCGCCCAAAGGGATGCTGGTCCGCGGCACCTACATCATCAAGTCTAAGTTCACCGACGACGACAAGCACGATCACCTCTCCTGGGAGTGGAGCCTCGCTGTCAAGAAAGACTGGAAAGACTGACTCCCCCCTCATCTGCATCCTCCTCTGCTTTGTCCAGCTTTCTCTCTCTTAAAGTCATTCCATGATTTTTGTTCTGGATTTTTTTTTTTCCCCATTTTTTTTTTTTCCTTCAGACTTTAGCTCTCTCCGTCCTTCACCCCTCTGCTTTTGCCATCTTTTTTTTTGTTTTATTCCAATCATGTCATTCCTCCCATCATAACGCTGCATTTGTTTGCACCCACACTTTCTGATAAGTATTAAATCCTCAAAACATGGAGAACGCAAACAATATGCACAATCCAGATTTTTCACTTATAGATTTGTTTATAAAAGAAAAGGAAAAAAAAAGTATTACCTGTATGTGATTTTCTCTACCCTGTTCCACCTTTTATTTGTTTATTTTCTGATTCTTTTGTATTAACCACAATCTGCCTTGGATAACATCGTACAGGAAGCGCTAGCGCTGTGTGTACGTGGTCACTTTACGGTCATTGAGCAATCATTGCTGGACACAACTCTTGGACGCAGCCCTGCTAAAGCCTTTGAGCAGATTATTTGTACTTGGGGAATTCAGGCCAGCTGTTTCTCAATAGTTTATCGTTCCAGGCAAATTCTGCTGAGAGAACATGGAGGGGAAGCGGTTACCTCTAACCCTTTGTACACCCCTGCGGCCGGTCCTCTCCTGATCCGGGTTTTTTGACAGTTTTATGAGCAGCCACGTGGCCTTAACAACTATTAGGAATAAGTAGACGATTTAGATGAGCCATTTGCCTTCAGATTAAATATATGTGAGCCTATTTTTACACAACTTGTAATTCATGGACAGGGAAATCAGGACTTCCGATGTTTATATTTCAGGTTTGATTACTTATAAAAGCCATCGCAAATGAGTGTTGGATAACATCTCGACACCATCTTCATTCCAGTGGTTTTTAAAATCTAATAAATGAACTCTAAGAGTCCAGTTTGTACTTGCGGCTGCTACTCGGTGTCCCCGAGGATATTTCCAGTGTGTCCGCAGCTCCTTCTTGAACTGAACACAGGAACTGTTCATCTACTCACTTTGTGTAAAGTTAAAATGACCACTGCTCACTGTGCCTCCAGACTCGTCACTGAGGTCAAACATGGTCTGTACTTAACTCTTGGGATCGGTATAGGAACGTCACTCCTCAACCCAATACCGGTGGTTAACACACATCCTGCCATAGTCAAAGTGGTTGCTTATTTTTATACAGTTCATAAATAAATATATGAATGAGGTGCGTTTGGCTTTGTTCAGTTCCAACGTGTCATGAATGGATGGTTTTTCTTGGTGAGCTGAGTTTGACTCTGTGCTATGTTACCTACAGTTTACTGATTTCCTGTGTTCATAATAAAGTGTTCAGACTGGGATTGTGTGTGCGTGCGTGTGTCTTTTCATTTATACAGACTGGTTATAACTAAACTACATCCTAAATAATCTTTCCTTTTATCAAAAGAATACATTGTCAATTCATTAAAATGAAAAGAACCACACAGTGAGACTGATTCCTGTCATATTAGATAATTAACATAATTCAGCATGGTTGTGTATTCATGACCTCTAAATTAGAGCACAAACATCACTGTTTCTGTGCAAAAAGCTTGTGATTTATTTTCTACCTGCTTTTTAAAGACATTTTAGTGTTAATAAATACATGCTACAGATGCTTTAATAGCCAAACGTTCACGTTAAGTTATCATTTGGCTTTGTCAGTGCTTACAGTACACAACAGAAACGGCAACACCTCCACTGATCAGTTAATCGTAATTACAAATACAACAACGCTTTCTGTTTCGATTATCAGCAGCAGACACTCAAAAAGGCATTTTATCCACAGAAAACCACAGCAATCTGTCCTCCACAACATGAAATGTGTTTGGCAGTTTAACATTTATAAGTAGCGTTCTTCCCCAGGAGCAAACAAAAAAAAAAAAAAAAAAGCACCCTTGCAGTGAGGAATGGTTAAAGAATGATCAAACTGAGGTAACTTGATGAGGATCAGTTTTTAGGTGTTTTTAGTGCATTTAGTGTAACCCTGTGTGATGAGTTTTAGTTTATTTGTGAGTCTTTCTGCTCTTGGTGGAGTTCATGTCGCTCTTGGTCTTCTGCAGTCGGGAGAAGATCTCTTTGAACAACGCCTTGTATTCCGGCGTGTTCTGGCTCAGCCGTTTGTCCACCTGCTCCACCTGCCTGCTGATCCCCTCCAGGGCCTCTGGGGTGGAGGGAGTTTGGGGAGGCGTGGGAGGAGCGGCGACCGCCCCGGATGTTGAAGGCTCCACTGATATCATGCTGTATTCCTTCATGGAGGGGTCCCTGGAGACGGGCCGTGAGGTCTGCACCCCGGCGTGGCACAAGCTCTCCTCGTGACGCCTGCACTTCCCCAGCAGCTCCTCGTACTTCTCCAGCAGAGCGTGGTACTGCTCGTCCACCTCCCGCAGGATGGACATGCCCCGTTTGCGCGTGCCGTTGGCGTGGAGGGTGTAACTGCCCTGGCGTCTACCTGAGGAAGTCGATATGGTGTTCAGGGCTGTGTCGCTGCAGCTTTTCCGCACCGGGCCTCCTTGCTGCCCCGTGCCTCCGGCTTCTCCAGCTGCTCCATCGCCTCCCTCGTCCAGCCCTGTCCCCTCCTCTGGGCTATCTGTCTCAGGGCCATTACTAAGCAGCGTCTCTAGGCTGTCTTCCATGTCCCCAATCAGACACATCTTGGACTTCCTGAGTTGTTGCATCTCCTGGAGCTCAGCTTCAAGCTCCTGAACCCGCAGCTGGCAGCCCTCTGCACCCAGGAGACGCTGTTCCAGACGCTCGAACTCCTGCAACACAGCAGCACACTCCCTCTCCACGCTCTCCCGCTTAGACCGCTCCGAGGCCACGGCCGAGTGCAGGGAGGACACAATGTCTCTCAGGCGCTCGTTTTCCTCATCCAGTGGCTGTCTCTCAACCAGGTCTACACTACCCGGATTGGCCAACAGGAAACCATCCTCATACCTAAAACAAAAGTGTCACATCACTGGTTTTAGTAGCAAAAAGCACAATTAGTTCAACAACTGGTGTTGCTTTGTTACCGAGTCATTTCATCTTACATTAATATATTATACTACATCCATTAGGATCAGAGATGGAAGATAAAAACTGGTTTAAAACTCAACAGAGTGTTGATGGGTAACATTGCATGGTGCGGTGTAAATAAAAGGTTTCCAGTTAACAACCTGGGGGCGGTGCAGAGCTCCTTGAGGCAGGGGAACGAGTGCACGGTCTTACGACGCTCCTTCTTCTCTCTGCGCACCCTCAGCTCCTCCAGAGTTCGCAGCTCCTCAACCCGAGACGTGAGACTGTCCACCTGATTCTGCAAGGTTTCCATGGTGCCGGTCAGCCTATGCACACACACACACCAATGTCTGATCTGTGCTTGTTGTGTTATTTGTAAAGTAATTTAATTCTCTGTCTCCGTCATATCTTATTAAATCTGTACTCAGTCATCAATTAAAAACAAATAATGTGGGGCAGAATCTAAAAAAGAAAAGATGTAACTATTTTATTTCAAACTTTCACTTTGTAACATGATTTGTAAACAATTTGTCCCTAATTATAAAGTTTCTAAATAGAGCAAACATGTTTGTGTAGGAGCACAAAGAAATGACAGAAATTGGTAATACAGATAAATGGATGACTAAATGGTTTGTTAAAAAGAACTATTTCAAATAAACTTGTTTATTAAGACCAGCCACATAAAAAAAAATCCTAAAGCAGGATGATGATTTATGACATCAAAAGCTAATTTCAACCAATCAGACTGGCAAAGGACCACTAAATGAAACAGGTGGTAAAATCAAACTGGTGAGAATGTTATTAACCAGGTTAAAACTTCCAGTGC
Organism: Melanotaenia duboulayi; assembly: GCA_026261665.1. Classification (NCBI taxonomy): domain Eukaryota; kingdom Metazoa; phylum Chordata; class Actinopteri; order Atheriniformes; family Melanotaeniidae; genus Melanotaenia; species Melanotaenia duboulayi. The sequence continues at coordinate 18,957,777 of CM047976.1, forward strand.
TGTTTTTTTTTAAGCTAGCCAGAAGGGAGTGTGATCACCTGTCTATTTTCTGCTGTGAAGCTTTGCTCTCCAGCACCAGCTTCTCATTGGTGATTTCGAGCTCTCTCGCTGTCACGTCCAGCTGTTCGTACACTTTTGCATGCTGTTCGTTCATCTCCCTCAACATTTCCAGCTGCTTGGACAGGTACTGCAAAAAAAAAACACATTTCATGTCAAAATGAGAAGAACAGTGAGTCAAGCAGCTCTGGCATAGATGTGAAGCTCTTATCGCTGTTTCTAACAGTCTGTGGTACCAACACAACTTTCAAGCTTTATTCTTCTCTCATGTTCCAGTGTCAGATATGCACACGCCCTCTACCGTATTAGATGTGTAGCTCGGTCAAACTGGGGCCAAAGAATTAGAATTAGAAGAGTTAGAATTAGGAGAAGAAGAAGAAGAAGAGCGGCCACTGACGTCAGTGTCCCGCGCCGCCGGGATTCCGAATTCAAATTGATGGGGCAGACATGAAAACGAAAAAGCAATGTCCTTTACGTTTTCTTTTTAGTTGTGTCATTAAAAGAGCAGTTTTGAAGTTGAAAATAAAATGCAGTTTGGATGATCTATTATGAATTTTATTTGTGAGTGAAATTTAAACTTATGACCTTGAAATGAAAAAGCCTTTCTGCTACTGCATTTTAATTTTCAAATTTGACATTTCAAATTGAAAATTAAATCTTAAATGTCCTTTTCTTTATCATTTTAATTAAGTTACAAAATGTCTTGGAGAAGAAAATTAAAATGCAGTTTTTATAATTTATTATTCATTTTATTTATGAGTCAAAAAATTCAGCTATATTCTGAAAATGAAAAAGCATTTCTGTTAATCCATTTTAAATTGAAATAAGGTACAGAATTGCTTCCATACTTTTCTCTCTTGTTGCGTTTGTTTATCATTCAGCTGAGGAAACCAGCAGTTCATGGTTCACACCATCACATATTTACCCCAAAGTATTGTTTCTGGCAGGACCTTCTCTAACACAGTAGCAGGGGCGGGTCTAGAAAAGATCTGATGGAGGGGCCAGGAAGGGGCACCGACCAGGAAACGGGGGTCACAAAAGAGACCCATTTTTTTAGGTCTAGATTTTATGAAATATTGAACTGATTATTACAAATAAAGTGATCATCTAATGTAAAAGAAAAAAAAAAAGTAAAGAGAAAAACTTAAATTATCTAATAATCTAAAATTGATTTAGAACAACATACAGAAGTACAACACATGCTGCATTTACAGACCATTGGACATCTGATGTTCACCCAAGGAAAGGTCAGTTAACACTAAATATACTAAAATACAGTAAAAAACAGGCAAATTTCAGGCACAGTTGCAAATGGTGATTAATCATGATCAATTTGAAAGCTGTGATTAATTAATCTGGAAGCTGTGATTAATCTGAATTAAATTTTTACCATCTGACAGCCAAGAGGTTTAGAATTGGACAAAAGCTCAAACTGGCATTTTTGTAAGTGATTTCTATTTTCAAGAAAATCTGGGACATGATCGGGAGGCTGACATGGGAATGAAATGACCCAGATCCTTTCATTTTTGTTGGCACAGTTCTAGTCCTCTCTGCTATTACTGCCCTCTCTTACCTGAAACAATACAAATATTAGCCTGATGCACAAGCAGTTGATGATGATGATGATGATGCCTGCCACACCAACATCTAAACCACATGTATAAAATCTGTTTGGACTCCACAGATTTGCATGTGCAGCATTACAATTCCTGGTACAAACATACCTCTATCTCTTGCACTTGCTCCTCATTGTTGATGTACATCTGTTGAAGGGAGTCCTCCAACTCCTTGTTACGCTCCAGGAGAGTCTTGCCGAGCTCTGCTGCTAAGTGCAGGTCTGATATCAGCCAAAAGAGACGGACGGACATAAAAAAAAGCAGACAGTAATGAGTGCAGAGTACAGGAAGTGCTAACAGCAGCTTTTGAAATGACAGTTAAAAAATGTTCAGAAAAGATTAATTTGAAAACTACAATGTATTCATATCAAATTCAGTTTAACGCTGTCCTTGATTTATCCCCTTAAATTTTCTGAACACATCCCCCCACCATTTTTAAATGACACTAAACACATTTTTACATCAAGCAAAATACAAAAATAAGCCAAAAAGTGTTCAGTACCAATTAAAAACAGTGCAGATGCAACTTAATGAATCTGTGCTCACTTTGCTTGAAGTCTGATTATATTGACACAAACAAACGGAGCACATTGGGAGCTTAAGCAATGAGAAAACTATAGGGAACATTTTCACAGTTGCTGATATTTGGCAAGCTTTAAGCATACATTATTCATCTTCTCTGCTGAAACTAGACTAAATAGGAGGAGGAGGAGGAGGATTCTGCAGAATGTGCATACTCAGCCCTCAACAAGACAGCAATGGAGGAGTGGAAAAACGGTGAGAAACAGGGAGCCTTTGACATCCGTTGCTGGACATGAATGCAATGTTTTATCACCACAGTGTGGTCAGCAATAACCAGAACACACACATGCATTACCACTGGTGCCAAATGAAAAGGGTTCAATGTGATTAGCTTTTGATTTATGGTAATTCAGCACGCCTGAAGGCAGCAGACATCTAAAAAGCTTTATTAGTTCAAGTGTCTTTGTTGCCACATTCGTCTCCAATGCAGCTCAGGAAGGAAAGGACAGGCTGTAATTTCCTGCTTCAAAAAAGTAGAGATGATAACAGAGCACCAGCCCGAACCACTGAGTGCTAAAGAGTCACGTGAGATTGAATGAAGAGAAAGCACAGCAAGCCTTCACCCTCAGGTCTAACTCAACCACAGCGCTGCTTTTTGCTGCTGTGGCTGACACGTGCCGAATTATGTAATCCCTGAATTATCTGCATGGAGGAGAAAGGCAAGAGTCTGGGCTGAGGAAGAAAACAAAAAACAAAAAAAAGAAACATCACATATCACTTGCATGTGTATTTCTGCTCGATGCACATCCTTCCATCCCTGTGATGCTCTGTGATGTGTGAATCACGCTTAGTCACAAGCCCCTGGTGCTGCCACACAAACATGACATCACCATGCCACGCCATCTGTACAGACTCACTTCAGATGTTTGAAGATCATAATGAACTCATGAGATCAACATACACCAGAGCTGGCAACACAGAGGTTGCATAACAGCATCATTTCTGGGGTAAAATAATAATGCCTGACTATGACGTGTGTTTGGAGCAGACTGCAATTATACTTCCAAAATCCTGAAATCTCTTATCCTGACTAAGGAGGTTTTGTCTGGGACTCCCTAATCAGCTCAGCCAGAATAGAAAAAAGGGGGGGGGCTTAATTATTTCAGCAGAGAAGTTGAGTAATGCCAAATTAAATACAGACCCATAAATACTGCACACATAGGCACACACACAAATCCACCTGTCCCCTTCTATGAATGCATGAGACGCAAAGCTGCTTTAGTTCTCTGGGTCAGCAGGTAATCAGTAGATGGGGTGATGCTGAGGCCTGCACTGCAGAACACACTTATCGCTGCCTTGAGATGGACTGTCTCAGTGAAAGTAGATCCATTTAAGTCATTACTGAGAGTACTGATCTGTCAGTGTCTGCCACAAACACTGCACCATTTTACATTAGTGCAGGGGGCTGAAACAGCAGGCAAAAACAAACTGATGCACTTCCTGTCTGGACTTGGAGGATCCGGCTTTCTCCACAATCTGAGCGTTTAGTGTGGACTGCCAAAATTCACCAAGCACAACTTTACAGAGTGCTTGCAATGTGATTGTGATAGATAAGGGAAGAAAATCTTGCAAAAAGGAGTGCCAGGATGTAGATGTGTCCCTGTTAGGAAGGAGCTGAAACAGAGGCAGCATTCATTCAGTCAGACAGCAGGACTATTCTGAGAAGCACCACTGACAAGATCAAAATAACTGGCAGAGGAAGAGAGCAGAGAGGAAGGCAGGCTTTTGTCAAATTCAGCTGTAGAGACGTTTCTGATCACAGCGTGCACAAAATCTGTCCATCCCTCCTCCTCCATGACTTTTTTCAGTGTTGGTGCTGCTTTTAGTCTATGACCACTCCATTTAAAGCTGAGATAAATGAGAAATGATGCTTCACCTTGCTCCAGGTCCCGCTGATCGTACCACGGCTCCTCCTCCTCCGTGACAAACTCCTCCATCCTTCCCGCACGAAGCATCGATGCAGCTGGACTTCTCCGTTGGCGATGAGGTCTGCTCTGCTACACGCCGACGACTCGCCCGGAAGTGATAACAAACAATAGCGGCGTTGCCTCCCCCAGTTTGTAACCCTTTAAGACAAATGACTTAATGAGCAGCACACCTGCTTTCTGGACCATCTGCAGATACTATGGCCAAACATTCAGACCTACAGACGTGAAATTCAGAGTAGCAACCAGCTCCTTCTGTGAGACTGACAGGCTGCTGAAAGACCACTGGTCAAATACTGCTGCTGATGCATTCAGGTGCTATAGGAAATGTTGATTTAGAAAAACATGTTCATGAATTTTTCTTTAAAAAAAAAAAAGCTGAAACCGGTCCACACAAAATATGTCTTCTGCAGTCATAAAACGTAAAAACATAGAATTGATTAATGGATGTCTATTTAAAAAAAAATCGAAATAGTCAATATTATTTATGTTGCAGTTTTTTGTTTTTTTAATAATTAATTTATTAAACTTTCAAGCCTCTTGTGCGTTTGTGGTCATTTTTAAAGATTGCTTAATAGAAGAAAATACAATAAATACATATCAAAGCTTTTCAGAATACGCAGACGGTTAACTGGGCATATTTATATACTCTTAGATAAAAGCTACGTAACTTAGCATGAATCGGAAATCTGTGATTGGTCGTTCCCTTCTCGTAACAATGCTTTTTGGTAATATATCATTTACCACTTATACTGTCATGCATGGCACCAGACTTGTGCCACATATGAAAAAAGAAAAGTACATGAGCAGCAAAGCTGAGGGTGATGGTTTCACCCACGAAAAAAAAAATCCCATATCTCTGCTTACAGGGCTGCAAACTTTTTAATAATCTTTGGAGTG
>CM047976.1:18994535-19027109 GCA_026261665.1 Melanotaenia duboulayi
AAGTATACTTATTTGGTTTCTATTACCAGTTCCTAATATTTTAAAATTGCTCATCTTGGAACAGACAAAGACTCAAAGTCAACACAGGTTATATTAACAGTGGGGATTATGAGGATGTGACTTCCTTGCTGACATGCTAGAAGGTCTAGACCAACTATCTGTGACCAGTTGTGTCATGTTAAAACATTTTTAAATAAGAACTTGATACCAGTAATTGACACCAATGTATGTGCTGCCACATTTTATGAGGGGAATTCCAGAGGGTTACAAACAGTAAACTCCTTGTCTTGTTTAAGTAGATGCTCATGATTGTCTGTGTTGCCTGCAGGGTCCTTAGATCCCCCCTATGTGTTTTGTTAGTGAGATTTACACTGTTAAGTAAAATATTATACAATAGCACCAACATCCAGATATCAGGAATAAATTGATAACATATCAGTTTAGTGTTTATACTCTATCTGCAGAGCACAGTATCTCAAGTTCCCTAAATTTTAATGAAAAATACATTATTGTTTCTTGTCCTGGAAGACTGATATATCCCTCTCTCTTATTGTATTTTATTTTTTACCTCTCATCTTATTGAAAACAACTGCATGTAAGAACAGTCAGACAGCATTTTTTTTAAAAAACTGTCAGTAAAAGAGATTTTTATCAGCTATGAAAGGCTAAAAGGTTTGAGCAAGAGACATATTATACACCAATACACTGACTTACTTCTGCGTCAGACAGTTACATGAGCTGATCTGTGTGGCACGGTCTGTATTTCCACGTTGTGCTGCAGGACTGCTTTTAAACACACCATGTACTGTGTTTGCTTCACGACATTTTAAAGTTGAGAAAGTGAAACAACAGTCTGATGCATAAGTGGCAAGGTGTAAATATTCAAATATAGCTCTTGCTCAAAGCGTTCTAATTTTTCTGAGGTGTGAATTGTTGAGTTGTTCTTCATATGGCTTCATGCTTTTAGCATTAGAGTAATCTGACTGCTTTCTACTTCACGTAAGTAGCTGACTGCTCAGCAAGTCACTCAACCCCACTTGAAGAAATCCAAAACCCTGAAATATTCATTGAAAACAGAGCCTTATCTCCCTTTTCAGGTCCAGCTGCTGTATCTCTTCAAATGAAACTTATAGCCGTTTTTCCACTACATGTCTCGACACTTTTTTTTTTTTTGGTTTTATCCTCTGTTTTTTTTGTTGTTTTTTTTCGTACATAAATGTGACTGGGGTTCCAAGCAAGCTGAGTTGAGCCAAAAGTGTGACGTTTACAGACTGCAGGTCAGTGATATCACCATAAAAGCGACTCCTTCACAAGGACCCTGGCAAATCGAANATAAGAGTGACTCCTTAACAAGAACCCTGGCAAATCTTGTCTGCAGCCTTCTCTTCTTTTACCTTTAACATGACAAAAAACAAAACAGACTGATCAGCAGGTATACCATTGTCTCAATGTCCTCAGCTGTGACACATTTGTGTTGCATACAAAAGACATTACAGGGCTTTTGACCCAGCTTTCAATGAACTCATCATCATTGAGATGGTCCTCAGTTGTAATGAAAAATGACCCAAACTGAGCTAAGTTTAACAGAACTGATGAGATACTTGTGGAAAACAGCCATAAATGTGCTGATGCAAACTGTAGCTCCCACTGAAATGCATTACTTTAAAAGTTGTGCTTTCACAGAAAAAATTAACTGATGTTTGTTTATCCAACATAAAATTCTACATATGTATTTTCTTGACCTATGTTTCTTTATTTCACATCAAAATATGTTACACATATCTACATAAATCATTCCCTGCTCTCAAATCTGAGTAACATTTCCTTATATGTTTGTTAAAGTTACATTGAAAATACTCCTCAAAGTAATAAAAGTATTTAATTTGATTTCACAGAGAAAATACATATCAGTCATTTTTCTTCAATAAATACAGGTCAAGACATTCACATGACAAAGATGTGGCATGTATACACGGTAAATTACATAATACATTTGACTCCAAAGAAAAGAAAAAATGATTTAAAAATTTAAAATGATGGACTTTCTTGCTTTACAGAGAAAATCCACTGAGGCAGTTATAGTAAATGTAGTTGTGATACAGTAAATGTCTCATTTTAACTCATCTCATTAGCACCTTTTTACTCTCCTTCCCACAGGCTGAACGTCACGCTGGAGAAGTGTGGCTGCGCCTCAGCTGGGTAAAAACACCCACTTTACAGCAGCTCCACATCAAACAGTTATTAAAAAAAAACAATGATTTCTAATTCAGAACCAGCCGAAAAAAAATAGTATAAAACATGTTCATGAACCGAACACAACCCACTGTAATCAGAAAGTAGTGGTTCCATTTTTGGTGCATTAGAGTCCTGCAGTCTCACCATTCCTGTCCTTCTTTAAGATGTTCCAGCCACCTTACTTTACAGATGCTAAATGTTTCACGGTGAAAAAGTAATAAGGGGTTTTCAACATTCAAACATGCCAGTGACTTGCTCTTCAATAGAGAGGATGCAGCTCTTCTTTGGTTTCTCCTCAGCTCATGATCAACATCAGCTGTCTCCCGCCAGAAGGAAAAAGTCAGTCTTGAGGTATCTGAATTGGAAAGTGTGCATAAAACTAGTCGTGATCGGCTTTGGTGGCCTCCTCTGTACGGAAACCATTAAGCTCCTCTCACGTCCGTCGGAGAGCTTGAGGACATGACGACATCACACCGCTGGAAGAACAAAGCTGTTGACATCAGAGCTGACTGGACGAGCTGTGCCAGTTTCAGTGATGGATCCTGTGTTGATGTGAAAACTCTGAGGTGGAGAGATGTCCAAGCTAGATGAGAGGATGTTGTACGCCAGCTCTGCAGACTCGCGAATACTCTCTTCATATGTCGGAGGAGGCTGTAAGGATCATAGGAAAACAAAACAGACTTTAATGGAACAGATTTTACAGGTATTGCTTAAATAACAGTTCATTGTTCATTGTTTTGCTTTTCCATCAAACAAATAGCGGCTTTATCTTTGATATGAAACTCTTAACAGAAATAGTGGTGAAGCAGAAAAACCAGAGGTTTGGTAAGTAATACTCAAACAGAAGTAAATGCTGTACTTAATATTCATCATTTAGAACGATACATGACTTCAGATGAAAACCGATTTAGCAGCAAATTCATCTGCCCGTCTGTGCTCTGTGTAGCTGATCTCACTKCCATCAAAGTTACAGGCTTTAATGCAAATTTCATAYTTTGTGCATCTGCAACTGGGCAATGGAAAAGTTGGTGTWGTGYATWTATTCTTATYAGAATGTGTGTGTATAACACTGCTTTGAGTGGACTKGTTTTTCAGTGCACACACACATGCGATTYATCCTTCAGATGCYAACTGACTGTATGTCTATGATGCCTTCAGCTGTCCATATATGCATGTGAGTTATACTGGAGCTCTCTATAAATCTGATTTTCCTTTAATCTGATGGGAACTGAATGTTTTGTTGACACCTCTCAAGGAGGATCCTTACACTTTTCTGTCATAAATCACACTAGTAAACGTACTACAGCAGACCCATCAACATCTTTTATAACACTTTCAGCTCTGCAGACGTCTGAGCTGCATTTAGTCAACATAATGGACGTACATGCATCAGTATTAATTGTCAAACTATTTGCTTTACAAAAGAATCTGACAGAATAAGTTTATACATTATTTGCTATTGATTTAGTCTGTGGTGCCCTACGTGTTGCAACACTGTGTGCTATTTGTACTTTTTTTTTTGTAGTCTGCAGCACAACTGAGTCCTGCCATCTGCAGAAATCCTCCGATGACTCTGCAGCTGAGGGGTGAGTCAGTGATGGACAAGAAAGCTGACTACAGGTAACAAGTTGACCACTTTATGTTATGGTGTAGAAACAATCACCTCATTTCAGCGTGAGCAAGACAAAGAGAATTGTGGATTTTAGCAGAAGTGGTATTAAACCAAAAACAGATTACAGATACAAGGGTGTTCAGATGGCCAACAGACAGATTCATAATAGCAACACTGAAGACATCTACAAGATGTGACAAAGCAAACTCGACTTTTTGAGCAAGCTTAAGTTTGCAACAAGATGTGGTATAGGTTTTATAAAAGTCTGGTGGATGATGCAACTCCGGAGCCCCTAGAGCCGACTGTGGGAAGGAGAATACTGCTCAGCATAATGAAAAAACACTGCACACCTTCTACATAATACTTTTTTTTGTTTTTACTATAAGTGCACAAAAACTTTCCATGTGAGAAGCCAGACTGTAAGGTTGCTAGTGTTATATCCATTGATAAATCTTGTATATAATAATTTGCATGTGCACTATGGTTTTTCTGTCGGCTGTTGTGGAAATATCTAAATGAAGCAGGAAGTAACATTGACGTAAAAGTCACCAATGTCTGAATGACTCCATGTGGTTGCTTTAGCAAATGAATGAAGTCATCAATGGTACCCTGTTTAGAAAGGACATCAGAGGATATCCTGAATGCCAGGCTTAAGATCTAGTCCTCAGAATAAATGGAACATGTTTATATTTACATCACCAACTAAACTAATTCATTTTCATTTGGCTGGAACATTTTTTCTTCATTATCTTTCTGATCAAATCGAGCAGATTTACACTTCCCGACTGAATCCCCTTATCTTTTAATTGCTTGGGGACCCTCAAGCAACAAGAGCAACCCCACAACCCTGCCCTCTGCCTAACCACATGCACGAGGCTGCAATGTTTAGCCAGACTGGGAAATTTAGAAATCATCATCTGAACTCCACAAAAAGTCTAAATGGGGAGGAGGGACACTTTCCATTGACTGGTAATGTGATGGTTAGAGACTGCTCTGTAATAATGGGCTTTTGTGTGTGTGTGTGTGTGTGTGTGTGTGTGTGTCTCAATGAGCAGGGAGTGTTTTATTAAGAAAAAAGAGGGAAGGTCAAAGGAGAAAAAGCAGGAGAAGACAGGAGCACAAAGCTGCATTCTTGGGGACTGTTTGCACTCATGGATGTAGGCTTTAATTATGTTTGATGTGCCTTTTTCTCATTACCTTGTTTGCTCAAGCGTTGTGTGAACCAAAAGCTCAGCGAAAGATCAACAAGGTAAAACCTGGAAATGTGGCTGCCAGCACAATGCGGCAGCAAGCAAGAGATGAGCTGATAGTGCATCTTGTTTACCGCTTTCTGAATGCCGTCTCATCTTCGAACAAGCTCCTCTTATAATATTGTGTGGAAGCAAATTATTAACAAACGGAGCCTACTTATTATTATCTCTATTATCTCCATTACAGATAAGTAACCTCATTGTACTTATAATAAAATAAAATGATTTCTAAACGCAACCCTGGCAGTGAAGAGCTGCATTGTTTCAACATTTTGTATCAGTGTCTGTGACATGGTCTTAAATCTTAATTTACTCTACCTCAGTCACAATGGGTCCATTGAGGCCAAAGCGGTCTGCAATCATCATGTGGATCTGCCTCTGGCGGTCCTTCTTTCGGACACTCTCATAGGAGGGGAGCCTTGGCAGGGGGGCCTCAAGTGTGGGCAGGCTGTAGCTGGAGGGCAGGCCAACGTAGAACAAATCACCTGCCTGGTGACGCCACAAAAACAAAAACGGGACAAGAAACAGAGCGTTTTATCTGAGGATATTGATGCCAATAAACCCAGTCAGTGATCTGCACTCAAAACAGAAAAGCCCTGAGCTCTGAGGTGAGGATCATCCTGTTTGCTTAAAGTTGTTTGACCTCTACAGCAAGCTTATGCAAAAGAGAAGACTGATGCCTTGTGTGGCTTGAAACCAGATGCCTACTGCTGGGTTTTCTCACCTGGGTGTTGCTGTCATCAATGATTTGAGTCTGTTCTAAACAAGGGGATCCCACCAGGGTCTGCCTGCTGCTGTAGTACTGAGGAGGCGCATCCTGTAACACAAACAGTTGAGTTTAGAAGACGCAGCACAGGGGAAAGAAATCTTGGTTCATTAATCTATTTCTGTTACACAAGAATTCATCTGGTCCTTGCTTCTCCATCTGTAATTAGTCAGAGATCCACTAATTTCAGCCCAATTGACCAATTTTCATGCCTTGTTTAATCACTGTGGCCACTGGTTTGTTTAGTAGTACCATAAATTACCCGATCAATAAGACGACCACCCTCAGATTTCCGTGCCTCCTCCCCTTCTCAGTCCCCTTAAAAACAAGACCTGACAGTGTCTCACTGTATGAGGTGCATAGATCCTGAGAACAAGGCTGCCAGGAAAACCAGTTAATTGCCTTGGGTCTAAATGAGTCGCCTTTGTGAGGAGAACAATGTGATGTCCAACTGTGTTATCAGAGTGCCCGGGTAACAAACCACACTGAGAGGTCTTTTCAGCATCTCTCTACCCCCCCTTGTAACTGCAGCAGGTAGCTGTTAACGAGCACACTCCAGTACACATTATAGCCTTGTATGACATTTGAGAGGGTGTTACAAGAGAGTCATTTTGTTGCTGTTCTGGGATTAAGTCCATGGTGAGGACAAAAGACATCAGGAGTTGCTCAGAAGTATCCTCTCTAATTTCATACTGAAATTAAAAAAAATATCAGATTGATCGTTTTCACAGGCCAGAATAAACAAGGACAATATTCACACTTAAAATGACACACAATGGCAACCTTTGTCATAACCCCTCAAAACATTTGAGATGACACCAAAAAGGTGATGGCAAAGGGTCACGTTTCCCTCACTGATTTGTACTTTAAAGAGGCCAAAGAACGTCCTCAGGAAAGAGAAAAAGAAAAGAGGGTTTGTCCTTTTGTTGCCTGCCATTGATTCAGTCAGTGTGAAAAAGCACAACCGTGTAAAATCAGTGTTGAAGTCGGGGGTGGATCCTTGCAGCGCCGCGCTTTTTTCCACCGCCACAACCTAAAGGAGATCCATTGTCCCTGTTGTGTCCCCAACACCCACAGAGGGGTCTGCACTCTATTCATGGAGCAAACTGAAGCAGGGGAAAGGTATGTGACTATGAAGTTGAAGATGTGAAATGTCCCACTGAAAACACAATGAAAGAGTTTTTGTGTGCTTGCCACACAAATTGAACTCTCTCTCACTTACACCTCTCTTTTGGTAGCTCAGTTCATTGTAGGAATAAATTTTAGGAGGAACAAAAACCACAAATTATTCCAAAATTGCACATCTTAAATACTGTGTTCGCAGACAAGAGTGATTCACTGAAAGTCTTATCAGCTACACTGTGCTTGCCTCCAGCTGCAACTACAGGTCAGAGTGACCAGATTGTACTAGTCAAATGGACTGTTGGCCCCTTAAATAAGATAGCAGAACTTTTCCATCAGAGTGCTCACAGCTTAGAAGAGTTTCCTGTCTGTTTAAGGAGGGAGGTGCAAGTTGTGTTTCTGCAGTCCAAAGATAACACTCAAACCTCACCCATGGGACTAATGGAGGTGAGAAAGAAAAGCCAGGAAAAGGAAGTTGAGACAGAATAGTTAACATCTTTGGACTGTTTGCATTCCTTTTCAGATTCATCCTGCACCTCCTCTTACAGCTTCACAGATGTTCAAGTATGATCTATCTAGTAGATAAAGATATGAGATGTTGGAGGTGTGAAATCTATAAAAAATTGATTAATACTGCCACACACACACACACTGCAAANAGATGTTGGAGGTGTGAAATCTATAAAAATTTGATTAATATTGCCGCACACACACTGCAAGGATCTAAAAGATTAGTGTGAGTTGTTTCAGATGCAGTGCCAGTGTTGAGAAATAAGATTTGGTCTGATTTAATTACAGTGGTACTGAACTTGCATCAGTATGTGTGGTAAGTGCTAATTCTGTCCAATTCTATTAGTTGCTGTGGCACTCTGAGATATTTCTGGGGGGCAGCTAATTCAAACTGAGGCAAATCCATTGCTTCACAATGATCATATCAAGTTCATTCAAGTATTGTTGCCACAGCCTTGCAAACTCAGTCTGACATTTCTTAATGGTGCTGCACAGGGTGCTCATGAACCTCTGTCAGTGTGGTCTCGTGAGACAGAACTGAACATACAGATCACTATAACAAAAACTCAGCAAAAAAAAATCTGCTCTTACTCTCTTGCTGCTGTTTTGGTTCCTACAACTCACCGTATCTGCATGTGGTTCCTGATAGGAATGTTTGCAACACTGAGGATCCTTGCGGTAAATAATAGTCAGCAGCACCAGAATTACCACAAACAACACTAGAGAAGAAACTGAAAAAAAGAAGGAATGTCACAGTTAATAGGGGACTGTTTCACAAAATTCACAGAGAGCAAGATTAAGAACTTGGTTGAATTTTAAAAATGAAATAGTCATCCCCTTTGAACAGCTTTCAACGTGTGAAATTTGAACTGTTTCCTCTGTTACAGATGTGTAACAAGAAGAATAACTTCAATTAATTTCACAACAGTAAGCTGATCAAAAGTTTGAGTGTTGTGCTGCTCTTGCACCAAATCTGAAACATGAATAAAACGCATATATAATATTGATAATAAAAATACTTCAGTATCAACATGTTTCTCATCCTCAGATGTGTTGGAGAACATTGTTTCAATATTTATTCGACAGGACAGTTCGTGAGTTTTAATAGTTTAACTACTTACAGGACGCAGCGACCACTGTGATTTGATCGGGCGACAGCTGTGAGGAGGGAATGGTTGGGTTGGCTGTTGTGGACATTTCCTCTGTGTAAACTGTTAAAGTTCCCATTAGAAATCCTCCTGGACTTATCAGCGCCAACACCAACACTCATCTTTCATATCAAAAAAAAGAAAAAGGCGCACCAGCCATGAAGCTCCAGTTCATTGTCCGCTCGGTGTGGGACATGACAGTCCACATGCGCTCTCTGGAAGTCGTTGGCTCAAACTCTCCTCGCTCTGTAAACACACCGACAGCATGTGAGAGCGTATATGAGCGCGTGAAGACGCACAGACAGCCCTTTCCAACCCGCGTGACGTCGCTCTGGACAGCAGCAGAGTTTGCTTTATGGACAAAACACTTGCAGAAAGCAGCACGGGCCGAAAAGACTTATTGCTTTTGCTAATTGACATAGATTTTTCCTGCTGGTTCTTTCTATATGCACAGGACAGGGCTCATAAAGCAGCCACGTCTGGTTCATTGAGTAATCTAAGCCTATATATGGACACAACACCCAGCTGCTTCCTCTGCAGTTTAATTAATGGTATCCAGAGTGGTAGGTTAACACACTAGATGCCTAAATCAGAGTCCCGTTACCCTGGAGACTGTGGGGGTCCCATCCTGACTTCTATACAAAGAGCCAAATAGTAGCACTAGTATTCATAGTCTAAAACTATTAAAAACATCACTTGTTTTTTGGTTAAACTCCCAATTGTTTATTTTTTCTTATTTAATCTATATATATATATATAAAACATACTAACTATTCAGAATTTAGAAGCAATGTGCAACCATCTATTTTGCCATATTAGTACCACTGACATCCATCCTAATTAGATCTCTTAAGCATGCATTCCACATATCTAGCTGTGGCCCAGGCTTCCTGAATTTGATTTGTGGAGCCAAGACAACAATAAGAAATTAATTATGCATTCTGCATATTGTGCATCCTCGGTGATGGAAAACCGTAGCTATGAATTTCTCTGATAAGATGCCAAACTCAAATACAGTTAGGCCTTTAAGAACAGGGGGTTATCCCCCCCATCTAAACTAAACACAAAAAGGAAGGAAATTTGTGTTTGGTTGATTATTTCTTTGCTGTAAAAAAAAAAGCTTCTTTGCAATACATTCCGTTGGAAAGCTTGTTTATTTCCCTTTTAAATGGCACCACATTTTATTTTAGGAAAATGCATGTTTGGGATGAGCAACAGATTTGAGTATGTGGGTCATGCCCATTTAAAAAAATGTGTAAAATCTTCTTTGCCAATGCCAAACAGCTTATTCTGCTTTTGAATTGCGCTTGGTGTTGTGTAGTGGATTGGATGATTAAAGTCTGAAGAAAGAGGGCATATTGGTNGTGGATTGGATGATTGAAGTCTGAAGAAAGAGGGCATATTGGCAATTTAATAATTTATTCATTTAATAAACAGGGGTCTCAGTAACATGTGCAAGAACCCTACACAGTCTCCTCCTCATGCTGGTCATCAGCCTGGTCACACACATCCCATTCTTCAAACACTATTTGTTGCAAGTTACTGTGGTTGTAATGGTTCCTCTGGCATGACCAGTATATCCAAGCTGATCCCACAAATGTTAAACGGGATTGAAGTCAAGACTGCAGGCAAGCCAGTTCATCCTCTCCACTCCAAAATTCTGAAGGTTGTCTCTTACAAACCCCACAATGTGAGCATGAGCATTGTCATCTCTGAGGACAGAATTCTGTTGCAGACTGTGGAATATGGGGTTATCGCTGGTTGCAGATTCTCACGTCCACATCTCTCAGCATTTAGATATCATGTGAGAGATGCTGACCCACACCATGACACTGCCTCCACCAAAAGCTACCCTATTACCCTACTGATGCTAAATCCAGCATAGTGTTCTCTGCAGTTTCCCCACAGTCTGACCCTACATGCAAACTGCCTTAGACAGAATCTGGACTTATCACTGAACATAAAATTCCTCCACCTATTCAGTCAGTGCACATTATGCTGACCACAAGAGCAAATTGGCCCAGTGATGAAGGGCAGTCATTCTAGACCTCCTGGCAGCCCTAGGAGACCGGAGATCAACAAACTTTGACTGTAAATCTGTAGGAGACTGCCAACAGTTCCCAAACGCGTAGCCTTTTGGTGTCGTCCTCCTAGCATGCCTACTTAACGGCTTTTCTGAAATCTTGTGTTGTAAGGAACTTGGCCTTCGATTTGAAGAATGTGCAGAGGCTCACTCCAAATAATGCTGCAACTTGCTTTTGCAAAATACCAGCTTGAAGCTGCCCTATGGCACAGGCCATATTCAAATCAATTAAACTTAGTATGTTTGGAGCAGACACCAATTGTAGAGGTCTATGCTTACAGGTGCTTCTGATCAGGCACCAATTAACACCTAATTGTCAGCATCTGGGGTACCAGAAGCTCAAAATAAGAATACAAGAGAAGATTTAGCAAGTTTTTCAGGGGCACAACCCACATAAACAACTGTGCTGCACATCCAACAATGCATTTTCCTAAAAATGTGGCAAAATTTGAAAAGAAGAAAAACATACTTTCTATTTCCCTAAGAAGCATTGTTACAAAGAAATAGTCCATCCAACACTAAATTCTTTTTGTGTTAAATTTGTCATAGGCTGTTTTCAAAACACTTAAACATAGAATATGCCGGATTTCTAAAAGTATTGCAATAAAAAAAAACTTGAGTAAAATGATGTGAGTAATTATTTGACAAAGAAAAGGTCATCACTATTAAGAACTACCTGGATTAATTTGTTAATTTTTTTTTGTTTGCATGAGTGTCAAAACAACTGTTTTGTTGAGTTATAGGACATTTGTTCATCAAGAGCAAGAAAATTCAAGCCCAATCAATTGGAGAAGAACGTATTTTATTTCCAAATATCTATATACATACACATATAATATATGTGTGTGTGTGCGTGTATACAGATATTTTATTTATAGACGATAAAAGGCAGTTTACTTGATTATATTTTCAAAGCTATAGCAAAGTAAAGTAGCCATATAAACTGAATTTCTGGTTATTAAATTAAAACAAACAAATAAGAAAGAAAAAAGGTGCTTGATTCTATAACATAACTTTATTTTTATGGAGGCACGCAGGGGTTGGTTAAGCCATAGAGCGACCCCGCGTGGGCGCGCAGTTCAGAATGCGCCCTGCACGCGCTCACCGTCAATTGGAGTTGGAAAAATGGTGGCCAGCGTAAGAGTGCAAAAGCTTGTCCGACGTTATAAACTAGCCATTGCCGCCGCATTAACAATCCTCTTGGTCCAAGGGCTTGTGGTATGGAGTCTGAGAAGTCTAGAGGAAGGCGAGGCAGAGGTAAGAAACAGTCCCGCTGATCATTTCTGACATGTCAGTTCGTTTGGGGTTAATTGTAGAGCTAGCTGTTAGCGTTTAGCTTAGCTCACTGTGTTTTATTATACAGTAACGTTAGCTGATGCTAGCGGTTAGCAGTTTGAGTAGAGCGCTGCTCTGCTTCGAAACATGTTTCCACAACCAGTCCAGCCCCGTCCCGTCTCGTCTGTCTCACTAACCACAAAAACCACAACAATCGAGACAAAGTACAACGTGCTTAATATTTGTAACCATGAATTCGCTGCTCTAAACATAATAGTTGAATAAGAAGTGGTCTTTCAATGGGTAGTCACGTTATTTCATTTTCAGTCACTGGAGTTGTGAAATCCTGACATTCAGATAGAGGAAGCCAATCAAACCCACAATGAACATCTAATGGGAAGTCATTTGTAAAATACAGCAACTTTGTCTGAACAAGTTAAGTGTCATTTAAGTTTAATTAATGACAGTTAATCAATATAAATATTTATTTTAACATAATCAGGTAAAATATCTCAGAAATAAAGACTTAAGTGAAACAAGTTCCCCCCACCACATACCACTGAAACAGTGTACTTATCAGAAGCCAAGTCTTCTGTGGAAATTTTATCCCTGTGCCTCGCTAGCACACCTGGAGTGCAATACCTTGAGGCGGCGACTGTCCCACTTTCCCTCTAAATAAAGGTGAGGCGAGCTGCTAACAGATGTCACCCGTGGAGAGCCGTGAGACCTCAGGGAAAGCAAGCTGAAGCTTGAAGCTGACACCTTGCTGTTCTTTATCATGATATGACAGGTGTGGACTGTATGATATTCTTCCCCACACTGATAGGTTAAAGATCTGCACCTCCAGGGTTTGCATCAGGTAGCAGATGTAACAGTGGCTTGAACGGTGAACAAATGTGTGACCTTTGCCACAGAGGAGGGAAAATAAGGATCAGTAGTCTGTAGACAGCCGCCTCTCTGCATCTGCCATGGGGATTATTAGTTGTGAATCACTTCAGTTTAAACCATGAGCTAATCTGTCAACTTGAAGCTTAATTCTCAGGTGTTTACCTTTTACTGTTGCGTTATCATAAGTGATGGCAGCCAAAATGAAGTAACAAATTCCTTTTGATGTGTAATTATAGAAACTGTGACTCATCATATTGCAGAATTCTTTCAACCGTTTTCATGTAACCCTTCAGGCTGTTTGCTCCCTTATCATATTCATTGAGGTTTGAACATGCGTCAACTAAAATACAGCTGTTATACTGTTAAAAAAAAAAAAACGTGAGGTAGGTGCTCACCCTTGACATTTCAGCTGTGCAAAAGTTTTGTTGGCTGGTAATTGGGACAAATATGCACTGATTGGAATGATAAGAATATGCTATATTTAGTCACAACCGGGAAAAAGAGAATGGCACAGATTGTTCACAATATTAATAATCAAATTTTCTCCAAACTCTGATGTCCTGCAAATCACGGCATCAGACATGTGACACTGCTCCTCATTGCACATGTCAGACTTTTATTCAGCTGTGTTGGCAGATATGTATGCAGATGTCAGCACGGGGTCTTTGCATGTTTGCAGACTCATACATGCAGAATCAAATTTCAGTCTTGAGAATGCATATTAATCATCACTTCAAGTGAACACTTCCTTCATGCTCAGCAATCCCTCTGTTATCTCAAATCTGCTCTAATCAGTGTCTTTCAGTGCATGTGTGAACACAGTCACATGCATTATTATTAAAACCCTTGTGCTAAAAAGTCAAAAGAATCTTGCGAGGACAGAAGACGACAACTGTCATCCTTGTGCCACCCTCTGCTTACCCGCCTTCTCTTGCCGAGCCGAGTGCTTGCTGCTGATTCTTGCTTCAGCAGATGGGGACGCTGATATGATTTTACTCCACTTTTAATTGGAAAGTAAAGAACTCCGCTTTGAATCAGTATGGCTTTGACATGATGGTCTTAATTAAAAGCCGTGAAACCGAGTGATAAGGAAAATTGAAATGTTGGCGCGGCTGCATGGCTGGCTTATGTACAAGAACATTTTCTCTGGCGGCTGACATAAGGCGTAGCGATCCACTCACTCGTGTTTTTATACAATTTGTAGTGAGAAGCCAACACAGAAAGATAAAGTGCTAGCAAGTATTATTGACACAGTATTGCTGGAATAGTTTATATAGTAATGATGTTTTGTTGCTTTTGTGTTAAAATCACTGTTTTCCTAAAAAGAATTATGTTCCATCTCTTCAAGAAAGGCCTCTAAAAACACATGAGATATGGTAAATATGTGGTATTACAAAAGAATTGCTTGTAGGTTGATTATCACACACATTTCTTCACACCATTTATTCAGACTTGATAAATTCAAGTGCACTTCAGTTTTAATTTAATGTTTTACATGCACACATCCAATACTGTATATTGACATGTCTCTGTTATGCACGTTGCGTTCACAGATATGTAAAACTTGCACTGGTGTGACTAAGAAACGAGCGCCTCAGCAGAAGGTAACAAGCATACTTCAGTGCATGCAGAACATATGTAGCTTCTCCACAATGCCTCTCACCGTGACAAGTTTGAGAGACTTGGCAATCAGCAGCTCTCACTGTACAGTACTGGTTGGAAGCTGGTGTATTGGCAGCGTATCATCTGGCTCCTGGTCTTTCTGCACAGCCCCTGTTCTTCTTGTGTTCCCACCATCTCCGGGCTGCCTGCATGCCAGCGGTGTGAGACGAGCAAGCCCACATTCTGCCATATTGCTTTAAAAAGAGGCAGAAATCGCTCGGCCCACACAGTGTTCTCCTTCCTCTTTTTGATGTGTGTATTTTCAGAAGGGTTTGTGCGATCCACTAATCTAGTGTGCCAAAGATGTGATGCTATTTGGCAAGAAGATTTAAAAATGCCTTGAATTCAGTTTTTTTTCTTTAAAGTATGCTTTCCATTTGTGTAATGTGATTTGCGCTCTTCCAAGACTGATTTTCTACATTGTTTTGCTTTAAAACTAAAATCTTGCACAGGACTGGGGAAAATGAAACTTAACTTTGGAGAAGACCTAGATTTGTGTGGAACTGGGTGATATTTACAACCTCATTGGCTTTTTATCTTGCTGTCTATACAAATAGCAACTTGAAACCAATGTTTACATATCTTTCATATTGTGTTTTCAATGAGACATGATTTTTTTTCTGTAAGGAGCAAACAAAACAAAACACTGTTGCAGTTCCCTTGGAGCTAATCTTTCCATGATGTGCATTTCAATCGACTTATGACTATACACTAAATACTAAATTAGCTTAGATTTTATGATGGAGGAGGACAATGTCATGATGTTTTAGGCTGTTAAGCTTCAATTGTTGGATTTTTTTTTAACATCCACATGTCATGAAGTAGCATACAAAACATAAAGACAAGATAACATACTTAGTATTAATGCAATTAATCTCATTAAAGAAAAAATAAGGCCATAGTCATTAACAGAAATGTGCGTCTGAATTAATCATATACATCCTCGACTCTTGTCCGCCAGCAGTTATTAAAATTAGTTCTGTGCAGTTGATTTCTGTTAAGTAGTTAACTATCACATGATATTCATTAGCTAAACAGGATTATTTTTTCTACTACAGTGCCAAAATAATGCCCACAAACACTGCTTGTTAATGTTTGCACGAAGGGTTTATGAACACCTGACCTACATTTATGTGTGTGCATTTTATCTTTTTTTTTTTTTTTTTTTTTTTGCCAGAGAGAGCAGACTCAGGTTTGTTTGAGGTCTGCATTGTGACTCACTGGATTGTCTTTGAATATGTGTGACTATCCAGTGTTGCAGATGAGCTTCACCAAAAAGCAGAGGCTCAGCTAAAAATAACCCTGATGAGAGAAATGAGAACAACAAGTAAACACATCCTTCCCTCTGGGGTTCTTTCTGCTGTTGTCTCAGTGGAAGTCTTTGTTTATCTTATGTCATTCTTGGATTATAATTCAATTTCTCCTCAGTAATGTTTATCTAAGATGTTATTGTGGATTTACTGAGTATAGATTTGGTTATATGGTTTCTTTTTTTGTGCGCTCTCTCTGCAGAGAAAAACAATACAGTCTAAGCTGCCTGACCACAACAACCAAGACCCAAAGAGAGACGGCACACTTTGGGAGAAACCAAACTCTATATCTGGGAGAAACAGAGGCAGATGGAACGCCAGGTTAGAGAGGACGGGGGGAACAGCGGCCAGCGCACAGAGGAAAGGGAACAGCCATCGAGGAGGAAAGCCCAGCATCAGGAAGAAGACTCCTCAGGAGCGGGGGATGACAGCAGCTGGATTAGATGGCGTAGTCCCTCATGATCTGTCAAGCAGCCGCAACTTCAGCGAGAGCCGCGGTGGTGTAGACGGAGCAGCTAAATTACCAGCTGCTGCCATACCGGGGGAGCCAGGCAGCGTGGATGGCGCGCACCAAGCCCCTAATAGTGACTTTATGCCTAAATGTGATATTACAGGCAAGGATGCGCTGTCTGCTCTTCATCGCGCTGGGTCACAGCAGTGCAGACAGGAGATCGCCAACATTGTGTGCCAGCATCAGGCCGGGCAACTTATGCCAGATGTTCTCCCTCAGTTCTGCCCTCAACTTGGTGAGAGTGTTTAAAGTTTGCGCTGGCATTTAGGCACTCATGTTAAAGAGGTGTAGGCAGAATATGCACAAAGAACAATAAAATGTTTTTAATAATTTGCTCACTCTACCAGACCCTGCTTAAAGATTTTTCTCTCTCTTTCCTTTTCGGCCAGGTGTATCGCAGCCATTTCAAACTACTAGTGAACTGGACTTAAGCCTGTCCAAGGTGGAGAACCCCGTCAGGGTAGCTTTTGTCCTGATGGTCCATGGACGTGCTGTACGACAGCTCAAGCGTCTCATCAAAGCTGTATACCACAGAGACCACTATTACTACATCCATGTGGACAAGGTAGTCACAGTGGATCGCTACCACATAGACTCTGTCCTGGTTATAGTTTAGGTGTTCATGTTAAAGCAACACTGAATCTTTGGGACACAGTTTAGCAGAAACTGCACAAAAATGGTTAGATCTCCCTGCATTACGGAGGTTAAGTTTATCTCGCCGCTCTCACGCTGTGGTAAAAGGGATTAGCCTGGATAAAGATACGTGTGGTTATTCTTAGTGGCTGGATTTAGGTTAGTATTGTATGTGGCTGGACGGCAAAAGGCAGCAGGAGTGTTGAGCAGAGTCGGGGTGTATATAGTCAGTGCACCTGTTGTAGCTGAAGTGGTTTCTGAGTCCTGAGGAGTTTGTCTGTTCTGCTGCCAAATGACGATGGAGCAGCTCACCAGAGGCAGTAATGAACAATAAGCCAGTGCGACACTCACACCACAGACACCATCTTGCACCCTTTGCTGGCCTTAAATCATCCATCTCTGCGGCAAAACTCTGTTTGAAAGATGAGGCTGTAAAACAGGTCAGAGTCTGTCTTCTGGCTGCTCTGCAATTTATCATCCAAGTCTCGTATTTTTTTCCTGTCAACAGATGGACAGTTGAGATTATTCTTCCGTCCTCGTCTCCCCTGTTTTGTTTCTTAATGTAGAGAGGATGTCCACAGATTTTCACAAAGTGTGAAGTTCATGTACTAAATCTCCAATCTTTGTACCATGAAATGAATGTGCAAAGTAAATTAATTACAACCTGTTTCTTCTTCACCCAACACAACTTCTCCGTATGTTCCCAAATAGCTAAATTACAAGTGTCTGTTTCTCTTAAACCGTCTGTTTATTTCTGCATAGCCATTAGTAGCTGTGCTTGTTTAAACAGACTGTTTATTAATCAGCTGATAAACTAATTAATCTCCAAACAGAAGTTAAAATGATTTTTTTTCCACCTTACAGTTTCAGTAGTCACACATACTCTCACAGATTTAACGTTTTACATAAAGCCTAATTTTTGTGTCTTTAACATTTTTAATCCTTTAATCCTTCATTAAGTTTGATTTCTGCTCCAAAAAATGCCCCAGGCTCTTTTTTTATGCCCAGTTTTTCTGTCTCTAGGCTCCTGTCAACTGAAGCCACTTAAAGGAGTAAAAACAGGCAAAAACAACTAGATTTAGACTTTTCTTTCTGCATCATGATGACTCATATGCAGTGCATACATGTGGTTATTGTTATTCTCAGATAAAGCTTCTTTTCAACATGAACCAGTTTTGTCTGCTGCTCTTGGCACTGTTGCAGCTGCAGATTTGCTGGAACTTTTGCAAGCTTTAACAAGATTACAATTTTGGTTCAGAACCAGCTTTAACTTCATAACTGACCCATGGCTTTATAAAATCTTCCAGCGGTCTGGCTACATGCATCGGGAGATTCTGCAGATAGCTCAGCAGTTCCCAAATGTACGAGTCACGCCGTGGAGGATGGTGACCATCTGGGGTGGAGCCAGCCTTCTGAAGGCCTACCTACGCAGCATGCAGGACCTGCTGGCCATCCCGGAATGGAAGTGGGATTTTTTCATCAATCTTAGTGCAACAGACTTCCCGACAAGGTTAGTCAGATGTGGACACAGAACATTAAAGTTTAGGATAAACGTCCAGTTATCAGTCAAAATAGTGTCACTTGTGTGTTTGTACTAGCAGTTTTTTTTATTGAATTGTAGCTGCATTCTAGTTATAAATATGTTTAATATTAATGATCCATGATGTGTTAAATACTGCCTTTGTTAAAGCTTGCATTCATGACCATAGACTACCTCTTAAACTTGTGGAGTTTCAGACTTGAGTTTCTCAAATTCAGGCCAAGCTTGCAGATGCAGCTGTGCGTCCTTCAGCAGACCCCAGTCGATTAGTTGGTGGAGGTGCACCTCTGATCTAGCCGCTAACCATGAAAAAACACAAAAGAGATGACAACTTCTGGTACATATTTAATAGAAAATACACTTACTGCTTTTCTTTTAAATTGACAACATTAACAAACAATCATGATCTAAATCAAGACAGATCAGCGTAGAAAAGAAAATTGTGATCATCATTTTTTGCAATATCAGCCAGCCCTGCTTCATGCACATTCGGGTCTCTTACTGACTTACAGCTTTATTAGCATTAGAAAGTGACAGCCATTTGCCTGATGGAACAATTATTCTGTCAGGAGAGTTATGCTAAATGGTTTATTTTGGTCGCTAAATAATAGAGCTGGTAGCAAAAAAATCTACTTTTTGGCTGAGTTTCTAGGGCAGCTTTGAATCCCTTTCAAAGCAGCTGAAGGTGCTTCTGAACCGTCCCAAGGCATTATAGCCTACATTGCTTGGATACAGAGAGGCATACCTATCTCTTTAATCCTGTCCTAGTTTTAGTCTAAAGTCACTCAAGTCGGTGTTTTATTTCAGACAACCTTTTAGGCATTGTTGTTCTTGCTTGGTTGAACCTTTCCTCCTTTAAATTCTCACTGCAATGCCTCCCTGCAGGACCAATGATGAACTGGTGGCTTTCCTGTCCCTCTACAGGGACAAGAACTTCCTCAAATCTCATGGAAGAGAGAACACAAGGTGAGGATTGAAATTCTTAAAACCACTTACCTACTATAATCATACACTTGGATGCCTCGTGGCTCACATTTCATTATATTTAACTGTGTTTAAGGTTTATTAAGAAGCAGGGTCTGGACCGTCTTTTCCATGAATGTGACAACCACATGTGGCGCCTCGGTGAACGCAGCATCCCAGAAGGTCTGGAGGTCTCAGGTGGCTCCGACTGGTTCGCCCTTACCCATATCTTTGTGGAGTATGTCATCAACTCCCAGGATGAGCTAGTTTTAGGGCTGAAGCAGTTCTATACCTACGCACTGCTCCCTGCTGAGGTAAGCAAGCTTTTGGTGGTCTGTTTATCTCCTGTATTCAAGACTGACAGCTTGATGTACAAGTCTGTCTCAGGCTCGTTCCAAGTCAGAAGAGCCTAGCAGCAAAGATAATGTAGTACTTGAAGAAGTGTGTGGAGCAGAAGTGCCAGACTGTAGTTTATCTGACTGTGTAGTTAACGCTAAGAGGAAGAGCTGCAGTCTGCACTGCCACAGAGCTGTGGCCTTTTGTAAATGAATCTGTAGTTGGAGATCATTCAACTTCATTGTGACACAAAACATCCTTTATTTGCTTGCACAGCCGGGAAGTATATTTTTTACCCCTGCCCTTTCTTCTCAGTCTTTCTTCCACACAGTTCTTGGCAACAGTCATATGTGTGACACCTTGGTGGACAACAATCTGCGTGTCACCAACTGGAACCGTAAGCTGGGCTGTAAATGCCAGTATAAACACATCGTTGACTGGTGCGGCTGCTCTCCCAATGATTTCAAACCACAGGACCTGATTCGGATTCAGGTGAGTGCAGCAGAGATAGCAGCTTACAGCCACAACTTATCTTTTCCTTCCTGTTTGTTTTTTTTTTTTGTTGTTTTTTTCTAGTCTGGTTACTAATCAGCCCGTCTCTCATGTCATCAACAGCAACTGTCCCGTCCAACGTTCTTTGCCCGGAAGTTTGAGTCAACTGTGAACCAGGAAGCTATAGACATCCTGGATACCCACCTGTATGGCCAGTACGCTCCTGGAACTGCGGCCATCAAAGCATACTGGGAGAGCATTTTTGACCAGTTGGATGGTGTGGGCTCCCTCAGCGATGTGGCTCTCACTGCCTACACTTCTTTCTTTCGTCTGGGCCTGAGGAGTCTGGTGACTTCTCAGAGCAATGTGGAGGCCTGCAGGTGGGCTGTTATCTAGCTTGTATGATACTGTGGCTAAACATTTTGTTAAATAGAGGTCGTTGTCATCTCCTGTGCCTTCTGTTTATTTTGTCTCTGCAGGTTTGAACCGGTAGGATATCCTCTTTCTGTGCATTTGTACTTTTATGACGACCGCTTCCAAGGGTACTTGGTTCGTCAGGAAGTCCAGGCTGCGGGGTCAAAGGACAGAGAGACACTAGAGGTGTGGGCTGTGCCGCAAGCCACACTCGTCTTTGAAACAAATCTTCGAGAGTTTGAGAGGCTCAAGAACCTGGAAGTAAGTGCTCACTAAGATGGATAACATAAGATTTTTTTTGCAGAAGCTTTTATTTTGAAATTACCCTAAAAAACCTGCTATATGAGAAAATATTCTACCCGATATGAAAAAATTTGGGGTAACTTTATCAAGGCGAAATCTGACCAAGTTAAATTGTTTTAATGTTATACTGTATATTAAAATCCGAAGAAAGTATATCTTTTCATGTCAGAATTGTTTTTTTTTCTCCCCCTTCAAAAGATTGGAACAGAGTGGGATCCCAAAGAAAGGATTTTCAGAAATTTTGGTGGAGTGATTGGTCCTTTAGATGAACCTCTGGCGGTCCAGAAGTGGGCACGTGGTCCCAATCTAACAGCCACTATTGTCTGGATCGACCCTGCTCTGGTGGTGGCAGCATCTTATGACGTTACTGTGGATGTGGATGCAGAGTACACACAGTACAAACCACCTCTGCAGCACCCTCTGCGGCCTGGCACATGGACAGTACGAGTGCTAAAACAATGGGAACGCATGGCGGAAGTGCACTTCTTCGTCATGCCATTAACCTTTAATAATAAGGAGCCACTACGTAAAGGTAAGAGGTGGATTCGCAGCACTTAACACATTCACTTCATTCCTCAGGGCTTTTTTTTTTTACCACGCAGATTTAGTTTCGTTAACAAGTTTTGTTGGGATTAATTTAACTTTAAAACAAGGAAGTAGTTTATAGGAATTAGTCCATAATATGTTCTTTTTTTTATCTTTCAGAAGAGGACAGCTGGCTCCATTCAGGACCTCCAGGTAACTTGTACCTAGATCAGAGTTTCCAGCAGCTGAGCTCAGTACTGAAGCTGCCTCCCCAGGAGCCTGCCATGCAGGTGGCTCAGCACAATGCTCATTTGGTGGGCCAGTCCCTTGAAGCATGGGTGGACGGTATCATGGGGACCTTCTGGATTATAGGTGAACTGTGTGCCACCCAGACTTCCTCCTGCCCAGCTTTGGGACCTTGCTCCAAGACTGCCTGGAGCTCCCTATCCCCAGACCCAAAGTCTGAACTGGGCCCAGTCAAAAGTGATGGGCGGATCAGGTAGCCCATAGAGAAGAGAAACAGCAGACTTTTACATATGCACAAGACGACTGCAGGGCAGTTGGACCTACATCAGAGACTTGGAGGAAAATATGTGTGAGCTTAAATATTGTCTCTGAGGTCAGAAAGAGCTCAAAGGCACATACATACCTATGTTCCTGTACTGAGGAGCTGCAACATTCTCGTGAAATGTTGACACAGACTTGCGAGACAAGGGTATGACTGCTGAAAATTTGCACATAGAAGACTGCAAGCGCAAAAACTTGTATCATGTTTTTTTAATGGATATATACATGAATGCCAGCTGTATCGTGTTTTCAGCCGGCACACAGGTTTTCAGTCTCTCGGCTGTCTGGTAGTAGTTGGTTATAAATCGTCTGCGCACATTTTGCTCAAACACTTGTCAGTTTTACTCTACTTGGAAAGAAATAGGAGGGAGTTGTTAAACTCTACAGACTCCATGCTTTGCTCTGTCTTCATTTCAAGGGAGAGTGGAACCGGAGTGTTTTTCTGTGCTTATTTTGAAGCATTATTATGTAAACAAAAGGAACAGACAGATGAAGTGCACTTTACTATAAGATTATGTTAGAGATCACTCGGTTACAGTATGATGAGTTGGTCAGTTTCTGCATTATATCTTTTTTTCAAACACCAGAAGGCACAGACATCTCCTATTACATCACTTACAACTTGGACTGTGGGTTTCTTAAGGAGTTGTCTTTTTAATTCTGTTTCCTGTGGCATCATTTTTGAACAAGCAATTTTTTAAAGCATTCGTTTTGTCCATTAGTTTTCCTAAAATAGTCCTTCCATTGTAGCAAAAATGTCTCCTGAGTTATTTTCTGGTCAAAGGAAGTGCCTAGACTGCATATCTAAATGATGCAGACAGAGAAAATTGAAAACTGAAAAATGAGCATCACAACAAATATGTGAACTGCTGAAAAGCTTCAGAACAAATGAGTCAAAGTTTGAGTTTCCATTGTTTTTAACATTTTGGTTATTTATTTAAGACAATTGTGCAAATGAAAGAAAAAGTAGGTAACGCTTTAAAGTGATTCAGTTATAGCGAGTTGGATAAGAAGATTGGCATAACTCCTGTTTGTAAGTTAGCTTAGCTTATCACTTTACCACTGTCGTGGCAGGAAATGTAAAGAAACTGGTAAAAATTCAGCAAAATCCACCCAGCTCATCTAAAACGTAATTGTTTGGGTAACTTTGCAAAACATAAAATGAATCAAGACAACAAATTGTCATAAATAAGGTGTTTTAAAATCTTATTTAAGTAAATCTAATGGTTTTAATGTGATTGTGGTTGAAACCACATTTTAAACGCAGCCAATCTTCCTGTTTTTCTGTGTTCCCTCAAAGCTAATGTAATAGCAGTTGGGGGAGTAGCTTCGTTACTGTACATAGTGTCAGTCTTTTGGCGAGACAACAAATGTATAAATTTCACTAAATGTCAGAAATGTCTTTTAAATGCAATGCATTTAAATTGCAGACCGTTGTACCTCCTGCGTATCTCTGTTTATGCAGTATATTTGTCACAACTGTTTGCCTCTTAGGTTGGTTATTGCTCATATTTAAGTTCTTAAGGTGCATTTCATGTAAACTTTTTTTTAAAAGTCCAACCAAAAATAATGGTGAATAGTACACTGTATGTTTTTGTGTAATCAGGAGACTCTAAGCTGCCTTTGTGTTAAACATGAGTTGTTTACTACGGGATATTTGCTTGCAGAATTTAGTTGTAAGACCCCCATGTTTTTGTGTTAAATTGGATTCTTACTTAGTTTCTTGCAAACGTATGTGTTCTTAAATGACAATTGGCCACCATGTGAGTTCAAGTGACCTTGTTTATCTCACACATTACAATCGCTTCAGTGAAGCCCCAGTTTGTTTGTTTTTTTAGAATAATGGATGCAGACCAATGTTATTTTTTTGTATCCTGATTAAAATTGTTCATCTCTTTTCACTCTTAACTGTTAGGACCTCTGTGTGTGTGTTACAAATGATACTCCACATGTTCAGTATCACTGGAAGCAGTTCTGTGTTTTTAGTTTTTTTTTGTGGGGGGGTTGGCAGTTTCTGCCCAAGCTGCTGTGATGGGCAGCTACAGTCTGGCTGGCAAGACATCATCTGCTCTGTGGGTTTTATCTGAGTCAGGAACTTGGGCCTGTCGCTGTATGCCTCTGAAAAAGCTCACACAAGAGACATCCTGACTGGCAACTCAATAAATACTCTCAGATTGAAGATTTTGGTAGTGCCTTTTTTTTTGTTTTGTTTTGTTTACCTACAGCATATAAATCAAATGTTATTAGCTCTTAGTGTTTCTCAGTCTCAGATTAACAGTTTTTTTCGAGGAGGTTTCCAATCTTAGAAGCGGATCATGGTGTATTTATGAGGAAGAAAGGATCTCCCGGGGGTGCTGAATACTTCCTTGTCACTTTCTCAAAGAAAAGCTCAACATGGTTTACTTCTTAAATATTGTAAGAAACATGCCTTTTTTTTTAGTTTCTAACCAGAACTCTTTCATCCAAACAATTTGAGGTCCTTTTACATTATAAATGACTCAGAAGTAATAGACACCTGCAGAGAAGGAGGAGCAGACAAGCTGTAATAAACATTATAAAAAGGGAGAGAAAGAAGTTTGTTTAGTTCACGACTGTCATTGAGTATAAATCTGTTGATACTTAAGACGAAGCACAATGGATGATTTGTGTGAGGGACAGAAGAAGGAGGAGGAAATGAGGATGGTTTCCTCAGACAGTGCGTACGGGTCATCGGTGGTGGACTCGGACACAGAGGATGGACCATCACCCCCGTCCAACCCCTTTCCTTACAACGAACAGCTTACGCATAAGGTAACGATCCAGCACTACCTTTAGTGTTAATTGCCAAGTTTTTGACTGTTAATGTGATTTTATTTCATGTTAAATTTTCATTTTTATCGAATAGATGCTATAAATTACAGATAACTTACTGTCTAATCTAAGACTAGAGCCAGTTTTATCCCCAGGAATAATTAACACAGCAGCAGCTGTTTATAAGCACATCTTCAAACTGATAGAACCAGAGGTCAAACATTTCCTGTTGCTTCACTCACAGATTGTGGATTTTATTGCTCCAGTACTGCTGCTATTCTAATGGTTTCACCCCACTATGTGCCTCAGGGGCATCCAAAACTATATTACTGAACATTTGTAAACAAGTGTTGCAGTGAGCCGGGATCAAGCTCCAGTCTCTTCTCTGATTCAATTTGTGGTTGTATATGTTGTTTTGACCAGTTGCAGCTGTCCAGAAATGACGGAACTTGATGTAGCTCCTCCACTTTTTTTTCCTGGCAGTTGACCCTCAGCTTATCTACACAGTAGTGCTTGTATTTAAAGGGAAACAAAGGATTTTCTTGCATATGATTTAAATGGATTTCTTCAGTTAAAAAAAATGTATGGAAACACTACAGTGTGGTAGTTATTTTCTGCCCTACCAGGATGTATCTGAGGGTGAGTTTTTATCATCCACTTCATCTTGTGTCTCATACTGTGTATAAGAGCCTTGGGTTTCCTCAGTGACAGGGTTATGACACATCCGTGATAAACTAAAGGAAATCTAATGTTGCCATGGAGACGTATTCATCATTTCTACACAGGCTATCTAGCCCTTACCACAGAAACCCTCCTCCCTGATTCTACACACCATCATCTCCCATGTGCCATTAGGAGACATACCTCTCCTGCATCACTGCTCTCTTCTCCATTGTCAGTCCTGAAAATGTTTACACGCCTGTGTCAAAATTTAATGTAGGAAGCATGAAATAGTAATTTGTTGATTTCACATGGGCCACCAAAGCGCTACACTTGCCCCTTCACACTGAGTCAGCCCAATTCACATCCAGTCTGCATCATTTGTACTTCAGGTGCAGTCTTTGCTTGTACAGTATTTACTCCCACTGTTTAAAGATGTCTGCCATCTGCCTCAGCAAACACTTCTCCTAGTGGGTTTCATTTTTTTTTTTTTTTAAAAAAAGCATCCTGTTTTAACATTAAAGGCACAACACCGGGTCCTTCAGCACAAGAGTGCTCCTTCAGAGACCAAAACTGACATCGGTTTTTGTGGTTTTAAATCATGTTCACGTTGAGGAAAATTTGGGATTTTATTCAGATCATTTTGCATTTTTTGTCAGGCAGCTGTGGACAAGAGGACCCAAGTGCAGGCAGACGAGGCAGGAAGCAAACCGGTGCAGGTTAAAGGTTTTAATGACAAAAAACTAACTTACAAACAAAAGACTCCATAGCAAAACTTCAAAATGGCATGGACTAAGACGTGAAACGTCACTGACGACAAACAATGGACTAAAATCAATGAACTTAAATACTCTGAAGGACAAACTAGACACAGGTGAAGTGAATGAGCTAATCAGACCAGGTGAACTAACAAGCAGAAACCAAAAAATACAGAAAATGACACTAAAGACTAAAAAACAAGAACATAAACCAAAAACATACCAAAAGCCCAGAACATGAAAGAACATAAAAGTAAACCAAGGAACATAAAGCTTGAATCATGATAGATTTTCACAGTTTTTTTGGTTGTCTTTGTGACAGAAACCTGAGGTGAGGACAGTCTAAAGCACCAATGTGACAACACAAGAAGGTATAACTACAAGCTTTTGTAAAAGGACCTATAACACAGAGAACAGGTCTGGCAGGGACATATTACATTTTCATGGACTCTTGCTTCCTGTCCCTGTTTAAATATTCCCCACACCCTACATTTATTTAAATGTCTATTTGCTGGATTTTTAAAAGACTCTTCTATGTTTGTAGATGCTTTACTCAGCGTTACAGATTCCAACATCCCTAAAGAGCAAGCAAGCAAATTTACTTTCTCGAACCACAGAGTTTAAGATTTTCCTGCTATCTATCTGCTCTTGTTTATAATGGAGTAGTAAAGTGAACATGAGGAACATGAATGTCAGTGATTAACGTGAGCGCCTTACAAGCAGCAGAATCCCTCGTGCTGTCATTCAGTGCTCTATGTGGGCTCTTGGAGAGTGCAGATAAGAAGCAGGCCTGCTAGAGGAGGAGGAGTTGTGCATGTTTGTGAGGATGGTGGCTGCGAGGTGATAAATTTCCACAAAAGAAACAAGCATTTGCCACCACAGGGTTCTAGTTTGGGTACTCTTGCTTTAATAGCCAGTGAGCCTGATGGCACCCTACATCCAAAGCTGGGGAGGCAAATCAGCAGAGGATGATGCTCAGGAGGAAAAAAATATGGTTCTTAGTGTTATTATTTCTGTGTGTGAGAGTTGACTTGCATCCAGATCATTTCCTCTGCCTCTATTAAAACAGATTTTATTTCTTGGTTGACATGTTGAGAGGAATGAAAGTGGAGAGCCACATGGGCTCACCTTGAATGTCAATCTAAAATGATTATGTTCGAGAAACCTTTGTGACATAACAGCTGATTTAGAAGCTAGTCGTGGTCCAGCTCTCATTGCCATGCTGTCCTTCCCTTGTGAAGACATTGAGCCAACCTCCAGCTGTCACAAAGCATCACAGATCACAGAGCTGCACACTGAGCAACAGATGAACATGTACAATAGCCCACTCTGCTTGCCCACACAGTGCAGCGGCCTCAGGCAATGAGCGAGGCAGAGGCAGTGAAGCCTGGAAACATGATGTCTTCTAACTGTGACTTTCTCTGCAGACGATCCTGGTGGGAGACAGTGGGGTGGGCAAGACCTCTCTGCTGGTTCAGTACGACCAGGGCAAGTTCATCCCGGGGTCCTTCACTTCCACCGTCGGCATCGGCTTCACAGTAAGTCCATCGTTTCCTCTCCTCCACCCCACTCCCCCCAACCCCCGGCTGTGTTTTCCCTCCTCCCTGTTATGCTGTTGACTTCACCCAAGTGAGAAGGACATGCCGCTCTGATGGACTGTTTGTACTCAAGTCGTGACACAACAGCAGAGCAGATCCTCTGTGTTTGTGTGCCAAAGACTGTTTGACTCCCTCAGTGTGTCAGTGAAGTGCAGCATGAATCAGTGGTGCTCGCTCCAGTGTGGGATGTTGTTTTTTTTCTCACTGCATTCATTACAATTCTTCACACTTTGTTGAGGAGCATTAATGTGGTTAATGATGCCAATGCTATGATTAAATTATTGGGAAGAAACCAGAGCTAATGAATGTCATGGCAGCTGGCTGTTTGCTGCTGGATGTGCGTAACAAAGCTATTCTGAACAGAACTGACTTTATGCTTTGTGACAAGTTTGGGTGTGGAGGTGAGGGGTGGCGGGCTGTGTGACATGTGGAGGTAAAAGGAGGTGAGCAGGAAGGATGCATGCACGGCTTATTTATTGAATGATTTGTCTGCTTTGACACTGATAACTTTGGTTTTGCGAAGCCGCCATTACAAATGGAGGGGACAGGATTCAGCAAGAAAGCATAAAATTGGCTTTGCCACTTCACATTAGCATAAGTTTGCATACAGTAAATGCTTGAGATTGTGATTCAAGGTTCAAAACTCCTGCAGGAAAAAAAAGCAATACAGGGAAAATTACTCACATTCCTGAATATGTCACCTAGATTTAAAGTTAGGGATTAGACAGCCCCTTTAAAGACACCTTGATAAGGTTTTCATGGTGTTGTCATTTTTGATAGATTATCCATACAGCCAACCTAAATTCAACTGTTAGTCACTATATCATGAGTTGTGAGCTGCAGGCTGGAATACATTTTTACCTTTAACATTTAGACATCAAGATATTTTACTCACAACTTCTCCTTGGAGCTTTCTTAGAAACAAAATTGTCTATTTTGAGACTTAATTTTTCAATTCATATATCGCCCTGAGCAAGTCTCAAACCACTTCTCATTTCATGTTGCCTCCAAAGAGCCAGATGTGTTTTTTAAATACCGTTTAAAAATCTTTAGGGGCCAAATTGCAAAATTGGGACAAGTAGCAGGTCAGAGAACTTAAACCTGTTTCTCCAGTTTGTTTTTCCACAATTTTTTCTTCAAGCATTGATTTCTTTTTCACTCATATTCAGTCCAATCTTTGTACACAATCATTTTCACTGCTTAATTGTTTTTTTAAGTCACTCAACAATGACCTATAAATAATTCAACCATAAATGAAGGGGTGAAACAGAGTTCTGTCTCCTTCCAACAGACAATTAAGCAAAATAACCATTTAAAAAAATTTCTTTAGAACACAGTCTGTTGCAAACATACAATATATTCCCATTTATTTTGTTGGATCTATCAAAAAATAAAAAATATAAGCACCATCAATGAGCTTTGGTGGCTTGAAATGGTATTTTTGCATCACAAGATGACTCCCAGAGTGTTTAGAAGAAAACTTGGTTTATGTGGGTATAGTGTAGAGTGTGCCCTTAAAATTTGGAGGAAATTGAACAAGTGGAGGAGCAAAGAAGAAGGCGGGTCCAAAGATCTATCTATAGCACATAAATAGCATCTGAAAGTGGTGTCCTTAAGAAACAGGAAATGAATCATTTTATCCATCAACTGTTTACTGAAACCTGATCAGAAATGGCCTGTAGAGGGGTAACTGTCAAGAAGCCATTCTTAAGAAAGAGAAACCGGTAGTAAAGGCTAATGTGTGCCAAATAATGTGTGTCTATGTTTTTGTCTAGTCTTGGACGGGTTGTACCGAAAACATGAATTTCCCTGCAAAGGGATTAATAAAGAATTTCTGATTCTGATTCTGATAACACAAGAACTGCACTGAAAATCAGTAGCAACAGGTTGGATGCAGTGATGAATCCATGCCAGAGCCCAGACTTTAACATTACAGAAGCAGTGTGGAGTCATATTGACAAAAAACTAAACCAACATTGCAAAGAAGACTTTTTATAAGTCCTTCAAAAAGTCTGGAGAATGAATTTATGAAGCAAAATAACAACAAAGTTTGGTTGTGCTGAGTATTGATTATCAGCCTCATTTCAGTTGTCTAAACTCTGTTTTTTGTCATTTTTATTCTATATTTGCCTTTATGTCTACACAAGTCCTGTTTTCCTGCAACTATGTTAAAAAAAACATCCAACCATTAAAGACTCCTGCACAATATTCTAGACCTTTTGTCTTTTATGAGTATCATACAGGAAAAAACTTCATCATACAGTGTGTGGTGACTAGAAAGATGAGAAATGTGAAGCCTGTCAGGGAGCTAATATGGTTGTGTTGTGTTTGGTAATTTAGTTGATATGTAAACTATTCCACCACTCAGTCAGCTCCATATACAAATAAATGTTTAAGATGTTGCCTGCAGCTGCATGGATTAATGAGTTCATGTATGAAGGAGTGATAGATGCTCAGTTATATAACATAAATAATCTCTTCTCATGTACCATTAGTGCCATTTTCAGGGGAGAGAGGAGACGAGCATCATGTCGATTTGAACACTAGGGGGAGGCAAACACTGGAACTAAAGAGTCAGCTAGTGCTTTATTATAAGGAAATTGAGTCTGTGAAACCATTTTAGAAATGTATGAAGGAGAGTAGGGCGTAATTGCTCATTTGCTTGCTGTGAAGAAGCCTCATTAAAGGAGGGATAAAAAATGGATCGGAACCACTTTGTGTTAATATGAGAACACTTTGAAGGACAGTTTATCCATTCCTCCAGACAAATATCCCACATGAGGTGTTAACCTCACTCTTCATCTCGCTGTTTTCTCTCCTGGGTGTGTGATTGACCCCCCCAGTGGTCGCGCACCACCTGTGGCAGATGAGTCAGCCATCAGCGCGTTTGACCCCTGTAGGTTGTTTTTATTTATTTAGGGACCAGTGTCACTCATAAGAAAATCCACATCTTAGCTGTCGACGTCCTCGCATTGCTGCCCAGTTAATCATCTGCCCACGCCAGGATGCACAGCTCCGCTCTGCAAAATTACAGAAATGTTTCCGCCTGTTTGTCATTGCTTTGACTGCTGGATATAGACGCGGACGCGCCGTCAACATCCCCGCCGTCGCAGCTACAGCTGATTGGTGCTCAAGTTTGTTACCTTTTTCTTTTTGTTTTCCTTTTTGTTTCCTTTTTTTCTCTCTTTTTTTTCGGGGGGGAGACTGTGTGACAGTTAAGGTGAGATTTTTTTCCCCCCCACACGGGAAGCGCCCCAGTGATCATTTCGTGGCCGCGCGCAGTATGCGAGCAGAGGGGCTGGAGGTCGCTGGAGCCTGGGTCTGATCCCTCAAGACACCGTGCGCGTCTTTCTTGGACACATCTTGGAAATTAACTGTGCTTTGGCACACTTCTTTTTATTTACTGGCACTGCGATGTCCTCAAGAAAGACATCGTTGACGGACAAGCAGGGTAAAAACGGCACGTCAAAATATGTGTTGGAGAGATGCGCCTCTATTAATGAGTATTATGATATTGCCTTCAAGGTGTGTATTTCCGTTTTGGCATGCATGTTTTTCGTGCTTTTCTATGTTTTTTGCTGCTGATCGAACAGGTTTAGACATAAGGGCTACTGTAACAACTGGGTGTTAACTGCAGCAGCATATTGACTCTTCACCTGGAGAATATGCAGCCAGCTGACTGATGTGTCTGTGATAATTCTTGTTAGACAGCTCACCCCCACTGTGGGAAATCTTTCCGGCTGCCCTTACTGCTCCAAATATTTGCTAAGGGTGTACTTGTTGCTTCTTACAAGCTCCTCAGCTGAATATTTGTTTAAAGCTGCTCAGGCTTCAGTTTCTTTCTAAGACAGACAAGTGGAAAAGTTAAATTTAATCATGTCACCACTTGCATCTGTTATGACTCCACCAGGGCAACGAATGGCATGTAATATTATAATCAAATGCAGTTGAAATGATTGTATAATTGCACATGCTGCGGTAGTTACATTGACTAGTTTTGGAGAAGCATGCATGCTGGAAAAGAATGAGAGTAAATCAACATAGTTGCTTGCACTCATCTCAAATCTCCCACCTCTCCAGTACTGGCAGTTAAGTCAACAGTGGATAAAAATACTGTGTACGGCTGCATCTGCCACATTATTTTTCATAATTTTGCTCATGCTTATGGGTTCCCAAGAAGAGATATTTCCCAATAGCATCATGTGAGTCAAGCATTATAATCTCAGTTGTGAAATATTACCCATTTAAGCAGTTGCAGAATAATTCCTGCAACACGTCTGTCAGCTTTGGGGTAGAATTCTCACCCTCCTGTCAATGTATGCTGCAGGCTGTCAGTCATGTCCTTGACTAGATTTAACCTGATGTCCTTCTTCTCTGGTGGTGGGTTTTGCTCTAGGTGATGCTCCTTGGAGATTCAGCAGTGGGGAAGACGTGCATCTTGGTGCGCTTTAAAGATGGGGCATTTCTGGGAGGCAACTTTATAGCCACCGTTGGAATAGACTTTAGGGTGAGAAAGATGCTGCAGACAAGTCCAACACTGACTGAGTTACCAGTTATCTCTGTACATTAATGCTGTTTTCTTAACAGTTCTGTCCAAAAGTCTTGAGCCACCCCCTCATTTTT
>CM047976.1:19028079-19067212 GCA_026261665.1 Melanotaenia duboulayi
ACACACACACACACACACAGACAGACCCACACAGTGGCTGTTGCTGAATTTCAAGCAAAGGCCTAATGTATGTCTTCCTCTACTCGAGCAAACAGACAAACAGGCTCTTTGGCCCACAAAAACTGGTTCCTCCTCAACCTCCCGCTTTCCTCCTGTCAAAGCAAAACACTCACACTAATGGCAAGTCAAGTGTGGGGGTCCATGCTCTGAGAGGAAATCGTGTTGCATTAGCCAGAGTGATGCATTGTCTTCGTTGTATGGCAGTGTAGACATGTGGGAACATAATGGATGTTTGACAGATATATGGACACGCTTTCTTCAGCAGCAGAGCGTGTCACTTTAAACCACTCTAGTAAAAGCAACAGGTCATTGTGGGAGGATTTCATTAAAATGCATAAAAAAGAAAGAGAAAGCTGGTTACACAGGCATTCATTTACAAAGAAATTAGTGTTCATTCAGAAAAATGTGATAATGCTAGCCATTACCTTTTGTTTCTGTTTGTTTATTGGGGGGGGGTAATAACAGAGTAATCTGAGATAAAACAGTTGAGTCAATATGCTGAGGATGTCCTCTGTGCATGGTAAGGTAGGCAGGCAGGCTGTTGTGGCAGCTTGTAACATGGCTGGTCTATTTTCAGCATGCTTCCTTGTAGCAGTTACTCAGCATGCAGGCTCCTCTCACGTCATAATTGGGGGGGTGGGTATGGAAACCCATGGCAACTAATGCAAGGTTTGAACCATGTCCATTCCGCTAATGCAAAGGATTCAGCAGGTGGTGGCTCTAGCTGCCAGATTGGCAACATGTTGCAGAGGTTTCTTTTGTTATTGTGCTCCTGTAGTCAACGTACGTCTCTGAGAATGCATGTTTGTGCTTTGTGTGAGTTTGCAGGAACAGACAGTGACTGTTTGTGATGATGTGTCCCTGATATGGGGCAATCAAGGAAGTGTATTTGCTAGTTGCACTTCCTTCTTCTCAGCCTCTTTCTTTTTTGTGGTTTTGACTTTGCAAAGTTAAAACATGACTGTGACCTGCAGCAGGTCACGGCAACAGGAAAGCAATAAACTGCATGGAAGAACATGAATGTTTTAAAAAAAATTGCACATCTTTCAGCACATGCAGCCACAACCACTTAGCTGTTTGTTTTTTTTTAGCTTTGGTACCTAAACTTTTTCAGGCCTGTCTTTGCTCTACAGGAAATCAGAAGGCACCCCTACAGGGCTGCAAGAAATTAACGGAGGAGTCGGTTGTTATGCTGCCAGTCGTCTTTCTCACTGTGGTGTAATTAAGTCTAATCCCAGGACCTTGTTGTTGTGTGGGTGTTGCAAATTACTTTTTATGCCAGCACTAAAAGCCACTTTTAGTTGCCTTATTTCTTCTGCCACATGCAGAGCCTCTGAGCCTTTTTTTAGTCCTCCATGATGTTAGTCATTCATTTCTGTGCCATTCTCACAGCACTCCAGACTCCAAGGCATATGGTGAATTGTCTCTCACGGCTCTTCTTGTCTCTGTAGAATAAAGTAGTGGATGTGGACAACCTCAAGGTCAAACTCCAGGTGAGAACATGCATCTTTTTTCTCACCTTTCAATTAATTTCTGCTCATCTTTCTGCTGTATTAGAAACCTAAATTAAACTAATCTGGTATGTAATGTAGTAGAGTGATTGAGCTCACTATGCTTTAAATCTGTAATTTTGGTCTTTGCCAGTGCTAGTATATTGTTAGTCTCTGGCAGGATGAGTGCCAGCAGCATGCTGTTAATACCCGTCTGTCATCATGACCTGTTCATTCAACTCTGAGTGGGAGGTGACAAAATTAGAGTAAAACCTTAGCTTCTCTTTTCTTGCATGAGCTTTGCACATAAAATCCTGAGATTTGTTCCAAATAAGATGAATCTGCACCTTCTCTTAGAAAGAAATAGAGAGTAGAAAATGGTGTTATTTAAATTGCAGCAGAGTCTAATATATACAGTTTTATATCTTCTTGGATAAGCCGTTTTACACACCAGAGAGTTTATAGTGTCAGCTTAGATGTCAACTTGAGTATTTTGGATACTCTCAGTTCTTTCTATTAACAGATTCAAGAAATTACTCATTTATAAAAACTTACCAGTAGATGTTTTGTTTCTGTTTATCCACTTTAAAAGAATTTACGAGTCAAATTTCCTTTTCAGTTAACACGCTTTTATATGATGGACAAAATCCCAAATATTAGCCCCGGGATTTCAGACTCCAGTCCTCTACTGCCTTCCTGCAGATTGTAGATGCGCTCCTGCTCCAACATGCCTGATTCAAATAAAATGGATCCAACAGCTTATTGTCAAGTTATGTGCAATGATTCATTAATTTGAGTCAGGGTTTGTTGAAAGAGAGAAACGTCTAAAACCCGCAGAACAATTCCTCTTGAGGACTGTAGTCTGAGATTCCTGATCTATAGGCTTTGATTAGATTGATGTGTTTCATCAGTATCTTTGTCTGATGCTGACCCTTCTGACACTGGAAAGTTGTGAGATTAATCATCCACAGCTTAAGAAGTGATACGAATGTCCTACTAATATATGTCAGCATATACTTACTTTGTAAATATTCAATTTAAATAAATATGTTACATGAATAAAAACAATCTTCTGATTTAAAAACATCATACCTGGCGCATTAAGAACATTTATAATGAAAAAATAATGGTTTTAACTTTTGTCTTAAGAATATATAAATGAGTTATATAATTAGATTAACACATTCTAAAAAATGAAAATGAAAACACATGAATGTGTAATTTAGATATTCCACCATACTGAAAGAAGAGTTTCTTAAAACAACCCAGTAAAAATAAATTGTTTTTGTCTAAAGGGTTCTCACCAACATCATCAAGTGTATGTATGTCTCAGAGATATTCAACAT
The DNA here is from genome assembly GCA_026261665.1 of Melanotaenia duboulayi. Lineage (NCBI taxonomy): Eukaryota > Metazoa > Chordata > Actinopteri > Atheriniformes > Melanotaeniidae > Melanotaenia > Melanotaenia duboulayi. The sequence continues at coordinate 19,030,976 of CM047976.1, forward strand.
TTCCAAACAGATTTGAGCCTAAACGTTAACATTCACAATCATTTAGATGGGAGCTGTAAATGTGACCTCTCACGTTGAAGTGGTTATAACTTGATAAGTATTGAAAATTTGCTGAATTTCATCATTATGTATATTTACAGTTTTCCACAAGTTGTTATCAAGCCAGCTGATAACATAAGTTTTTGTGGTTTAACTCACAGATATCGCTCACAGAACTCCTTGTTGCTGCTTCATTTATCGGCTGTTCTGGTTTTGCTCTGAGGCCTGATCAGTGTGTCTTACGCAGTCGGCTGCTGTGTAATTGTGTGGTTTGCTATGCAGATCTGGGATACAGCCGGCCAAGAGAGATTCCGCAGCGTAACACATGCCTACTACAGAGATGCCCAGGGTGACCTTTTCTTATTATGTTTTGCTTCTTCATGTCATATGAGAGTGTGTGTATTGGTGTGGTGGTCAATGTGGAGCATCCTAATGATTTATGTACTCCTCATTTATGTGCACAGAAACAAAGATTTGTTTATGAATGTGATAATAAAGATGCAATCAATCTATTCTTCTTCTTTGCTCTGACAGCGTTACTTCTGCTTTATGATATCACCAATAAGCCATCATTTGACAATATCAGGGTAAGGCTGACTTAAATTACCTTTCCTCCCACTTTCATTATCTGTCTCTCTGCTCTCTTTTCATTTTCACTTCCTGTCTCTTAATCCTCTGAAGCCGAGCGCTACTCTGTCTCTTTGCATGCAAAGCACCACTGGGGGCCTCTAACATTTCTTTCTCAAACCTTTTTAGAAATTGTGGGATGTTATCGTCTGCTTGACTACACAGTCCCCAGTTTTAGTAATGAAAAGCAATAAACGTGTTCAAGGATAGGAGTGACTCATAGTCACCATGATTGATAGGATGGTTATAATACAGAGCTCAGGAGAAGAGAGGAAACGCAGCCTTCAAGTGGTGGCATTTGTTTTGGTAACAGACCACTTTCTTCTCCTTTTTTTTGTTTATCTTTACTTTCCAAGGCTTGGCTGACTGAAATACACGAATATGCCCAGAAGGATGTGGTCATCATGTTGCTCGGCAACAAGGTGAGCATAGCTTCCTTTATGTGTTGCAAGGAAAGATGTGGAGGATAACTGGTTCCTTTACACAAATCTTAACACACACTTATCACACCCACACAGACATGTGAGCGCTTAGAAAGATAGAAAACGCTTCCAGGAGGCAAACTATGAATGGCTTATTTTAACATGAGTTAAATGTTGTCTGAAAGGTGTTTGCAGGTACTCACTGATTATATTTATCGTTTTAATCCACCTCCCAGTGCTATCTCATCATTGTGACAGACAGCTATTCATTTGCTTCAAACCTGCGATTCATAAACCAGGTTCTGTACGCTGCTGCTGGCGATGAAGAAAGAGAATCTCATGTCTCATTGCAACCAGCAGTCACTGTTAATATATGCAAGCTCCCTCTGGTGGCTCAGATAGGACTCTGTTATCCAAGGGGTCGTGGATGTCACACTGCTGCAGCTCAGATCATTTGCTGTGAAAGCAGCAGAACTGGCGGCATCAGTGTGTGTGAGCGCTGCCCCTCCGCCGGAGGTGGTGTTTCTGACATCTCATCTGTCTGAGGGAGCTCTGCCTCAGCAGCTGGCGGCCAGATAAGACGATGGGGGAGCTGACGGGATGGTGCATCGCTGTAGCTGATGGTACGGTGAAGTTGTGACTCTTCACCTCAGCATTTGGTGACTTGTTTTTTTTCTTCCCACTGCTGTCTTACAGTCAGACATGGCTGCAGAGAGGGTCGTGAAGACAGAGGAAGGAGAGAAGCTGGCCAAGGTAACGTATGATGTCTCCAAGTGGACACATTTCCTAAAATAGACCCTTCATGCATCTCTGATATTTTTCCAAATTAGGAATATGGAGTTCCATTTATGGAAACCAGCGCAAAGACGGGCGTCAATGTGGAGCTGGCCTTTCTCGCTATTGCAAAGTAAGTCTATTTTTTTCTTTTAGAAATTTAAATAATAATCAAAATTACTCATTATATCCCTCATCCTCCCACCACCCACCAATGACAGCTACACAGAAAAAAGCTGACACCAAACACATCCCACTATACACACCAGCGTATAGAAGTGGTGGAAGATGGGCAGGCAAAAATACAATGTACATAAAACTGAAGGAAGCTGGTAAATACTATGGATGAAGGCTACGACTATGAAGGAGGTTTGGTCTTACTCCAGAAAGTACTTAATTCCCCCTCTCGTAAGTAAGACCCCGACACCTTTTGGTAAGTAATTTATGAAGGGGAACCATATTTTTTAGAAATAAACTATCCTTTCCTTTTGTTGTTGCCACCAATTTTTGGAGTGGGAGAATATTAAAAATCTCTTTGAGCCATAATGTCATAGTTGGCAGGTTCTCTTTAATCCAGTCTAGTAGAATCCACTTTCAGGCAATTAAGAGGAGCTAAGAGGAACTACNTTAATCCAGTCTAGTAGAATCCACTTTCAAGCAATTAAGAGGAGCTTCTCAAGAAGTATGTAATGATGCATAAAGCTGTAATACCTGAGAAGGAAGGACAAGAAGAAAAACATTTGGGTTTTCTTTATCTCTACTTCAGAAATATCACTAACTATTTTGGCAACCCTAAGCGTCTGATTTAAACTTTATGTAACGACTGATATGGTACTATCTATTTTATGCCGAACAACAGGTGTGAAATGCAACTGAGCTTATTGAGTTTCTTTTAGCCTTTTACAGGTAGATGTTCTTATAACATCTATTANATCTATTTTATGCCGAACAACAGGTGTGACATGCAACCCAGCGAGCATATTGAGTTTCTTTTAGCTTTTTACGGGTAGATGTTCTTATCACATCTATTGCCTCTTTCCAGTCACCCTCAATAAATTCACAAATCACTATTTACGTAAGATGTTGGGTAACTTATATGTGTCATAGGAAAGCAATTGATAATAACAACCAGAAATGAACTGCTTTCAGCTTTTACAGTTTAGAAGAAATGTTTCCAGTTCTTTAAGGCACAGAGGAGTATAGGAAAATTATTAAGGGAAGATATATAGTGTCTTACTTGTAAATGGCCCAAAAAAAACTGTGACTTGGGAATTTCCAATATCTTTATTACTGCTGAAAAGACATAAAAGTGTGTCTTTCAATAGCTAAAGTACATGAATACTCTTAGAAAGTCTTAAATCTGCTATAAAAAGAAGTTAGATGTAGTAAAGAAGGTAATACCGAAACCGTCTGACTGAAGTTTTTCTTCAGCGCTGCATTTTAGCAAGTTTCAGCTGATTTTTACAAGTATTTCATTTCACTATCCACAGCTATTGTTCTGCCTCACTAAACCCGTAGCATTGTTTTGTCAAAGGAGGAGCTGATTAGTCTGTTAAAGGTATGAACAGGCATGACAACATACATGTAGCTATGTGCAGAAGACTTGATCCATTCATTCCTACACATTTGCTTCCAAGGTATCAATCGTTCTTGTCATGTCTTTGAAGCACTTTTAAGAATTTGTACTCTGGGATTTTTGACTTTTGAAGCTGCTTTTTCTTTTATTAATTAATTAGTTTATTTATTTTCAAAAAGCTATTAACCAAAAACATGGCATATCTCATCGTGATGTGCAATGTGTCAAAAATAAATAAATAACTGAAGTGAACAAGTGAAGGACAAAAGAAACATGAGTCAGGCCTGTCTGCAGCAGATGAACAGCATCTGAAAGTGATTTTTGTAAAAAGAAAAATAAAGATAAATACAGCAAAGATCTGACCAAGGATCTCAGAGCTGCTTCTGGACCTTTAGTTGACCTGTTCAGTGGAGTCTCATCAGAAATGGTCTCCATGGAAGGAGGGCTGTCAAGAAGTTAAGGAAGGAAAAAGGGAGAAAAGGCTGAGCTATGCCTAATGCACAANTCTCCATGGAAGGATGGCTGTCAAGAAGTTAAGGAAGGAAAAGGCTGAGCTATGCCTAATGCACACGAAATGGACTGAAAATCTGTAGCAACAGGTTTTATAGGAGTGATGAATCTTTCCCAGATCCTTGACTTTAACAGTACTAAAGCACCTTGACAGAGAACAAAAAAATAAACAGCCAGCATCCTAAGAAGAGCCTTGAGAAGTTCTTCAAGAAGCCTGGAGATCTTCATAACTTAAAGAAATGACAAGAAAGCTTATTTAAAAGTGTTGAAGAATAAAGGGAGTCATACCAAATAGTGATCATCATATTTGCTCATACTAAACAATACAAACTGTTTATCTATTCATATTTGTGCACGTTTTAATAAATCACAGCACTAGTTTTTAATTTTCTTTGCAATATAAAAAGAAAAGCGACATGGCTCAGGACTTCTTCCCAGTCCTGCATATTAATATGATTATAAGTAGAAGCTTAAACATCTTGTTGTGCTGCCATCAAGTGGTAAAAAGAAATCACTTTAAAACATTTAAAGACTGGACATAAATTCTTTTAGGCCTATATAGGAGCCAAATATTTCTGATTGTGGTTCACCTTGTAGCTAATGGGGGGGGGCACTGTATTGTTACTTGTTGAAGACGTCACTGGAGTCATTAGATATTTGGTTTGGAAGGGCAACAGGTTTTTGACTGCAGTGGTGTTTGTGTGTTGGCACAAAGTTTTTATGCATTAAAAACAAATTAATAAATCGTTACTTAACTGAACTCAGTAATGGACTCAGCTCCTTTAACAAGGCCTCTTAGGAAATATCATTGGGTTGTTTCCATTAAAAACAGACACACATTTTGTTTACTTTGTGTCTACTTCTTAGTTTATTCTCTTTATTCAATTCATTCTCTTTGGCAAGTGCTGGAATTTAAGGCCAACTTTCTGTTGCACCCCTTATATCCCATTGTAGAGAAAAATTCTTATGGTTTTCTTGAGAAAAGAATTTACTGAAATAACTAAATGAAACTTATTATTTTGGTTTCTTCTGCAAGTAATTCCCAAACCAAATATTTTACATTGCAACAATCCACCTCTTCTTAAAGGGAGGGAGGGAAATTATTTTAACTGTAAATTGAGTTAAATTGTCCACCTTTCTTATCTCATATAAGGAAAAATGAAAAGTTAATTTCATCCAGAGTCATTTTAATGCAGGGCATGCTTCTTTACTAATGAACATTCAGGTCCCATATTAGGAGTTTGTATTTTAATCATAATACATGCAGCCGACCTCCTCCCAGTTAATTTATGTTCTCCTCTGGGTTGCATATTGTTATAGTTTGTGCAATGAACTTATTAAGCCTTTCTCTGACTCCTGGATGTAATAGTTTTTAGCTAATTTGGTGTCTGCTCCTGTTGTCTCCTTATAATGGGATTGTGTGTGTGTGAGGCTCCCTGTGGATGTCAGTCATTCAGTGTGTAATTTCTGCTTTTGACTGCCTTCTGTGTGTGTGCACAGCTTTTAACGCTAAATGGCAGAAAAGAAGAAAAGATTGTTCCGTCTCCTTAAAATTGCATTTGTGAAAAGTGTCAGAGCTGCAGAAGGACTATGTGTACGATTTATGCACGTCTATTTTAGATTTCTAGTAAACATCTATTTGACCTTTTTTTTATTATTTTTGCTGGGAATTTCAAGAAAAGTGATAAACAATTATAAAACATTGCGTCAATTTTTCCTCACTGTTCCTTTTTTATTTTATGGTTTAAAGTCCATAATTAATTATTATGTTATTTGTTGTGTTATTTGTTATTTTTACATATATATATATTTTTAAGAAATTGTAGGGTAGATTGAGCATTTCTTCTAGGTGTTGCAGATGAAAAAAAAAGAAATAAAAAAGACCAAAGTTGTAGAAACATGTTTTTAAGTGTCTGACACTGAAAGATGCTCCACACTGTGAATCTTTTCAAAGAGAAAATCTAAAGTAACGGGCAAAATTGAAAGTCTGAGAGGCCAAAAAGGGTCATTAATAAAGTCTTCCTCATGAAGACACACCAGTAAAAAGCAAGGAGCACCTGCTCCTTGCAAAGCTCTGGACTAGGAGGAATGTTTTGGTTGCTTTAGGTGAAAATGGAGTTGTTTGAACACAAGAAGAAAACCCGAAGAGGATCATTTTGAGCCAACAGGCCAGGCAGCTCTGTTAAAGTAGACGGCATCTTAAGAAAAAGATGCTGGAGGAGAATATCCGGCATCCTCAGACCTTCTATAGACCCACTGTTGGCAGTTCGAAGTTAATGATACTTTCTAATTTAGCCAAATGTCTTAACATATAAGAACTTTGTAATAAATTTGGTCACAAATGTTGATTTGTTGTCTCCAAGTCAGTTTTAAATGGAAGTTGCATTAAATGATATGACGCCCGAGGCTTTTTGATTAAAAAAAAAATTCTCAGCACATAGTGCTCCTGCTCTGTTTCTNAAAAAAAAAAAAAAAATTCTCAGCACACAGTGCTCCTGCTCTGTTTCGCTTCCCTCCTTTGTCATATTCTCTATTTGCTCCCTCTGTCTGTGCACCATCCCACACATCCACCCCCTCTCCATCTAACTTCCTGTGTCTCTCTTTCTCCCTCTCTCCATCAGGGAGCTGAAGCACAGAGCGACGCAGCAGCCGAACGAGCCCAAGTTCAAGATTCACGACTACATCGAGTCTCAGAAGCATAAGTCTGGCTGCTGTAGCCTCGTGTAGCTGATGCTGAACGACAGGCAAAGGGAGAGAGAAAGACAGACAGACAGATTAAGAAAAGCTTAAGTGGAGGAAGGGTAGGTTGAACGTTGGGAATGAAGTAAAAATGTCAGCTTTCTCTTATAAAAGCCAGTCCTAGCACCAAACCCCGAGAAGTGGCTGTCCTCAATTTCTCCACGGAGCTGTTGGCTGAATGAAAGTGAATCTGGATTGGCTGCCATCCCTTATCTGAAATGTGAATTTAAATCGTTTGTGTCATATGTAGAAATGTCTGTGGTCTTTGTGGTGACAGTTGTATCAAAGTACAGGTCAGGAGTTACAATCTGAAATGCTATATCCATCTGCAGGGACAAAAAGAAAAACACATTGGCCATCCCATACTTGCTAGTTTCATATGAAACATCCATTCGACTTTTGATGTGGATATAGCATTTTGCCATGTAGCTCTGAATTAACTTCATCCCAGTTTTACCAGGCTGTGAACTGAACCCCTTTTGGCCTTACAGTCTTCAACTTTAATCAATGAGAGCATAGTGTGTTTGAGAAGTTGACTTCAGTCTCACGATCAGATTGTAGCTAAATGATCCTGTCTGTTCACATCTGTACTGCTGTTAGATAAAATAAAGCCAATATTTTGAGGGCACTTGCCCACTGTGTCTGTCTGTACATTCAATTCAGGGCCTGTGAAAGTCCATCCCGTGTACCTGTTGCATCCTGCTACTTACAAAGCGCCAATTTTTAATCTCCATGTCTTTGCTTCAAGATTTCTCCACATGCAGTTTGCATTTACCCATTCGCACTCACTCCCTGACATCGTTGTGTCTCCTTTAAAGATGGTTTGTTGTTGTCAGGATTGTGCCGAAGCTGTATTTGTTCACGCATCACATTGTGTAGCTTGTTTCTTTGTACACTGTTTATTATGAATGTTTAAGTGTCAAACTTGGTCCCTCTTCGGAGGTGTCACGTTGATCACAAAGTGCCATTTAAGTGCTTTGTTATCATACTATATAAATATATATAAAGTATATATTTGTAATGTATTGTGTGTTGTTTTATTGAAGTCTGTTTTGTCTGTGTTGCTTTGTGTGTGTGTGTGTGTCTGTTGAGAAAAAGAAGTGTGATGAATGACGGGTGTGCTGAGGTTAATGAGCCACAGTGTGGCAGCAGCTTCCCTGTTTGTCTCAAACCATACACTCCAAAAAGAAGACAGGTAACAATATGTTAATTAATACTGAATTTTACAATTTTTATGTCATTACACGGGCAAACTGTGTTCAACATGATGCCCAGTGATTTTTAATAGTGTGTTGGTTGATACTGTTCTTGGATTGAGGGTGGATCAGTGTTTGTAGTGTGAACTTACATGTTGCATATTTATGATTCACTGCACGGGGTGGTACACCTCAGCTCGCCTCTACACCAGCTTTCATCCATCTACTGCATGATTCACATTGCAGGCATTGCAAGTAATCTGTACATTCTCTGTCATTTGCTGTTAAAGAAATTAAGATGACTTCCCATGATGACCTGGCTATCTTGCTGTATGTGGTTTTAGTGCAGCAGCATCTTCTCATAGCTGTGTCACTCAAATGGAGATTTGAACTGATACCAAGTAGTATTACTGGAAGGAAAAGCACAAGTAAAGCTCATGCTAACAAGAAGAAATGTGGTTTGTTTATGCTGATAATTTTGATTTGATCAGGCCTTAGTTAATAAGTGAAGTAACTGGGTCATAATAGTTTGGTAAACAAGCACTTCAAACTCTATTTCTAGCCTAAATAGTTTGTTCCCATGATAGCCTCAAATCAGGTGGGCAAAAGAAACACAACTGAACCCTGAACTTGGTCTTTTTCTTGTTTAAATCCAGATCAACATGCTCCAAGCCGGGTCCAGTTGTGGCTAAAATATGCAGTTTTTCTAACCAAACTAGCCCACTCCGCATACACGAATAAATCTGGCATACCTAAGTGGACCTTTTCATTTGTTTACCTTTTTTAATCTATGACTCAATCTTAATTCCCACTCTTGTAGAATGACTTTGGCACTTTAACTAAAGCAGGGATATTTGGATAGCTAAATGATTCGATTTCCAATGAAAAGCAGTACTTATTCAACCCACAGGACCTCTAATGTTGAAGTCTGTATTGATAAAAGGTAGCCTACACACTGCTGAAATTCAACCACTTTAATTATGCATTTTCCTGAGCACACTTTCTAGTCAGTCTTTCATTTGTTCCTGCTTTGCATGAAGGAGCCAGCTGGGTTGTTCCGTGAACGCACCTCCCTCTTCCTGAGTGTTTTTTTTTACTTTTGCAACAACTGAAAAGCATCTACTGTCGTATGAATTTGATCAGCTTCACTACATTCCCCGGGCCAGCACCCTCTCTGAGGATTACTGAAGATCAAACCAGACATTAACGTGTGTGTGTGTGTGTGTGTGTGCGTGCGCGTGTAAAGTGAAGTAGAGTGTGGGCCAACCACCAGCGCTGCTCCCCACGGACTTATCTCCCCAACAGGGCGGGGGTTGGGTGTGTGTATCTTTTTTAAGTGGTTACCAATCATTCACACACACACACGCGCGCCCGCGCGCATCCTTCTCAGCAGCATCCTGAGAGTTTTATAGGCATTTCCAGTGTGAGCGAGCAACAGGTTGAGCAGCAGCGTGAATGCGAGTAAAACCTAACATGCCGAGCAAAAGCCAGTTTCTGCGCCCCCGGCTCTGTACGCTGGAGAAAGGGGACAACGGCTACGGATTCCACCTCCACGGGGAGAAGGGCAAGACGGGCCAGTTCATTCGGTTAGTGGAGCCCGACAGCCCGGCTGAGTCCTCGGGGCTCCGCGCCGGAGACCGGCTGGTGTTCGTGAACGGGGACGACGTGGAGAGCGAGAGCCACCAGCAGGTCGTGTCCCGGATACGAGCTACCGTAGGCCCGCTGGAGCTCATAGTGGTGGACCAGGACACGGAGCAGCTGCTAAAGAAACACAACTTGAAGTGCCTGAAGGAGTTCGTCTCCGAGGGTCTCCCGTTACCCTTTAATGACGAGGAGGAGGCAGAGGAGGAGGCAGAGAAGATGGTAGTGGTGGAGCACGAGCAGGTGGACGGGACAGAAAACGGGGATGTAAAGCGGGAGGAGGTGGAGGATGAAGCGGAGGTGGTGGCGGAGGAGCAGGAAGAGACACCGAGGGAGTCCACGCCGGTGCCGGAGAGTAACGGAGAAATCCACGGACATGTCGAGAAGAAGCTGAGCATCAGCTCAGAGAAGGTGAGTCCGAGTTAAAGTATGTGCAGGTGAAAAGTTTCTGCACCCAGCTTTAAACTCTCTGCAGTGTTTTCCTGCTCCAGCACACCTGATTCCAATGAATGCATCATTCTTTGGTTTCTGCAGTTTGATGACCAGCTGACAGACTGACCCACTCATTTAAAATTAAGTGTTGTAGCAGAGAAACATGTAGAACAAGGTATCCCCAAGAGTTTCTCTAGGGAGCGTTTGTCCAGAGAATAGGTGCTCTGTATCAGGAACATGGTTAACAAGGCCAGCTGCCCCCACAGACTCCTGCAGGGCTGCCAGCCTGTGGGCAGGGTCAGCTGGCTGGACATTTGCTGTGGGTGAGAGGACAAACCTGGTTCAGCTTTGGGAACATGGAAACAGGGACCCCCTCTGTCAAACTGAAAATATGAAGCCACTCTGGTTTCTGACATGTTGAAGTTAATGGTTATGACAGCAACAAATAGAGGGCGTGGGAAAATCTGTGCCTACTTGTTGAAAACTGTAGAAAACAACCACAACAAATAACTGGCATTGCAAAACCTTCCACAATAACCAGCAGGAAATACTTTAGTGTCTCTCTCTTTCTCTTTTTAAATCCTCACTAAATCTCCACCCTTTCATCTTTGTCTGTTAAACATTACGGGCACATTTTCACTCTGCATCAGCTACTTGTTAGTGTCAGCTCGTATTTAATGCATGTGGCTGAGAATTCACTCAAGCACTCAAGGAGTGGAGAGTCCCTCCAGTCTGGAACATCTGTGCCCCCTCTCTGCTGTGTTCTACATGTTTACCCTCCAGGCTGTTTCTGTCTGTGTCCAACGTTCATCCTCTGTGCATGACGGGAGAAAGGGTCGTACTACGTGCAGCCAAAAGCAACCACAAAGAGGCAGAGGAGCCTGCTGAGCTACTTCTGTTCTATATGATGTCACTTTGGGCCCCTCAGTGTACATTTATTGATTCCCTAAAGCTGACAGGATCCACTAGGTTTAAAATATTCTGTTTTATGAGCAGCACTAATCCTACAAGTTCAAAACTCAAAGACCCAGAAAACCCTGACATTTGAGGGCTCAAAGCAATCGTTTATCCTGATTAAATGACTCCAAAAGTAGAAGCAACACCACTTCCTTACATCAAATATTTTTTTTCATAACAGATATAATGACAGCTTTGTTATTTTCAGTGCAAGCGAGTCAGTGTGGAATCATATTTCTGGTATTTATGACATTTTTTTGCTCCTCACTTGAAAATAGCAACAGCCCACGCTTGCTTGTGCGCAGCGTTCGAGCACTGCTTGGTTATGTTGTTTGTCCTAGGAATATACAGCAATTGTTCCAGTGTTTACTCTCGATATTCTCCACAGATGGCCAATGGGGCTGTGGCAGCTCAGTTCATGTTGGCATGCAAGCCGGAGAGAAGTGGAGTTGAAACTAGCAGTGCCATTTAAACAAGTCATTTTAACAGCTTTGGGGTTTTTTAATTCAGTTTTCCTGCTGCATATCTTCCTGAACCTAACAATTCCCAAGCTCAAGATGTGACCTAGGGATGGCAGACACAGTAGAGCACACAGGAGTGTAAATTGGACTCAAGGGATGACTTTAACTTTATCTGTGTAGCAGTCAGAGGCACCTCAGGGTGTTTTTTTTCCTTCTTCTTTCTTTTTTTTTTGCGTTGACTCACTTGTTTCTGGAATGTTCTTCCTACATCCTGTCCAGCATTCCTGTGCCCGAGGTCTTTCGTCCAGCCAATGACATACACACATAAAAACCAAAAACCAAGCAAACGCAAATACAGCCTTGAAAGACACACACACACACACACAGCTCTAGTTTAGCAGTGACATTCTGAAGTCCGCGCTCCTCTTGTCTGTTTTCACCTTTAAAGAGACACAAACGAGGGTAAAATGACTATGCCTTTTCTGGAAGCTGAGGAGCCCCGCTCATGGTTTCCATGGTTACACTGATGGCGTGTGTGTGCTTTTGCGATCTGTGTGGAGTGCTCCAATGTGTGAGGATGAAGGTAGGCGAAGGTGAGAAAGCGCAAGGGAGGTGTGAAAAAATGGACGAGCAGTGATTAAGATCAAAATATTCCACATGCGCCGGGAGACGAATGAAAGCTGCTGTTGTCATTGTGGAGCAAAACACACTAAAACACATCAACAGTTCCAAAGGTCGTTGTTTCGTTTACCAGGCTGTAAAATATTTTACTTTACCGTTGTGCAGTAAAGCGTACCAAGTGCTCTGTCTCTCATAACAAACTTATTTCCAAATCAAATGTAGAATATTCTGATTTGCAATTTATTGAAACCCTCTTGATGGAAACAGATCTAAAGCAACATGTTAACTGTATTAACTGAGGTTTTTTTTTAGGTTGTTTTGATTGTGATTTCAAAAAGTAGCAACAAAAACCAGGAAATGTTGAACCATGCCTAAAACCAACACTTGGTAGAAAATCTCTTAAGTAATTAGGTGACCTGACAACATGACTTCATTTCGGGAGTAAGGAGGAGGTATCGTTCCTTCATTTCTTTGGTATGAGCTGGTTTAAGATGGACTAAGGGGAAATGAAAAACTGTCTTGAGATCTCATTAATCCAAATGTCAAATTCTTTGTGGAGTCACGAACTGTTTGACCTCCAGGCTGAAGAACAGAATGAGCATTTAGCTTCTTATCAGCATACAGTTAAAAAGCAGGTACTAGTGGATACTGCATGGGTGACCTGCACATCTTGTATGATTTAGAGGAGCGTTTTCTGCCTTCCAGGTTATGTCTGTGTCTTTTCAGGGAAAGCCTGGATTATTTCAGCAAAGCAGTGCCAATCACATTCTGTAAATAAAGCAGAGCAACAGAAGCTCTTTTGCTCTCAGTTCTTGTTGCTAAAAGAAAAGGTGATGACCATGATCCAGTTTTTTTTTTTGAAGTCGTTTAGATAACCATTGACATTACTCAGTTTCAACTTTTATACTTCTAGGATTGTTGGAAGGACTGTAGTCTTTGTGCGTGTTTGTGGGTAGCCGTCCAACACAGCGTTCTTCACACATGGGAGATAACTGAGACATTTGTCTATTTTCCATGTCATGGCATGATCCATAGAAAATAGAAAAAAATACTAAGAGGACATGATGCATGACTTACAGTCAACAAAGAATTTCACTCCCAAACTCCGCCCACCCCTACATCTTTAAAGTGATGCACACAGGTGAGTGCAACTACTTGTAATCATGGAATACACACCCAAAGTGACACACCCACCATCTAAGTGCCAATCGAGTGTGCACACAACAACATACTTATAAACTGTATCCGGAAAGTATTCACATCGCTTCACTTTTTCCACATTTTGTTATGTTACAGCCTTATTCCAAAATGGAATAAATTCATTTTTGCCCTCAAAATTTTAGACACAGTACCCTAGATAAAAATGTGAAAAAGTTTTTTGTTTTTTTTTTATTTTTGCCAATTTTATTAAAAATAAAACACTAATAAATCATATGTACATAAGTATCCACAGCCCCAGGGTATTGTGTGTAGACAAAAATGATTTTTTTTTCCCAGTTTGGAATAAGGCTGTAACATAACAAAATGTGTAAAAAATGACGCGCTGTGAATACTTTCTGGACGCGCTGTATGTGGCTCCTTCACTGCTGTCAACCAGTTGAATGAAGGATTTAAGTTCTTAAATCCTTTCTTATGTCATGTTTATACATATGTCTGATGTTTTTATCAGTTTTTTTATTGTTTCTCATAATTTTTAGTGTTTTGTCATGTGCAGCAATTTGTTTTTAGATGTTTTTTTAAGTGCTTTTAAAAATAAAGTTGGTATGGTATTGGGTCCATTAACACCAGCTCTTCTGAATCCTAGTGTGTTTGCTAAGAAAGTCTGTTTTGTATGTGGAGGCGTGAAAGCACAACCAAATTCTGATGTGGATCAAAGAAGCAAACTCTGGGTCACCTAAAAACATCTTGATTTACTACAAGTTAACCAGATGTAGGAAGCAGAATACATCTTGTGTGGCGGGAATGGAAGTTGTCCTGCGTTAATAGCTGAGCAAGTTTTCTTGTTCTTTCTTTGTCCTGTCTTCTCCTTCAGTATTTCTGGATATAGCGCCACCTCAGGTGAGGAGATTATTACATTATTCCAAAGGTTTGGATTGTTTGACTAAGTCTAGTACGGATGTAAGCTCAGATCAGCTTAATGTTGCAACCCACAACCAGAGTCCCCAGTCGAATAGAGTCCATTGGTTTATTAGGTGTGAATACAACCTAATTAAATCCTTGCGTTGTGTTTATATTTACACATGTAGAACAAGTCTGTTGTGATTTTGTCAGCAAATCTTAAATCATCTGAAATTTCCTTTATAGGTTTTTTTTTTCCAAGTTCTGGAAAACTGCGGTAGACATGCTGTGTGAGTTATCACAGCCATCAGACAAAAACACACAATCCAACTGTGTTAAGTTGTAGTTAAGATATAATTTATGAGGGATTTGTTTGTCCAAAATCCTATTTTGATTGAATGCAGTAAGATTATGAGAAGCTTTCTGAATTCTTCTTCTTTATCGTTGGCCCGTCTTTAAACACTAATTACAGGAGAGGAAGTGTGTGCATGTTCGATGAAATTGGCTGTGTCGAGATGAGATCTAGTTGGGTATAAGCTCATCTGCAGCCTACATTTGACCCTACAGTAGATAGAAACCACACACACTGCAGACGTCTCAAGTGAGCCATGAAGCAGAATTTACGTCAAAGTGCTCGGTGTTTGTCACTTCTCTCCTGTAATCTGCACATTCCCGTAAAAGCTGCTTATTAAAGAGCTGGAAACCTTGCACTCTATCCCCACAAATGTTCAGCTTTTTACACTCGCCTTTCATAGAAAGCTGGGCAGTGTTTTCACTAAACAAATCCTCCCCAAGCTGCTGTGTGGGAGGATTTGATCTATATTTATAGAGTGTATGGCCTTCAATGATTGCATTCAAAGTGTTGTATTGTGTATCGTGTGGGCTGGTCAAGTTGAGCATGTGTTTAAACTGTTTTGTTTTCTGTAGCTAAAGGTTTTGTAATATTTCACAAATTTGTTTTTTGTAACTCATTATGACATTATGACATTTTGTACTCCAAAATACCTTTTTTGAAGGGGTCATTGCTCCAAGATACTGACATCTGATGTAATTCCTTAAGCATTTACTGATGGATAAGACTCTGTTAATAGAACAGACGTCAGCTTGCAATGATTATTTGCATTACAGCAAGAAAAGGCCACACCTATAGCAACTATTTGAACCAGGATGGTGAGACCTCACGATGTTAGTGCTGGTTTCCTGTCATTGTTGTTGATGGAGGATTCTCCCACCTCCTTCATCTTGATCCCTTTCTGACCCGACTGGCAAGGACAGACATAGCAGCTCACAGCAGGATAGGAAACTAAGGCTTCTCTGATGTAGAATCAACTTAATATAACAACATTTAAAGCAATACAGGTGGCATTGGACAGTTGGTTAAATAGCGTGCTGTAATACACTTTCCGTTGTGGTTCAAAGTAAACACTATGACCAGCTGATGGTTGGCTCTTGAAGCCACTGTGACAAAGCCAGGTATTATTCATGCCTGGTTTTGATAATGAAGTACATGTCATTATGTTTGTCTGACAGGAGCAGATGTACGCCATGATTCATTCTGACTGGCTGTGCACCGTAACTAGACATATGTCATCCATATGGATAAGCATTACGTTAATCTTTGTTAATATTTGTTTAGTGTGGGTGTTTTTGTTTTTTTTTTCATCCATGCATGCACATTTACTTGTGGGCTGTCTTTGTATTTGCTCAGACGTGCATGTGCGTAAAATTGTAAGTCTCTTGTCACTCGGTTGATCAGGATTGTAATTTGCTTAAACTAAAATATTTGTGTATTTGTAAATGTAGCACACATCCTTTTGCGTGTTTTATTTATATGACTAGTGTAATAAACTACAGGAAGTAAATATATGCTGATTCTGTTTTCTATTAACTGTCACTAGAAATCAGCATTTGTCCACTTCTACACACACACACACACACACACACACACACACACACACACACACACACACACACACTTCTTTTTGTCCTGCTTTTTTATTGGAGCAGCTGATGTGGGTCTTGTGAGTGGGAATTGTAGGTAAACTCATATAATATTATTGCATAACATACAAGGGTATGGCCAGTGTTTTGTAAGAGTCATGCATAGTTTTTTGCAATATTTGGTTAAAAAATAAGCAGAAAAAACAGAAAAACACTAAAAAACTGACCTAAATGCTAAAAAGAGCAACAAAAAAAGAAAGTACTGACATGATCAAAGCTTCATGTAGTATTAGCATTTTTTAGAAAATCTTAGGATTAAAACAAAACATTATCACTATTATTATTTGGGCAGAAAACAGCAGAGCAATGACAGGAAATGAAAAGAGGAAGAAATGAGGGCAGGGTATGTAACTAAGGGCTGAGGTTGTCCTTCAACCAGGAACGCTGTTGTAGTAAGCGTTTTTTAACCCTTAGGCCTGTGGGATGATTTGGCATTAACTTTCTTTGCACCAGGACATGTTTTCATGAACCTTTTGTTTAAATGTCAAACAGTCAAACAGCTGGAAAATGCACCAGTTTAAACATCTGGTATAAAAGATTGATCTAGTTATATTGGCTGAGAACAATACTCTGTTGTATTAATCAGGGTTGCAATAAATTATCGATGGCTAGAATGTATCATGATATGTCGTCGCAGCAGTTTACGCCGGTCTCCCCCCACTGAAACCCTTGGGACAACAGTCCAAACAACAGAGCCACTGTCCCTTCAGACGTGGTTTCTGTGGCTCAGGTCAGGGGTGGAACCTGAACCTTTTACTGCGTGGGTGTATGGGATTGCTTGTGATTGGGTCCCACGGGATACTGGACGAAGGCTCCACAATGCCACATTACATGTCCCCACTTCATTCTCTCAAAGGTTCACCACCCCAGCTGGACAATGAGTCGGAGCTCTGCTGCCGCACCCTGTCGGGGGTTGGGGGTGGGATATGACTCTTTGCTTGCCCTGAAATAGACTCACTCAATCCTGCTATCCAGCTCCCTTCCCACCATAGACATACAATAACTTATAGCCGAGACAGAACAAGCCTTCCAATTTAAATTAATTAGGAAAACTTAAGTTATAGGCAAAAGACCCACTTTGAATATGTTACAAATTTTCCCATCTATGTCTCTGCTGCATATTTTTCTGTGCAATACAATCAATGCAGTCACAGCTTCAAGGCGAGCTCCTATGGTTAGCTGGAAGTCATGTGAATAAGGTTTAAATGTACTTTCACACCAAAGTGAGGGCTTGAAACCCAGTAAATGCCATGAGAGAGGTGTTTAAGTTTGTCCTTAGTCCTTTAAAAGTCTACAATTTCTTTTGCCCTTAACATGACTTTAATGTCAGTGGCTCATTGATACGAACACTTACGCCACCA
The DNA here is from genome assembly GCA_026261665.1 of Melanotaenia duboulayi. Lineage (NCBI taxonomy): Eukaryota > Metazoa > Chordata > Actinopteri > Atheriniformes > Melanotaeniidae > Melanotaenia > Melanotaenia duboulayi. The sequence continues at coordinate 19,048,391 of CM047976.1, forward strand.
ACGAAGTAATCCCCAGAATGTAACTGCTGTTACATAAGATTGTGTTTGCTTTTAGATAAATCCGAGCACCTTTGCATTTCTCATGTTGCTGCAATTAAGCCGAGGACATATTTTACCCACAGCTCATGACACTGGAATTTTAACCAGGTTAAATCTTGCTCACTCCGCTGGAACAGCTGAAGATTAACATGGTAGCAGTGAAAACAATATTTTTTACTCCATCAATACAATGTTTAGGTATGGTTTGTCAAATCTCTTAGACTAGAAGGAGTTACTTGACTTAATCTGGGAGAACTGAAAAATGTTGCTCAAATCAGGATAACCATGGAGCTTAATGTGGCTTTTCTCAGCCCAAATAAAAGGATTGCTTGATTGATTCAGAAAAAGCCAACTAATGCCAGAACACAGCCAAATACTTGGCCTCGGATGACTTATTGAATCACGTAGCATGCACGGATTGTGATTTTAAAGTTGTTAGAGTCTTGAGAACAAACACAATGCAGAGCATGACCATGTTGCTTCTTCTGCTCAAAAGTAATGCTCAGTGGTTTCTTTTGTGAAAGTGCAAGAGGAGCTTATGTTTGGTTAAACTCATGCATTCAGGGGTGGAGGGTCAAGGACAGGAAGATTGAAGGAGATAAAACTTGTTGACTTTTTGGCTAATGAAAAGATTAAACCGCCAGACAGCAGTAGGCTGATCTTACGCAATCATGAGCTCAAAAATGAACATTGAGCAAAAGTTGAGTCTTTTAGGTCTGTTTTTACTGATCCTAAAGTGATGGCTCTGCCTTTTTGGTTATCAAGACCACTTCATTTAGGCTTATCAGTGGCAGTACCCCCGCTGTGATGACTGACAATACTTTTCTATTTTCAGGCCTTCCCCCTAAAGAGTGTTTTGTAATGGGACCCCGCAGCAGAACCTTTCTTTGGTGTCTTTTGTGGAGCTAGTTTGTCCCATCCTAAAATGGAAGGGGGGACAGTAGGGTGCTTTGTTCCCCAGTCTGCTTGCCTTGCAGATGGTTCAGTGGTCCTACTTGAAACCCAACACCCCCATCCTGCCTGAGAGAGTGGTGCACTCCATACAATCAAGAGCACCGAACTTGTGCTGTGGTTTAAAAGGACCAGGTTTGCATTAAACATTTATTGAGTCTGACCTTGGCGTTGTTAGCCTTCGTCAAAAACTGCATGTGACAGTCACGAGGAGCAGGAGGCCAACGGTTTGCCATGTCACTGAATAACCACAAAGCCTGGCAGTGTGTCACTTTAGTGGCTGATTTTTAATGATCAAAGAGGCCAAACACATGGGAGTGTTGCTTTCTTAAATTGAAATGACATAGAGGGGTATGAAGTAAGCAGCAGCAGCAGGAGAGAGTGATAGAGGGAGATGAAAGAGAGACGGCTTTAGATGACATATTTGTGTTCAGAGCTCAGCTGAGTATGGCAGGTTGCAGCTGATGATTCGCAGAACTTGTTAGTTCTGTCAACAGCCGTCAAAAGCAGCTGTCTGAATAAAGGATGAAGTGGATCAATGTGGTGTTGTAGGAGATTTTAGAATGACACATTTTGATTAATATTTTTTCCTTGTCACAGTCACATGCTGATATTTCTTGGCTCTGTCAAGAACCTGGAACTGTGCAGGAATGTAAAAAGCCTGCAGTAGAGTGTGTCCTTTATGTAGGCTTTCCTTTATTATGGCCTATAGTTGCACATCAAACCACTGGCCAAGTGTCTGGAAAAATCTGAATTGGAAGACTGAATGACAAAGCTGCAGCCTCTGGCATCACACACACATTCACACACACTGTTCCTTCCATGCCAGAGACTGAATAGCTAGCAGCTCCAGCTTTCCTATGAACAGTATCAGCAGGACAAGCTGGCAGATGCAAGTCTCTGCTGGCTCAGTCAGAGGGAGATAAACATGATGGATGGTTATAGTGGTTGTTATATCATTAAGATTCAAATTAGTCAATCTAGCTTGTCACTTGCCTGTTGGTATAGCTAAACTAAAAATTGTTTAATTTTTTTCTGTTCAAAATGGGGACTGAAATATCTCTCCAGTTGATTTCCCTTAAATTCCCATAAGCTGACTAACTGACGACCTTTTTTTTTCTTTCTTTTTTTTAAACTAACTGACGACCTTAACTCCAGTCTCAATAACATATGGTGAACATTTCAGTTTGTCCAACACTTTATGAAGTAATACTACACAATAATACAGTAATAGTAATGCTGTAATATTAGCGCTACATCCCAAACTTATTGATCATGATTAATATTAAATGCTCAAATTACAATGTTTAATGTATTAGCATTATGGTTATTCCTCTGTCCCTCAGATTTATAGAAGGTTACTGTGTGCCAACACAACCTTGGTACATATGTAGACATCTCATGACACTCCCATAGTTAGCATGCTATTAGCATTTATATCAAAGTGCCCCACAGCAACTAGCATGTTGGCTTTCATGAAATAGCTGCTTGACAGGAGCTTCTGTCATTGTTGTAATTCCTGTTTTGTTTATTTTTTCTTCTCTTTTCTTTTTTTCCTAATTAAATTCTACTCTTTTCTGTGCTAGCCCATATTTTGTTTTTCAGCTAACGCTAGCACCAACAATGGCCTCTTCTTCTGTTGTTACTTTAAACTGTAAATGAGATGGATATAAAACTGAAGATCTGCAGTTTGCATAGTCAGCCCTCATCACATAATTAGGTTCAGTTTTATGTAAACATATAGAAAATACCTTGTGTGGTTAAAAAAATCTACATCTGGAATTTTTATTAGACTAGAATTACAAGCTTTTTTCTCAGCAGCATACCCCGTTTTTATTATTTGCACTGCTGTTTGGTCGGAGGCCTGTAAGTTGAACTTTGCCTCTGTGTCTTATCTTCTGGTTATCAAAGCTTCCTGAGGAAGCCCAGGAACAGGTCTTACACAGGGTGGGGAACTGCAAACTATCCATCTTAAGAACACAACAAGAGAGACCATGTTGAAACTCTGTAGTAACTTCTTGTGTTCGTGTGTTACCTCAGATATACATAAGGAATAAAGTGGTGCCAGATTGTTGCATTTATGCATTTATTTGAATGGTGGGTATTCTCTGTATTGGTGATACTCTCATCGATAGGGTGACATATATCAAAGCCCCCTTTCTCACCACAGTGCACAAGGTGTGTTGTTTTATGCATTTACTTCTTTGTGATTTCGATTTTTCTTTCATGTTAGGAACTTGAACCAACACAGAGGGAAGCATATTGAGGGAAGATGTGTCAACAGTTCCTGTGCTTCACTTCCCTCCTCAAAGGGAAAGTTTGTGTCACTGTGAAAGTGTGTTCATCTTAAAAATATTTATTTTTTGGGAAGGCCAAGAGGAAGATTTAACACATTTGCTATATGTGACTTTGAATCTTAAAAGGGAGGGCGGCAAAATGATTAATAATGGTAGTCTAAGTGTGTTTGAATGACATGCTGGCACAAAAAGGAGCTTATTTTTACATTTCATCAAACATGAGGAGCTTTGGAGGGGCGAGATGAGTGGTGTTGTATCATCACTACAGAAAGAAATTCAGGGTTTTCACAGCCCTGTAGGCTTACTGCAATCAAACACAATCTGAGGAACTGAATAAGTAGATGATTCAATCTGTTTTCCTTCCACATATCATGTAATCTCAATGTTTCAGGGTCTGAGAAGCATTACATGTTTATATACCAAGCGTGCCTAAAGCCAAGACTGAAATAGTTTGAAACTAATGATTAGTTCAGTTTACATNAGAAGCATTACATGTTTATATACCAAGCGAGCCTAAAGCCAAGACTGAGATAGTTTAGTTCAGTTTACAGGTTCAGTGTTCAGTGTATATCATTGCACAGATAAGACAGCTCACTATATCTCTGTTTTAGACAGGAATCCAGCTATGGAGAGGGGCTGTGGTATCAGGGTAGTTTTCAGAACATCCCATGAGTGTTCTGTCCAGCACGCTCAGTTTCACTTTGATCATCAGATATCTTCTGAAGCACCACAATACATTATACTTTCATTCATTTACTTTGTTGTGTGAGCAAAGATAAAATCATACACATTTGGCAAGTAGTGGGTTGCCCTCCTGGCTTGTGTGTTCAGCAAATTCCAAAGATTTCAGACCCGCATGGAGATTCTTCGACCCTCCACTCCTCTTTGACACAAACCCTCCTCTGTTGTCCCAGGCAGGGCCTCTCATTCACTGTCTCCCTGCACGAGGACGCCTAATATCAGCCATGTGTCTGATGAGTGCCAGCAGGTCCAGTGCCATGACTACAGTGGCTCTGTGTGGCTTTTAGTATTACTCAGTCTGCTTTTGTGGTTTTAAAACTAAACATCTGGTGATTCTGAATCATTCTTATAGGTGGTGCTTCTATCATGGTGAGCACCAGCCTTCAAGAAGGCCATGCTTTACTGCTTTAAAGACAGAACTGTTTAAAGTCCTCTTGTAGCTAATTTCAGACTTTCAATGACAAAAGATTTATTTTAAGAAATGTTTGAGCACTAATCCCAAGTAAACTAACATCAAAGTCTAATCAAAATTGTCCTTATGTTTGAATCCTTTCAATCATTAAAACTGAAAGGATTCATAAAGGAAGGTTTCATTTTTGTATAGTATTGAGTTTTAGTGGAGAAGGTAATGTGTCAGCTATAAAAATCAAGCAAAAAATTAGCAATTCTTGTGCAATCACCGGGTAATTTGTTCAGTATACACTTCCACCACTCAACGGGTTCTTGAGATAGACAAAGATGTTCAGTTTGCATCACAAATGAGAACAAACTACAGAAGTGCATTTGCATTGTTAGCATCACAGCTACAGAAGTGTTTAGTACCATCTAATTGTTATCATTAAAGTTTTTTTCAATTAGTTAAAACATCAACAGTTTACAGGGCCTCCTTTCTCTGTCATTGGAAATAAAAAGATAAATAAAGTGTTCCAAAATTTCCAAATTGAGTTTATTGTTGAAAATTCTAAAGAAAAGAAAATGGAGAAATTTCCTGTTTTGCACCAGATAATAAGTCCTAAACCTTTTGAAAGACATTTTTGTTGACAATCAAAAGGATATTCAATTTGTCATTAGATTTCATGAGATCTGTTTGTACTTTTCATTTTCTGCATTTCCAAAACAGTTAATTCTCCTTTTCACTTTTACAGGTATTGCTAACTGTAGTAAAACCTCCAGGCATAAGATGCTGCTACAACCTGTCTGTGTCTGTGTCACTGTGCATATGGCACGTTTACTGACTATAAAAACTGAAAAAGGGAAGAGAGGGACAAATATATATAATGAGTCTACTCCTCACCACACATAAACCACTGTGACCACTGTGTTTTCAGTTTCTTGTGTTTTTGGTATGACGTCAACTAACTGAAGGATGCAATTACCAATTTAAGCTTGATATGAACCATATTGTTTAACTTATGGTGTTTTTTTAGCATTGTTTATGGTAAAATTAAGCATTTCTATCTTTATATGCATATGGCTTGTGGAAGAATCAATATTTTTATTATTTGTTTAAATTTAAAATAGCAGGCAGTTTGTTGTGCTGAACAACATACAAGCTGTTATTGCCTTCTTCTTTTAAGAAGCATATGAGATGAGATTTTACCCAGTTTAGTTTGACAGGAGTAAATCCAAACATACTGTTGGAAACTTATCTCAGGTTAAAATATCTGAAATACCAAAGCTAGCATCAACATTTTATTCAACATTTTACCAAACAGCTATTATTTTGTGTTTGATGTTGCACAGCTACTTCCATCCAGAAAATATCTTAAAAATATTTGAAAATGAGCAAATGACTCACACTAAATTAATTTGAGATAATGAAATTTAATAACCAAGATAGTGATTGAGCAAGTAAGTTCAAGCTTTCGGTTTACAGGATCTGCAAGTTGGCAAGTTTCCGTTAAACGGCTGCCAGAATACTAAAGAGGTCAAAGACTTCTGTATTTATTAAACAAGTGTCATGGTGGCAGGTTTATTTGTAAATGCATTTGACTTCTATGAAATAAAGTTCCAGGTTTTGGAGCTAACAGTTTATAGACTAAATATTTCCCAACCATTTGCATGTTATTTACATAGTCATGTGATTTTCTAAAATATTGATAATTTATCATCCTACTAATATTTCCATTTGTCACACCTGGATATTAAACCAAAGGATTTTTTTTTACTTCAGGCAGATCCTCACAGGGAAAGAGCAGTTCACTTTATCTGGATGTGGGATGGGTGTTAGCTCCGAACAGTGGCTTACATAACACAGTGAAGTGACAATCACTCATGGCTACTGTCGAGCTGTGTTATGAGAGAAAATGTTGAGTCAGACTGCCTGGGTTATTTTAAGGTCAGCTGTTCTTTTATCATTATTAACAGCTTTTGATCAGTGAAGCTGCTGCTGGTATTTTCTGTGGAAAGTGAGTCATTCCCACTAACCTATTTCTTATTCATTGTGTTTGGATGTTGAGTTGACTTAGGGGAGTGGGAGCACATAACTGCTCTGATGTGGATGCAGCTTCAGGTTAGATTTGGTCACGGTGACAAAGATTATCCTGACGGATGCTCTGAAGCTCTCTCATGTAGCCCCCATACTCATTTCTTTGATGACAAACCATTAAAGCCCCTCCTTTTGCTAAATAAAGAAACTGCCTCATCCATACAACGGAAGGGAGGCTCTGGGATCAGGCTGGAGTTTTTCCTGGATGACAATATAGCTCTTACTCTTCCTGCCATCCCAGACCAGGACTGGACTGGACAAAGTGAGGGGAGGCAGTCAGAGGTCAACGCCCAGCTTCCATTGTCCTTCGGCTTGGAGCCGAGCTGGGCTGCGCCTCACACCGGAACCGGTCCTTTCCTCAAAGCCCCCCCACCTACTCCTCTGAAAATACTCCACAAACCTACCCAATAGACTTCCAGTCACATGCCTCCAAGACCCCTTTCCTTCCTGGCGAGAAGTTGGAGTCACATGGACTCAACCAACAGCTACAGTTTACAGTGATTGTTATAAACACAGTGCACAACACATCAGCATGCAGCGGACACTTGCATGTTCAATCTCGGCTTTATATTCATGGTAAACGACTCACAGGAGCTTTCTGTAATTTTTGTTCCTCTTGTTCTTCCTGAGCAGACACCTATGGTGGAGGTATTTTTGTTTGTTTTAAACAAGTTGACATTTACCTAACCTTAGGCATGTCACATACAGGTTACTAACACATCCGTTTTCTCCTCCGTGTCCTCTTCCAGGAGGTGTGCACTGAACTGCGGCCACGTCTCTGCGTGATTCAGCGAGGCTCTAACGGATATGGCTTCAACCTGCACAGCGAGCGTGCGCGGCCAGGCCAGTACATCAGAGCTGTGGATGAAGACTCTCCAGCTGAGAGGGCAGGCCTGCATCCCAAGGACAGGATAGTACAGGTACTTTAAAAAAAGATCAAGGCTGTAGTGCTGTTAGACCATGCTGGGCTGTAATTCAGCGTGGTGGATCATTAACAATATGTTGTTTATAGGATTCTGCACCAAATAATTATAAAGTACTGAATAACTGATAAGTCTGCCATACTTCCCCACTACAATGCCTATAGAGATAATTATTTATTGATTGATTATTTTATTTATTTAACTTGCATTGAAAAAGAAAATAATGCTGTGGCGTGTGATCAGGCCTCATTTAAAGTGTGGTTTAGCCTTTAACATTCTCTATTCTTTACATTCCTGTAAACCAGTGGCTCATGTTGCAGATATGAAGTGTGATAAATTATTAATTTCAAGTCTATAATGCAAAAGTCATGAACTGATATTAAAACTGCACCATTTGCTTCATTAGTCCTATGTGTTGCTATTTTAAAGCCAAATATCAGGTCACAATGGTAAATCACATTTTATTACTTAATTTTCTCTTTTTTTCAGGTGGTGACTTAAAAAAATGTCATGCATCAAATGGGGCAAGACTTATCTCTAATTGTGTTTTATTAAGTCTTCTGGGTACTTATAGGTACTAAAGCAGTGGTCAGCAGTGGGTTAATATGATGTAAAATAACAAGGACTGTGTGGGGTCTTAAAGCCCCCAGGTGTAACAATCTCATTCAGAAGTAATGAGACAGCTTAACTGCTCTAATAGGTACATAGTGGTCTGCAGAGAAAGATGTATTTTTGTACAGTATATGACTGTAGCATTCGATGTGGACAGAGACCATGTTGAAAACAGGAAACAGAAGAAAAGCCACAAACTCAGAGTAAACATTTCTGTCTCATTTGGTCTTGGCACCTGATGTAAGCTACCCACACTGTTCCACTGAACGCAAGAAATTAAGTAAAATAAAGGTAATGGAGTAATTAAAATGACTAAAGAGTGTGTAATGAAGTCAAGAAAGGGGTTTCCAGTCCCTGCGAGGGCCTCAGACAGCCACGCCACCCACCGAGGAGCGGGGGCTTTGTAAGGAGCAGACAGCCATTGTTACTCCTGTTACTGGCCAAGCAGCTATTGTCCAGCTTCCTCTGTAGGACTGGCTTAGACATGCAGGTCCACCCTATGACCTAAACACATGCACACACAAACACACACCCTTCCAGACATTTCTCACATGCTTTCCCATGGAGATTTTATACCAGAGGACTCAGCTGGTCTCAAGGCAGCCACCTGACATGGCACAGCCAGATAGTCAAAGTTCAGCTGTCACCGTGTCACACCAGTGCTGAACCAAGTTAGCTATAAAAATGAGGCATGATAGTTGAGGAAAAAGGCAGAAATTGTTTGAGGAATGTGCATTTGGGTGCAGACACACAGGATTTCCTGCCCTGTGAGCCTCTGGCAACCATAGTGATAGTGTTGAGAAAGAAAATCCTGCTCACTTCTGTGTGGGAACAGAGATGCACAGCCCAGAGAAAAACATATATATAACAGACAGTTTGTTTAAGACGCAGTACTTTCCAGTGCAAGGTCAAAAAGATTTGAAACCCTCTTCTCCTCCCTAGGTAAACAATGTCCCAGTGGAGGGAAAGACACATTCAGAGGTGGTTGCTGTCATTAAAGCCGGCGGTGGTGAGACCCGGCTGCTGGTGGTGGACCCCGACACAGACGCCTTCTTCAAGAGGTGCAGGGTGACCCCCACTTCTGAGCACCTAACTGGTAAGAGGAATGATTTTTCCACCGCTTTGAGTCCGTGAAAACTCGACTGAAATTGGCTTGTATTGTTTCACTTCAGGTTCATTGTCAGTCAACAGTTGAATTCATGGGCACATTAAAGACTCCACACGTCCTCTTTTGTCTTCTCGTCTCGAGTAACCTGCAGCAGATTAAACATCTGTCACAGTTTCTTCCCTATGCATTTCTCTCGCCTCCTCTATTTGTCTTTTTCCCCTTCCGTGTCTCTCCTGCTTTCATTCACGGCCAAGGATCACAGACAGAGACACTGAGCCACTTCCTGCCCCCCCACCTAATGCTGATCCCTGCAGGGAAAGTTAATCTTTCAGACATGAATACATTAGATGAGACAAGTCTGATGGTTACTTGTAAGGTTTGAAAGCTTAGATGTGGAGTTGTCAAGCTAAAAATTTAGCCTTACTCTGCAACCTGATATCCTAATTTATATAGAAACCAATTATATTGAAGTTTCAAAAGCATAATTCAGGTAAGGTCCACATCTGATGGTCTTCATCAGCAGAGATAAGTGGTCAAATGAACATGAATGAATTACCTGGCGAAGGCCAGACGGATCCTTGTTTCAGTGTTTTTGTATAATTTTTGCTTTTTTCACCTCAAAATGAATGAACCCGACATACTGTTATACATTATATCAAAAGGATAATCTATTTGGCTTCTTAATTCAGCAGCAGGTTTGAGTTTTGGGGTTGTTCTGGCTTTTAGTCCTGGTCCCAGCATAGCTATGAAAACCCCTAGGGGGAGCTCTAGTACAGTAAATGATCTGGTTCCAGCATTTGAGCAGCAGCTGGTTCTCAGGTGGGTGAGATGTCTGCAGAGTTTGGTGGAGTGTTTGAGTGTCACTCTGCCACAAGAAACCACTCATAAACATGCCAGCTGTTGGCATGGCAACAACCAGGATACAAAGGAGGGAAGGTATGCTCTGCATCCAAGCAGAGATGCTGAAGTTAAAATAAGGAAAGTCGTCACACTGGTGATTTTTGTCTATAAAATGTTGGACGGTAGTGAAAAAGATACTCAGAGTAATATCATGTGTGAAATAAGATTTCTTCCACATTTCTTCTGCAGGGTATGACTTGATCAGTAAGTTGAAGTGTTGAAATGTGGTGGAATTAAAAGCGTAAAATAATAAGTGTACTCAGTTTTTGCCACCTCAGTGGTTACTCAGTCCAGGATTAGAAATAACTCTCTACAGAGAAAAGATTCCAGCGAGGTGTTTCCCAGGTAACTGCCTGCACTTCACATGCTGCCCACTCAGAGGGCACCTGCCTACACTCCCTCCGTACATCGACACACACTGCTGCATCTCACCGAACAGCCTCGCTGGCCAGCACCTTTGTTTGGTTTCCAAGGTGCCCACTCTAAGTGGCCTCTCAGTCCTGGAGCTGGAGCTATGTGAGGACCTGGAGAGGCTCCTCTCAGAGTCAGGGGCACAAATGCACACTTAAGCACAGCAAAGACATCAGGACTCAAATCTCAGATTAACTCTGGAGGACCAGCTGCGATCTAAAATAATAGGTTATCACTGGCTTAAGACACTGTTCAGGCTGTGGGGAAGATCAGAGGGTAAGAGGATGATGTCTGTCTTCAGCTACAACATCTCAGAATGCAGTCTGTGATAGTTGTGGTGTCTCGTAGTGTCAGTGTAAAACTAAAAGCAATGTGAAAGGTAAGAGTTTAGCTGAGCAGTTTAGGAGGAGCAGTGGGATAACAATAGAAGAGCCTAAACAGATGCCCTGCTCATACATGTGATGTGTAATAGTGTTAGAGGAGTGAAATGCGAGTTGCAAAAAGACTTGATTCTGCTAAGTGCTGCTTTCTGCTCTGCTGCTGTGAGACAGAAACGGAAAAATAGCCAGTAACATGACATACTGGACTTCTGTTTTTGGAGTCCGTCAGTGATTGTTGTGTTACTTTCTTCTTCACAGGTCCACTGCCAGAGCCTGTCGTTAATGGAGAAATGGAAGAGAAGGTAAGCCTAACCGACACTATATGTGTCCCACAAAGATATTTAAGATTGAAAATGTGCTTTAGAGCAAAGCCCAGAGTAAGATTAAAACTTTGGCGTGTATGAAGATTATGAGCCCCCCACAGAGGCCACTTCCCTCCTCACCGATTCAGCCTCTCCTTCCTGGCAGCAAAGAGACAATAATAGCTCTCCCTCCTGCTTCAAATACTCCTAGAGTAACATAGCCATCAAGCCAAGGTCGAACAGCGTTCGAAAGCAACATACAACTCTCTTTTTTTCAGCCGTGGTCTGCTACATCAGAGAGTTGAGACCCTTGTGCAGTGAGTTATTAATCAGACACGTTTGCTGAATGCACCTTCCTGTTATTGTCTAACCTTTCTGGTGTCCATTGTGTGGTGCTGTGAACAAAAACTCCACCCAGCCACTTGTAAATTAACATGGAAAATGTTCTATTGAGAAAATATAAAAAGTAATATAATAAGAAAAAGATTTAGAACTGTACAACTTTATTTAAAAGGGAGACAAATAAACATATTCTCAGACTCAAATGGATCATTTGGCATATTAATACCAGTTAATAGTAGTATAGTGGAGACTTGGAGGACAAGATTTAATACTTCGATATATTAGGAAACTGTCTATCAGGTGGATAATCCAGTATTTATACATTTTTGTAGGTTGTGTGAAGTACTTATGAGTAGGATAGTCAGAGTGCTCTCTGTGTGGAGAATGCAGNTCGATATATTAGGAAACTGTCTATCAGGTATTTATACATTATTGTTGGTTGTGTGAAATACTTATGAGAAGGATAGTAGTGTCAGAGTGCTCTCGGTGTGGAGAATGCAAGAGGAATTGTGACAGGGGACCAGCTTAGCCCAACCTTACTACAATCCCAACCCGATTCTCCAAAGGGAGAGCGCTCAGACTGCTGTCCACTGCAGCAAACACTGACTCACTCCTAAATGCATTACGATGCTACTATGAGAAGAGAATAAAAAGCTGACAAAGAGAAGCTAACCTGTTCCAACGTAGGCTAATCCGTTGTTTCTGGAGCTATAATTAGTGTAATTCCATGCCAGTTCAACCTTCCTACACACTTTATCTCATTGCAATGAAAATAATTAATGTGAAGATTTTTATGAGGCTCATGGGACCTTGTTAAATTTGAAAGCTTTTTAATTAGTAAATTTAGTCTTTCTGAACACTATGCTGAATGCTTTTCTTCTATGCTTCACCAATCACTCATTTTAACTGGATTTAGTTTATATTTGAACTGAAGATCCATAAAACCCAGGGGATAATTTACAGCTGGGTCACTGTTTCTTTATCCAATAACGTCTTCGCCTTTTATTTTTTTTAAGAGGTAATGTAGTATCCTGGTCGTTTTCGAGTAAGCATTTTATTCCGTTTGTCACCATTTTGCTCTGAAAATATGAGCTGCCATTGCTCACTTGCTGTAGACTTTTATAGGGGGGAGGGGCGAGGACTCGGAGAGGAGGGAGGAGGCGGCGATTCACATGAACATACATGAACGTGCAGCCGGACCGGCTGGTAAACACAAGACAGGGACACATGTGTGACGTCATGCTATACTCTAGATGAAATTACACCCCTTCACATAGCGATGTTTTAATTCCTTCAGTCTAGAAATGAATACTTTCCACTTACTGCACCTTTAAATTTTCATTTAATTCAAACAGTGGCCTTTCTGTGTGGAGTTTGCATGTTCTCCCTGTCCATGCGTGGGTTCTCTACAGAGACTCTGGCTTCCTCCCACCATCCAAAGTCATGCATACTAGGTTAACTGGTGACTCTAAATCCTCCCCAGGATTGAGTGTGAGCGTGAATGGTTGCTTGTCTCTTTGTGTTGGCCCTGCGATGGACTGGTGACCTTTCCAGGGTGTACCCACCTCTCGCCTGCTAAGATGCTGGGTTAGGTTCCAACTTCCTCGCGACCCTTAATGGACAAAGCGGTGCAGATAATGGATGGGTGGATATTGTTATATTCATTGAACTTTGTATGAATCCACAAATCTGTCAAAATGAAACATTTTGTTAATAGGAAAGTGTTAATGTTTATGATTGTCCTATATATATATAATTTGGAAGATGATATAATTTCATAATTTATTAACTTTTTGTAAAAGCCAATGCATTGTTCGCAGTTCTCAGATGTAGAACATTATTTTCTAAATTAATCTCCATAAAACATTAATCAGTACCTGTTTATTTGTAAATTGTTTTTTCATTTTTAGTTTAAGTTTAAACCCAGTCCATTTTAAGAATGGAGTACAGGTGATTATTGGCAAGAATCTCAAAATATTGACATTTTATGGCCGTACTTCTAATACTTTTTTTTTACTTTAATATTGAAAATAATACGAGTTAAGTTTGCTTTGACATTCAACGTTAACAAAAACACAAACTTTGTGTATGTTGTCTTGAGTAGATGATTTTGAGAAAGAGCCCAGAACACATAAGAAAATACTGTATTAATGCTGGTAGCTTTGGCTTGGGCTTTAGGCCAGATATGCAGAGTGTCTGATCAGCACTTCCTGTTGCTCAGGATCTGTGTGTGCAGCAGTTACTTGTTCCACGTATTGTTGTGTAACAGGCACTGAAGAGCTGAGAGGGAGGGGATGGAGAGGGAGGTCAGGGAAAAGTCTTTTGTCGGATGGTTAAACAAAAACATTTGAACAACAGACAGATTTTACAGGCTTTTGATTCAACTATAAATGTAGACACTGATATGGACTAAAGTACTGCAGGTACAGGAAAGAAAACAGAAGTTGTTCCAGTTTCACAAGTTTCTTTAAAAAAAAACAACTATGATAAAGTAATATTCTTATTCATTTATGGTTTTTTCTGATTTATTGCAAGGAACTCCCACATTTCTATCAAATACTTCTTGGGTCACTACATCTACAAATATTTTAACATAAAGAAAATACATGAAAAATATAGTTAAAAACCTTCCAACAGTTTCTGATTTTACCAGAAAAATCTATGCTTCCCAGTATTTTCTTTAAAATATTGTCAAAGCAGGTGTAAAAGAAGTCCCCACTAGAAACAAAACACCTAAAGTCCAATACTGCCCCCAAGTGGTGAAGTCTGATACTACACGAAGGCTGGAATTCATTTAATTCAGCAAATCTACTAGTTTGTCGTCATGGAGTGAAAACGAAGAATGTTTGTGTTCACAGGTGAATGGCAGAGTGGCCAGAGAGACAGAGAGAGACTCAAAACTGTCAGTCAGTCCTTCGCCATCCAACGCATCATCAAACACCTCACTCACAACCCCAACTGCAAACACTCCACCTGAGGTACATCGCAGTAGAGGGGCAAACTCATCTTAACAAAAAGCAACGTGTTCATGTTTAAATATATTAAGTTTCTGCTGTTTCCTTTTCAGGGTATGATCACAGATGCCATCCCAGCTCTCAATCTCAGCCTGCAGCAGGTCAAAGAGCTGGCACACCAGAAACGCTCCAACAAAAGAGCTCCACCCATGGACTGGACCAAGAAAAATGAACTTTTCAGCAATCTATAGGACAACTCACCTCACCTGAAACACACACACACACAAAGGGGTGTTTTGTTTTTATTTTTTTGTTTTTTGTTTTTTCAAATTATTATTATTATTATTACACCAGAGGCCTGTTCCAGAAAGCGAGGTACGTTACCATGAAGTGAACCTCCAACCTGGCAGGTTCACATAATAAAACCCTGAGTTTCTACCTGCCTCCTCCCACCTGAAGCACACTGCTGGACAAGGGTTGTCAGTACCAACACAATTCCAGAGATTTCAAAGATGAATTAATACATCATGATTTATGCAGAGAGAGGAGATTTTCCACAACTCTAAACTCATTTTTCCAGTGATGTGTGATGGGTAGGAATCTATGTTTCATTAGTCTATTTAGATAGATAGATACCTTTTCATATATGCTTTAATAAGAACGTCTCGCTCCCATTGGGTAATATAACTAACTTTTAGTGCATGGTGAATCCAGGATGCTGGCTTTTTATTGTGGTTCCTGACTCTGGGTAAAGATACTCAGAGTTGAACCTGAAAACTCAGAGTTTCTTAGCTTAGATTGAGTTAACCCAGACTTTCGTTTTAGACTCTGTTAGTTGAACCTCCTTTCTGGAATAGGCCCCAGAAGAAGTTAAAGCTGTTGTATAAAATATAGTGTTATTCCTGTTATTAACGCATATGATATTATATTCCATCATATATAATATTCTACTAACCACAAAGATGCAAATGCCAATGAAAGAGAAGTTGATTATACTGAAATTGTGCATATTCATTTGTTAAAGTGGCCATTGTTTTATTTTTACTCTGTGTTTGTGTGACCCTGGGTGTTGCCGGTGGAAACATGAAGGTGTCCGCTGAACTTTGACCCACAAACATGTAAAACACTCAAGTTGTTTTCTGTCAGATAAACCACACAAACAATAGCCTGACAATCAGTCCTTTTATCTCTAGTTTACAGATTTCTGGGATCAGACATTTGACAGAAGACTGAGTTGAATTCACTAAAATGTCTTTTTGTTTTCCGTTACATTCTTTCATTAACCTTAATTATCATATTTTCAAATATATAGTCCAAAAGAGACATTATAACAAAAAATTGTTATGTTTTCTTAAAATATTTTCTCACATAAATCTATTTTGGGCAGTAATCACTGGATTTAAACTGGAAATACTCTATTTTAAAGTGTATTGTTGTATACTATTTGTATATATAAATCATGTATCATGTTCATTTTTAAACTTTGGACTCAAATTCCACTGATGCCATTCATGTGAACGGTATTGTATCATGATTAACTTACTTTGCTCCTGTTAGCCATCATTGGGACTGGCTGCTCAGTTCAGTCAGTTTTAATAAATTCAATTTTTTATTGCTCCAATAGAAAAGAAGATATGTGAGATTTTTGCATTTCTATTGATGTCTTAAAAACAGTAATTATGTATTGTTTAAATCCTCTTCATCACATGGAATAGATTTTTTTTTTACATTATAGTAGTATTGAGAAAAGAAAAGTGATTTTAAAAGTTTTTGTTTGTGTAAGCAATGAGCTATTTTAATTCTGTAATGCATCAGTCAGCACAACATTATCTTCTCATCTCAAATGAATAAAATATTTTCCAATGTTGTTGAGGTGTTTATGTGTTACAGAAATTGTAGGTTGGCTTTGATGTTCTTTTGCAATAACTTAATTTGTCAATTAATTACTTTTGAAAAAAAAAATAGGAAAATTGCATTGAAATAATTAAAATTGTATATTAGAGCTGTGATGCATTGTTCTGTCCCAGTAATCCAGACATTAAGATGTATAAGTATCTTAGATAAAAAGTGTAAAAACTATGTATTATTGTGCGTTCACGGTTCTAGATAGTTTAAATGAAAATAGCTTCAATCAAACTGCAGCTCACATGACTACACAGGATGTGCAAAAGAACACTTATTCTTTTGTTTCTGCTAACTAAATATTGTTAAACTCTACTATCCAGTCGAGCACTTGACATACGCAGAGACTTTAGGTGGTTGTTTTAATTGGTTAATCGGTTTTTACTGCTTCCTTCGAGCTGTGATCATGATTATTTATTAGACAGTTCAGGACAGCAGAGTGTCGTCTCCTCTCTCCTCAAATCTGTCTCTCTTATGTCTGTCACTAATGGCCTTAACATTTCTGCTCCCCTTGTCTCCTTGCAGCCCTGCAATCATTAACTCGGCTCACTGTCACACGCTACACTCCTCAGTGTCCCTCTCTAAGGGACAATTTATTTAATTGGACTGCATGACGTTGAAGGACATCTGGGTAAAATCAAGTAAAATGGTGATTCTATAAAGAAATATTCCAGTAATGTGGATAGTAACGGGTACTAAAATAGCTTATTATGAGAATCATTGCAGAGTGTCTCAGTAGCATAGCTGTTGTAATAATAACTGCAAGGATTATTTTACTAATTATTCTAGTAACTTCATAGAGAGACTGATTGAAATTTTTCATCTTCTTGCTGAGGAGCTGATGTTTAGTTTAATATTTACCATAAAAGCTAAGTGTTTACCATTTCTTCATCTAACCTGCAGCAAAAATGTGGGGCATGTTTCCCTCGGTAACAATCTCTAGTCTTGATACTGTAATACAACATTTATTTTCACTATAAAAAAGTCATGATTTGATTACACTTCCTTCTTTTCTTTTCATTGACAAACCATTGAGTGGTGATATGCATGTTTATGGATTGGTACCACTCTTTTTTTCTCTTGTGTAAGAGTAACAAAGTAAATCTGAAGGCAACCACAGTAATTTTGGAAATTATGCAACTTTTTACTCCCAATGGATGCTGCATACAGTAAATACACCAATGTGCCCCTTCAAAGAAAGAGATTTATCCAAATGAGCTTGCTAAAATTCTGTAATCTTCTCCTGGTCTCTGTGGACAAGCAGTTCAAACTTGTAGCAGCTCGTAGTTTTCCTCATATTATTCTGTGGTGAGGAAGGAGAACAAGAACAAGTCATGAAAAGCATTTAAAAATGGTGTCTTAACTTCTCCTGTAAGTTCATGTTTTGCTTGCAAAACTAAACAGGTGGACTTTGCTGACAATCAACTATTTTAGTTTACAGTCTTTTTTTTGTTTCAGTAAGTGATTAAATAGTTAAAAACTGTGTTTATAAGGAAATAATCACACATGAAAAACTGCATTTTATCATTATGTTCTGATGCTTTTTATTCAGATTGTGTGATCAGTGTAAGAGACCGTGAGAGCACGCTACAAACCTTTCTTTTTATCCTTTCCACCTCGGCATTGGTCAGCTGCTGCACATTCATTACAGGTTTTCAACTTCCAAATTTTAACTCTGCGTTCTTTAATTTCCTAAAAACATCTTAAGATGTAATAATCAAAGCTTGATTCCTATTCTGCTACATAACACGTCATCATCAGCATAACATGAAAAAAGCTGGAGGATGTGACACTGATAATTAAGATGATGAAGGGCAGGTGTGGTTCATGTGCTGGATCTTCACAGCTTAGGCACAAACATGGCCGGTTGCTTGGCAACCGTGTCCACTGAGAGGGTCCTTGTAAGGACTGCAGCTGGGGTGAGACAAGGGGTTGACTCAACTTTACCTTTAAACTCCACAACATGCTAAATATAGACCTAGGATGTGTGTACATGTGTGTCGAGCCACAGTGGAGAAAATTACAGACAAAAAGAAAGTAACATTGAATATGTGAGATTAAGGATATGGGGGGGGGGGCGACGGTTTGGGAAGAGTGATAAGCCAGCGAGTGAGAGCAAAGTCTGACGCACAAGCCGAGCAGTGTGTGAGGTTGCTGTAATACGAGCTTTTTTCCTGTCTATCTTCTCCGAGAAATCCTCATCCACTTCTGCCTTATTTTCCTCATGCACACACACCCACACACACACTCCTTTTATAAAAATACCCAAGGACAATCCTCTCTATTAATAGGAAGTGTTGTCAACTGGCTCTGGAGAAATGGCACCTTCTGTTCAGCTAACTATTTTTGCAGCCCTTTGTACTCATGACCCCGCACACTGTCAATTACAACTATTTTCCAGACTATTAAACTGGTTTCTTACATGTAAGAGGCCAGTTTAATAGTCTTTAGCATGTATGCTAAAGAAGAAAA
>CM047976.1:19078079-19105802 GCA_026261665.1 Melanotaenia duboulayi
TGGATGGATGGATGGATGGATAGATAGTATCCCTATAAAGGATTTAGCTTGAATAAGAAGTGATACAGAATAGAAACAAAGGGTTTACCAAGAGTGAGAAGCAGAGCCAAAGGGATGGAGAAAGCGAAGGGAGATGGAGGACTGGTGGGATTTGAAAACTGACAGATCAACTTACATTGTGTAAGCTGATGAAGGAGTTATGTTATTGGAGAAAGTGCTTTATGGTGTCAGGTATCTGATAAGTGTTACTGGTTTTGAATAAAGTAGAATTCATTTGTATTTGAAACTGGTTTAATTTAAGCTGGAGAGATCTAAATGTGGAAACTGTGTGCAAAGAAATGCAAACTCAATCTGAAAAGTTCTAGTCAAACTCAGCAAATATGACAAAGATGATAATGAAAGTATCTGCATATAATCAAGTGTCCCAGTAAGCCATGGTTCTTAAGATAGGAAATGCATTCTTTTGTCTGACTGTAAAATGCAGTAAAAGTAACGGTGCACTTCCTCGATGTTCCCTGTCTGTCTGTTCCCATCAACAGAGCTGCCAGCAGAAGAAGGTGAGTCCATTTCAAGCCAAACTGCATGTCTCAGTAGCATGGTCTGTCCACCAGAGTGCACCTCGAAGTGTTGAGGCACCCAGACACACCTGTTCCCCTCACTTCCTGTGATGATAAGTTGTTTGTTTAACACCTGCCACCAGTGCAGGAATCCAAGAGACCTAAATGCTTCACATTATGTGCAAACCACATTTTGCTTAAGAAATATCCTAATACATGTTCCTTTGCAAGGCATGGGTTCTGCATTTTTAGAGCTTTTATATCCAAACTAGAGTTTATT
Organism: Melanotaenia duboulayi; assembly: GCA_026261665.1. Classification (NCBI taxonomy): domain Eukaryota; kingdom Metazoa; phylum Chordata; class Actinopteri; order Atheriniformes; family Melanotaeniidae; genus Melanotaenia; species Melanotaenia duboulayi. The sequence continues at coordinate 19,078,917 of CM047976.1, forward strand.
ATTAGTCCTGCATGTTTAACACAGGGGCTGACTGTGCTTCATGGATATATATATATATAAAAAAAAACATATCAACATAAATATAATTTTTTTCAATATAGTGGCGTTAACAATAGTTGTTATTAANATATATAAAAAAAAACATATCAACATAAAAATAATTTTTTCCAATATAGTGGCGTTAACAATAAGAATAAGAATAAAATATTGATATTGTGTTAATAATACAGATATACCATGCTTACCAATACATTTATGCACATTGTTGGGTACAGTATGTGATATGTTGTGTTTTCATTTTCATTATTTATTTATTTTTAGGAAAGAGTATCTGGGAGTTGGTGGTGGAGCAGTTTGAGGACCTGTTGGTCAGAATCCTGCTGCTGGCTGCCTGCATCTCCTTTGTAAGTTTGTTTTTCTTGGCAGGATGTAATGCATTCTCATTTGCTACATTCATAATTCAGAGTATTCACACATATATTTGTTTATCTTTGAGTACAGGTGCTAGATGACATATAAATACCATAATACTTCACCATATCTGCACACTTCTGAAGACTGGGTGACTAAAAGAAAAAGTTAATTTAGGAACTACATTCCTGCACAACTGAGTGCTGTAAGGTAAACAAAAATAAATAAATAAAATGAAATAAAATTTGATTATTTTCAAATTATAAAGAAAAGCAAAACAAAGAGGATTTGTAAATCTAACCCAAAATATTAAAAGTTTATTAACGCCTCCAAGTTCAAGTATCTTCAAATAGAGCCACAAGCTTTTATTATATTATCATGTGATCAGTTCATTACAGTTTATTACTGACTTTAACCTCAATAAACAATCCAGCATTTATAACACTGAAGTTGATCCTTTTGAAAAGCAGCATTGATAGTTCTCATCCTTGATGGCACACCATCAGCATCAAACTGCACCAGCAAAATAGTCATTTTCATTTAGGCGTTAATATATTCAGTACTGGATCCTGCAGCCATGCTCTATTTAAGATACTCAAAGCTATTGAAAATGTTTCACCTTTTGTCCCAGCTTCCTCTCATATTATGATGCTGATGAGTACATAAACTTAACTGCAAAGAATTAATTAATGAGAAGAATAACACTGAACATTTTATAAGAGCATGTTCAGGGACAAGAAGTATACCGCTGGTACAGGCTGCAGGGAGTTGTGAACCTTTGCCTGCTATTTTTATGATTAAACACAAACACACACTCCCTCAGGCTGCCAAACACAGCCCATACATCATTGAGTTATTAAATTACATTTAGACCCATTTTTATTTGCTCGAGGAATCCCTCTCTGTGTCACTGTTGCTCTCTAAACAACAGTTTTATTAAGGAGAGTGGGTTGCTCAGGTTGTCTTAATCCTCCATCTCTGCCCTCTGGCCTCCCTGTACAGCTGTCACTAATGGCCTTAGAAGGCCTGAGAGCAGTGTGTGGAAAAAAATAAAAAGAAAGAAGAGCACAAGACAAAGACAAAAGCAGAAAGTGAGTGGCGGTATGTGTGTGTGAGGGCATATGCATGGCACTTGCTTTATTTAAAGAAGGTCTCAAGCCAGGACGAGAAACTATATCCTTGGACAAAGGTCAAGGATGGGAGGAACGAGGGACCGCTTGAGGCAACAGCAGAGATGTGGAGGGGGTGTTGAGGATTGAGTTGCACAATGGCATTGTTTGTTACAATGACAAATGAGAGCAATAGATTTGGAGTCGTATACAGTTTCCAAATGAGAGAACACTAAATACTGTAGATACATGCTCATCATATTCATACACACAGGAATGTTCTGTCACTGCGACATGCTGACAGGCGCTGACTCTCATTCTGGAGATCGATTGTGTCTTTGAAGAGAAGCAGTGTGAAGACAGACTGGAGGGAGGGAGCAAATGAACCTATTTTTGAGAGATGAGAAAAGAGGTGAGAAAAGATGAGAGATGAAAAGCAGGCAACTGGAAAACAAGGAGGATTACAACACAGAGCAAAAGGGTTACAAGAGAAGGATGGGGGGGGGTCCTCGACTCTTTTCTCCTTGCTTAGGCCAGTGCTTCGCTGGCCTGTAACTAATCTGTGTCAATGTCAACACCAAGCCTTTCCGAAACACAACTGCCTCTGCAATGCCAGGACTCTCACTCACAGGGGCCCACACGTGTTGAACTATAGGTTTGGAGACAAGTCACATGTACTGTAGAGGAAAGATCTCACACAGAAGATGACATAAGACTCAAGAGCAACACAGAGAAATGATCCACCAGTGGATCAGTGCTGTCACAAATAGCTGCTTGTCATGACAAATTTATCTTTTATGTTAGTCAGCAGTAAAAGATAATACGGTCCCCCTGGGCAACAGGTGCACAACAAACTTAAAGACATTAGTAGCCACAATGAGCGCTACACAGGCTTACCAGCAGCAGTGAGGGATTGTTTCCACTCTACATTTACAACTTTACCAGACTCTTTAGTGGATAAAATATCATCATGGTTTTATGTATTATTTGATTGCTGGGATGATATTTGATATTCAATCATGAGAAGATGGCATAACAGCTGAAAAACATGGGCACTGCAGATAGCATCACAGTTTTAAAATTCCCACTTTCAAGCTAAATCGATCAATGAGTCGCATAAAATTATGAACTTTCTTCAAGTGGAGTTACAGGTGGAAAATTTAGGCCCTTCCACAAACTTCGCTAAAGACATAAAAGCTTATTTTATCCATGTTTAAATACTAATGTGTGCTAACTCTGTTTCTGTCCACCTCAGGTGCTGGCTTGGTTTGAGGAAGGTGAAGAAACAGTCACTGCCTTTGTTGAGCCCTTCGTCATCCTCCTCATCCTCATCGCAAACGCCATCGTTGGGGTGTGGCAGGTCAGTGCACATGTACATGTACACACACACAGAAACAATTGCAGATACAAGGACACATACCTGCGCCTCAATGCCGACTTTTATACACACCTAAATAGACTCTTAAACTTAGTAACAAGCATGCACCATAAATCACATCCGTCGGCGACCTGCTCAGGCCTCGTGCCCTTGATGGAAAGCGCTCGCTGTACTTCTAGAGTTGTGGCCGGGACCTAAAAGTTCAAGGGAATCCAGAACAAGAGAAATGAAGTTAAGAGGAGGTGAAAAGGTGAAAGGTTAAGCCAACAGACCGAGTGGGAGAAAGAGAAGGGGGAGGCTGACGGACTGGTGCCCGTGCTGCCTTGAAGGTTTAAAGTGCTGTTTGCTTCATTACAGTCCACACTGTGCAATCCACTGTAAAAATGGAGAGGGATGATCACATTACCACAGGCCTGAAGTGTGTGTGTGGTTGAGGAGGTTCATATCGACCCTGCAGCAGTCATTTGGAAACTATGCACAAGGATTCACACATGGGGGGAATAAAGGAGAGTGGAGAGAGGGAGGGCAGCTGGCATAAAGTGGGCTTTACACTTTGAGGCAATCAAGGGGCAGCCTTGGAAGAAATCATAGACTAAACCCAAAATTAGTGTTTGACTCCTTGGTTCAGTCTATTGCTCAGACGGGAGCTGCTTTCACTGACATATGGCGCATTGTGATGATCAATAAATATACTAAACCTGCACAACCGACTGCTGCAAGGAAACCATATTTCCATTCAATATATTTAGGCCTATGGCCTGCAATGCAGTAAAAATGTCAGGAAAAGCTAACAGAAAAAGGACTAGATGAACTTGGCAGTTAAGATCTAAGGTTAAGGTTACAGAAAACAATATAGATTTTCATGTTAAAGTTGATTTGTTAGATGCATAATATATGTAAAACAATGGAGTTGTATTATAGGACGTGCAGGAAATTAGGTTGTTAAATCCTGACCTGTAACAAATTTTTAAGTAAGGATTAGCCTGTATAGAAGTGTTATGTTTTACTAAATTAGTTATTTTCCTAAAAACCTAATGGAAGCACTACAGTAAACTGCTTTACTGTGTCTTTAAAGCATTGAAATATATTATATTATACAATGGGCCTTGACTGCACCTTTACCACAAGTTAGCAAGCTGATGATTCAGGTCTAATTAAACAGTACGTTACATACTTAAACATGTACAATGTACAGCTGGTTACACTAGGAGCGGGGAACCCTGGTTCTCGAGGGCTGCAGTCCTACAAATTTTTATAATGTTTCCCTGCTTGATTCAAATTGAATGGGTCCAACAGCTTATCAGGTTCTACACAGTGACTCATTATTTTGAATTAGGTGTGTTGAAGCAGCAAAACATCTAAAACTTGCAGTACAGGAGGACCAGGGTTCCCCACCACTGGGTTGCACGTTGCACAGAGCTGGCATTAGCAGATGCAAGAATGTCTGAATCTTATGTCTCCCCTTTTTTCTCACTCTCTCTCTCTCTCTTTTTTTAATGAAACAGGAGCGCAATGCAGAAAGTGCCATTGAGGCCCTGAAGGAGTATGAGCCTGAAATGGGGAAAGTTTACCGGGCGGACAGGAAGAGTGTGCAGAGAATCAAGGCCAGGGAGATTGTTCCTGGTGATGTGGTGGAGGTTTCTGGTAAGTTATAAATATTATTCATTTTAACTTTGCTTGGTGTATTTACCTCAAATCCATTAATCAAGATAATGACTGTAACCACTGTATGAGTCACAGCAGCTATTAATCCTTAGCTGGTAGTGTTTTCTATCATTGCTGGATGTTGCAAAGACATTAAAAAGTGATGAAGCTGTGGCCATACAGACTTAAAGGTCAAAAGGTTATCCCAATTTACTTAAAACCTCTTTATACTGCTTAATATGTACATGTAAAGTACAGCTTATGTGCCTTTGTGCATTACTTATGCACATCAGAAGCTGATGCACATGTAAGAAGGCACCTTTTCTTGCCTTTTTTTCAGTGTTATTTTTATTTTAGCAATGACTGGTCCTGCACTTGAATGCAGAACAGTCTCAGAGGAGACTTGGCTTTTGGGGAGTGAGTGACCTTTCTACCTTCTTTTTCAGAAAAGTAAATATGTGTAGGCACATAGCACTCCGCCGTTCATTTTATAGAAAAGTCAACAAAAAGAGGTCATCAAGCTTTTAACCATGCCTGTTTATATAATAACACATGCATCGGTCCACGGTTATGTCCATCAAACTTAGTGCCAGCCTTTTAAGGGAGTCGGGAGGAGACGGGATGGAGGAGAAACTTCCTGGGAAGGAAAAACATGCTTGAGTTTGAATGCACTTGATATCAACTCAGTCCTCTGTCTCTCTCTGTCCACCTGTTCTTTTCATTTCATGATCTCCCCAAGGTCTCCCTCTCCCTCTGTCTCTTACTGTGGTATCAGTTTTCAACAACAACACTATCCATCCAGGGTGCTAAAACCAGTCAATCAACCCCACCCCACCCCACCCCCATCCTTATGTAGTGTGGCTGTTGAAACTTTGCACAAACAAAAACAGCTTGTGAAAGTTTGAAAATTGAATGCTAATAAAGGATCTTCTTGTTCTACATTTCCCTGTGTTGGATTGTTTCCACTCTAGTTGGTGACAAAGTGCCAGCTGACATTAGGATCATCTCCATCAAGTCTACCACTCTGCGTGTGGACCAGTCTATTCTCACTGGTATATTTAATCACACACAGGAGGCAAAAAATAAATGAGTATAGGTGTTTAGGATGTGTACCACCTTACCTGACCACTCCATCCAACTCTTGTGTCTGTAGGTGAGTCTGTCAGTGTGATCAAGCACACTGATGCTGTCCCAGACCCCCGAGCTGTCAACCAGGACAAGAAGAACATGCTGTTCTCTGTGAGTTATTCCTGATGTCTCCTCTTATTTGCCATATCTTGACCTTTACATTTTCCTATATTTTTTTTTAAAATACATCCTAAACTGTGCGTCCTTGTTCCATTTAATACTATTACAGGAGCCATTATTAATGGCATAGTTTTGACATAAAGTTGTAGTAAACGATTTAGTAGAGGATCACCGAAGTAAAGAGGATGCATCCTCTGGACACTCTTTGGTCCAGACTAGTTGATCAACATTCTCATCTCTTCCAAAACTCTTTATCAGGGCACAAACATTGCTGCTGGTAAAGCCACCGGCATCGCTGTTGCAACTGGTGTGTCTACTGAGATTGGAAAGATCCGTGACCAGATGGCAGCCACCGAACAGGAGAAGACCCCTCTGCAGCAGAAACTGGATGAGTTTGGAGAGCAGCTGTCTAAGGTGGGTGAGGCAGGTGGACATGAAGCCTCTCTGAAAACTCACTGGCAGTTCATCACAATCATCTTAAAGAGGTTATGAAATAATAAACCTTTACATATAGGCTCTTTTTAATATTGGGTACAGATAGAAAATCAGTGTTAAAAACAAAACAGTGACTAGTCTCTTGCACATCTTATGGGCTGTTTCTCCTCCAGGTCATTTCCCTGATTTGTGTTGCTGTGTGGATAATCAACATTGGCCATTTCAATGACCCCGTCCATGGGGGATCCTGGATCCGCGGTGCCGTCTACTATTTCAAGATTGCTGTGGCTTTGGCTGTGGCTGCCATCCCTGAAGGTAATCCCCAAGGATTAACTTCTGTTTTACAGGCCAAAAAGTTTATCATACCCAATATTCATATTCATAGATGTTGTTTATCTACATATGTGAAGCTGCTTCCAGTCTATTAATAACAGCCTTTGTCAGGTTAATCTCTTCTAGGTACACCATAATCCCTTTAGTTTTACTTAAGTTATTTATTATTTTGTTTGTGTAGCATTAAACTAATTGAAAGTAACTGTGTCATTATTAGCTGAGCGGTTTACAAATTCAAATGTTTCTCAATGTGTCCAAGGGATTTGCCATGTCTGTTTCCTCCAATACACCAGCAAATGGATGACATTTACCACATTTTTCACAATTTCCCCAGCTTGTTCAGGCCACTAACCAAAAGAAAAGATATGATTTGAACATTCAGTCCCCATTAAAGTCAAAGACATTACTTACTGTAGCTGTTTTCTCAGCCTCTTAGTTAAATTTAGAAGTATTTTAACTCTTCTTAACTCATTACAACCAAGGGTGCTCATAAACACGCCAACAATCGTCCATCTCTAGCATCGGTGACCATTAGTCTCACTTGTCTGTACAACACACCATTGACACATTTTGGACACGTTGATCAGGTTGGTCGGTGGCTTTCAAGTTTTAAGTGAAGTCCATGTTTTCCCAAAATCCTGAGTTTTTCGGAAGAATTACAGTAAAATGTTTATTTCTCAGTCTCAGAAGAAACTAGAAGCATAAAATCAAGTCAGTTAATGAAGTTAAATGTTCTAATTTTGTTGTAATTAACTGTACTTATCCCCNCATAAAATCAAGTCAGTTAATGAAGTTAATTTTGTTGTAAATAACAGTACTTATCCCCCGTGTTTATAAATAAATTATTATAATTATAATAATGATTATTATTATTATTATTATTATTATTCAAAAGTAATTTGTTCATTTTGAGTGTCTCTTCAGGCTTTAATGGTAAAAGGACACAAATGAAAAAAAATATATATATCAAAGAGTATCAAAAATACTATAGTTTGTCAGGAAATAAATTTTTAAGATCTTTATTATTTACATTTTGAATACCTTCACTCCAGACCTGAGTTTGACACTTGGGAGAACTTTGCAGAACCTTCAGATAACTTGATTTGTGCCTCATGAACGTGATTTACTATATTTTTTGGATTTGACTTATGCTCTTGGCTATCACACTGCAGTCAGCTGTTAACTGTGCCAACACTCATCATGAGATCACTGCATGGTGATGCCAAAAGGACAGCATCCTCTGCAAACGGAGATGCCACAATAAAGCCACAAAATTGGACCATCTCCAGGCCCTCTACATACCAGTGTTGGTGTTGATATTTGCCAAGAATCTGAACACAATTCACACTCCAAGCACAGGGGGAACTGAATGTCTTGCAGCACCCCATCACATAGAAATAGTTTTTGAGGACACAGTAGTTTGGTTGTGCTCCAGCTAGTGAGGTAACCAACTGTCACTGTCAGCCTAAAGTTCGGATGGACTAGAAGTCATTTGGTTCTTAGGATATGAACTGATGGCTTCCTCTTTTGCTTTATAGCAGCTTAATGGTGTATTTAGTTCAGTTCTGTCCCTTTGTCCATGTCAGGCCTGCCCGCTGTCATCACCACATGCTTGGCACTGGGGACACGTCGTATGGCCAAGAAGAACGCCATTGTCAGAAGCCTGCCCTCTGTGGAGACCCTGGGCTGTACCTCTGTCATCTGCTCTGACAAGACTGGTACCCTCACTACCAACCAGATGTGTGTAACCAAGGTGGGTTCATACACTTATGCATAGATATACCTACACAAATTTTCAAGGTAAACCTGAGCTGCCTCCTCATGTGTCCATGCAGATGTTCATCATTGATAAAGTCGATGGAGACAGCGTCTCCCTTGGTCAGTTTGATATTTCAGGCTCAAAGTACACCCCTGAGGGAGAAGTGTAAGTGACAAATGGATGTAAACAGACAAAGTTCATACATGAGCATGGCCATTAGAGATACTGGTCAACAAAACTACACTTATTTATTTCTTTTCAACTTTTTCTACCAGCACAAGGAATGGCGGGCTTGTGAAGTGCGGACAGTTTGATGGATTAGTTGAGCTAGCAACCATCTGTGCTCTGTGCAACGACTCATCTCTGGACTACAACGAGGTCTGCAGGGCATTCTGGCCTTTTTTGTTTAAATGCATGTAACACTTAGTGTTACATGCTAATGATTACTGTTATATCACCTAAAAAGTAGTTTTCTGATTCTGTCTTTCCCACTATGTGCAGTCCAAGGGTATTTATGAAAAAGTGGGCGAAGCTACTGAGACAGCGCTGTCCTGTTTGGTGGAGAAGATGAACGTGTTCAACACGGAAGTGCGTGGTCTCTCCAAAGTGGAAAGGGCAAATGCTTGCTGTTCTGTAAGTCTACAAAAGTGCTCTTGCATGCTGGGAGTTCCTCTATGACAGCTTTATTTGTCTTCAAATTAAGAATGTAACATAAGTCTTTATAGTTTAGACCTAAAACTGTTCATCTTATGCGAAAGGGGTTGCTCATAGTGACTAAAACAAAGAGTATAAACATCAGCTGTACACTTTCTTTGAGTTGCAAAGTTTTTCAGCACATTATTCAGATTTTACACCTTGTAGCTTTATTGCTGCAACCTGTTTGGTTTCTGCATGCAGTTGGAGACTTTAAATAACAGATTGGCTGATGGTTCGTCACTCTATTTGTGATCCTGCTCCTTTAGTTTAACTTTTGGTTTTTGTTTTTTTTTTCCCCGCTTTCCAACAGGTCATCAAGCAGCTGATGAAGAAGGAGTTTACCCTGGAGTTCTCCAGGGACAGAAAGTCCATGTCAGTTTACTGCTCACCTGCAAAGTCAGCCAAAGCTCCTGTGGGAAATAAGATGTTTGTCAAAGTGAGTGCATGGCACAGCATATAAACATAAGGCCAGACAAAAAGAGAAAAGAAAAGAAAAGAAAAAATAAATATATATGACTGAGTTCTTTATCACTTAGGTGTCCTAAGTCCTAAGCTACTATTTTTGTTTTTTAAAAGATTTTAAGAAAAAACATCATGATTGATCAAAAGTCAAATTTAGAATATATTAATGAAGGTAGGATGTGTCGACAGAATAAATTACCCCTTCAAAGTATGCTGCCTAATATACTAATACAGGTAGGATGATTCGACAGTGTACGGTTTAAATGACCCCAACAAAGTATCCTACCTTATAAATATATTAATGCGGGTAGAATGGCTCGACAGTACAAATTACCCCATCAAAGTATACTTCCTTATTTATGTAGGTAGGACAGTTCCACAGTGTAGATTTGTGGATGTAGATATTCACATATTATACAATAATGAAACATTCATATAGTTTAAAGAATTCATAATATACAATTTCTATGAACATGCATATTAAAAAAAAAAAAAAGTTAATTTCACAACACAAAAGTCTCACAACATGGAGGAACAGCTGTGATGCCTCAAAAGTATAAATTAACCAATGAAAATACGCTACCTATTTATAAAGGTAGGATGACTCCACAGTGTAAATCACCCCATCCAAGTATGAAGGTAAGGATGCCTATACAGTATAAATTAATGAAAGTTTCTATTATTAGACTTTTATAATAATGAAAAACTCAAAATACTTTAAATATAGGTCTACCATTTCTATGAAATATAATATATACATATATGAAATTAAAGTTATTATTTTATTTCACGAGGTACAGCTACCAAAAGCCTCACAACATGGAGGTACAGCTGTTATGAGAAAGACTTTGAGATGATTCTTGTCATTTACTCCAAACTTTTCAGTTAAACTTTGACATTAATTACATGGATATTTTTAGTAAATTTTACTGGAGAGACAAGACAAAAATTCAAGCTAATGATCATCATTACTATGTTATCAGGGTGCCCCAGAGGGTGTGATTGATCGCTGCACATACGTTCGTGTGGGCACCAACCGTGTACCATTGACTGGCCCAGTCAAAGACCACATCATGTCAGTCATCAAAGAATGGGGCACTGGGCGTGACACCCTCCGCTGTCTGGCACTCGCCACCCGTGACGCACCTCTGAGGAAGGAGGAGATGAACCTGGAGGACTCTACTAAGTTTGCAGACTATGAGGTGGGTCGACAACATACAGACAGGATTTTACCAAATATGCTGCATCTTTAATCTGCTTCTAATAATGTTTAAGTTATGCTGCAGCGAATGACGTTCGTCTTAATCTTTCCCATCTCCAGACTGATTTGACCTTTGTAGGCTGTGTTGGGATGCTTGATCCTCCTCGCAAGGAGGTCATGAGCTCCATTGAGCTGTGCAGGGCTGCTGGCATCCGTGTCATCATGATCACCGGTCAGTCTACAAATACAATAATCTAATCGAGCTTAGATTGATCAGAAAAGATTAAATCTTTCTTTCTGTCTCTTGTCTCCGAGGTGACAACAAGGGTACAGCTGTGGCCATCTGCCGTCGCATTGGTATCTTCTCTGAAGAAGAGGACGTCACTAGCAAAGCCTTCACTGGACGAGAGTTTGATGATCTTTCTCCATATGAGCAGAAGAACGCCGTCCGAAAGGCTTGCTGCTTCGCCAGAGTGGAGCCATCCCACAAGTCTAAAATTGTTGAGTTCCTGCAGGGCTTTGATGAGATTACTGCCATGGTGAGAGATGAAACTCAGCTTCTGATTCATTATTTGTGCTTGAAACAGAAGTGAATCATTTAATTTGGCAAAAAACGGCAGACAAATACCTTGAGCTTTCTCAGGCTGATGCAAAAATCCTCTTTGTTTTCCCTTAAACCTTCACCAAGACCGGTGACGGAGTGAACGATGCCCCTGCCTTGAAGAAGGCGGAGATCGGCATCGCCATGGGCTCTGGCACTGCCGTTGCCAAGTCTGCCTCTGAGATGGTCCTGGCTGACGACAACTTCTCTTCCATTGTGGCTGCTGTTGAGGAGGGCAGAGCTATCTACAACAACATGAAGCAGTTCATCCGCTACCTCATCTCCTCCAATGTAGGCGAGGTCGTCTGGTGAGTACATTATAAGCTAATATGCTTTTAAAATGCATCTTTTGTCACAAGACAAAAACAAAAGTTTTTACTTTTCTGTCTCTTTCAGCATCTTCCTGACTGCTGCTCTGGGTCTGCCTGAAGCTCTGATTCCCGTCCAGCTTCTCTGGGTCAACCTCGTCACTGATGGTCTGCCCGCCACCGCGCTGGGCTTTAACCCGCCTGACCTGGACATCATGGGCAAAGCCCCCCGTTCCCCCAAAGAGCCCCTCATCTCTGGCTGGCTCTTCTTCAGATATCTGGCGATTGGAGGTACATCCTACATCGTATCATTTGTTCCCATCCACTGTACTCAGGCTGTGATACTTGGAATTAATGATACTGTAGAAATCATTGCAATGTGAGATTGAATGGCACATTTAGTTTCCATTAATGATGTTTGTTACCATGGAAGCGCATACGTTTCCTTGGAATTAGTCTGTCACTGTTTAATTGGCTTTAAAATGGTCTTTTAACACAACACCTCTTCCAGGTTATGTTGGTGCTGCAACAGTCGCAGCAGCTGCCTGGTGGTTCTTGTACTGTGATGAAGGCCCCATGGTGACATTCTACCAGCTGGTTAGTGTCGAATCCTTGTAAATGTGCAAACTCAGCATCTTTTACAAACGCATTTCCTGTGGGAATATTACTGCTGTACACTTTCCTGAATGAGAACAGTTGTTTCTACCTTCCCTGTCAGTCGCACTTCATGCAGTGCAGCGAGGAGAACGAAGACTTTGCTGGCATCCACTGTGAGGTGTTTGAGTCTGCGCCACCAATGACCATGGCTCTGTCTGTGCTGGTCACCATCGAGATGTGCAACGCTCTCAACAGGTAGGAAAATTTGTTGAAGACATTTCTGAAGATCTCTTTTTACAGATTTTCTTTTCTTTTGTATCAGTCTCACAACTCCCCACAAGTATTTCATGCACCTTTACGGGTTCCCACATTCCTCCCAGTTTAAACCTCTGGGCTTATGTATCAATTATATTAGTCAATATTTAATTCTTTTGTTGTGATGTAAGGTTTGCTTTAATTTTTGATACAAAAAATCTGATATTGCCACCCGATTATCATTATGCAAGTGTATTATTTGTGTATTATTGTTTTTACACACAGACACTCACATGATCTCGCACATTTTCGGTTTGCATTAATGTACTCCAGCTTTCTATTTAACCCCCACGCTTCTCCTCCTTCCCCCTCAGCTTGTCTGAGAACCAGTCCTTGGTGCGTATGCCCCCCTGGAGCAATTGTTGGCTGATGGGCGCCATGAGCCTCTCCATGTCTCTTCATTTTATGATCATCTACGTCGACCCCCTGCCCGTGAGTCACGCCTCCACGCTGCCTCTCCAAGCTACATGTTCTATTATATTGTTGCTGCCATATTTATTTTTCTGTGGGAATAAAGTTGGATAAATATATCAATATCTATCTCAATATCTTTCTCTCTCTCTCTCTCTCTATTTATATATCTATATATATATATATATACAAATAGATATATATAAATATATATATACATATGTTTATTTAGAATCTATATGATTGTGTTTAGTTGTGTTAACACAAGCTGCTCTCATCCACAGATGATTTTCAAGCTTACTCATTTGAATGTGGAGCAGTGGATGATGGTGCTAAAACTTTCCTTCCCAGTCATCCTTATTGATGAGCTTCTTAAGTTTGTCGCTCGCACATACCTGGAGGGTAAGCTCAAAGTCTGACCTACTTATCAGACATCTTTTTATTCTTATAAAGCATGATTTCTAACAATTTTAAGTGAAAGTAAGGAAAAATTATGCTATTGTTTAAAACTGTCTTCCTGTAATTTTGACTGGGTAAAAAGCTGGGTTCATTATTTATTATCTGGCAAAAGATTGGAGAAATGTCCTACATAACACTTCTGCTGTTATACATTCTGAGCTAATAAGATCCTGGACAAACAACACGCAGCAGAATGTTGTTGCAGAAACTGGAAAAAGATGAACTAAAGAAAATAAAGTACTTGATTTTAATTTCCATACACATTTAAATCTGATATTTTCCTCTATTTATTCTGTTTTAATAAAACTATAACCTTAATGGGATGTCGTAAATTAACTGACCCCCTCATTTAAAATTAACTGAATCTACTTTCTTTGTTAACCTCTCCCTCGTTTTTTTTTTTCTTTTTTTCTTAAATTTCTGACACAGTTTTAATTATCTCCCACCCTCTTTCTACAAATCTGTTTACCCTGATATTTCTAACTTTCTTCTCCTTGGATGCTCTTCTACTTGGTTCCCTTTTTGACATTCCAGTCTAAACCTGTTTCACCTCCTCCATACCCCTGTAACAAGGTATCCTCTTGACTCCAGTTATAGGTTTCCTCTGCAGCATGCACATCTTTAAAAATTGTGTACTAATTTGTCTGGATCCTCGCTGTAGCTGAGATTAGGTTAGCACCAGTAGAAATGCACTAAGTGATCTCAGCATCACTGAGTGTTGAAAACTTGTTTATTTCTTTGCTGGAATTGAAAATGTTCATCAAGTGCATTGCTTAAAGTAGCTTTTAGATAAAAGCTGTAGTAGTAAAATGCATGTTACTACATTTGGCATGCTCTTGCTGTTTTAACTTTACCTTTACAGTTATTGCCCAATTTTGCTAACAAACCTAATATCAAACCTAATCTGAATGCTGTTCGCAGACTTAACCACACTAGTTCTTAATTTTCCTTATATTAAAAACCTTTTCTTTTATCACAAATTATGAAAGAGTTCAACGATAATTTAACCATCTGGTTAAACACCTGCAGTTCTTTTTTCTAATGTGATTCAAGTGGTAAATACCAAACTAAAGAAATACTAAATTAACATATTCCTTAACCCTTTAACCTCAAGCTAAGGAAAAAGCAATGGAAAAACATTCATTTGCATCTCTTTTTTATTTCCTTGGAATAAAAATTAGTTTTTATGTTTTTAACCAATGGTTGAGATAATAGTTCATGATAGTTCATGGTTAAAAGGAATAACTAGTTGGAAATTAGCCAATGTGCTTTACTCTGAACACTCGACTAAATTAGAGCAACACCAGAATGAGAAACCACTGACATTTTCAATGGGCAAGTAGTTGCTTGCTGACAAACACAGATTCAAAGTAACTGCTGGTCCCAGTCAGAAAAAAAGTTATAAAAACTACCAATAAATTAATAATTACACAACTGCAATAGAACATGCTCATTGGAGTGGATTTGGTTTCTTTTGGAGCAAGTAAGACTGTCCAGCTTCAGCTCACACATGTAGACGTTAACGCTGGAAAAAAATAATGACCAAATTCACCATAAAGTCCAACTTTGCCTGCTACTCTTTAAGACTAAACACTTACTCAAAACACATTTAGTGATCCTCAGCTGTTTAACTTAAAACTGATTGGCTTTGTTTTGTCCATGCAGGTAAAGTCTAACGGCCAACTCTGTCGATGAGAGTCAGAAGCCAAGAGAGAACTAAGACACAGAGGACAAAGAGAGGCGACAGAGCGCTCCAACTGAATGAGAGCGCACAAACATCACTTAATCAAAATGCCAAATGGCAAGTAAATAAAAAAAAGACCCATAAACCATCTGAAAATACACCAAAAAAAAAGCTGAAAAATATTTTTTCTGTGTATGTACTGAAAATAATATATAGTTACGGGATATTAAAGCTTTTCTGTTTATTCTGTTCTTGAAGAATAAAGTTATGTATTAAAGAAATTGTGAATTATAGCTCCTAATTTTTGCCCACCTCTGTTGAACTTAAAACCTGGAAAGAAGAAAGAATTCATCATAATTATCTGTACTGCTTCGTCCATTAAGGGTCGCAGGGAAGCTGGAGCCCAACCCAGCAGGAGAATTTAGTGTCCAATTAAACAAACATGCATGTCTTTGGACGGTGGGAGGAAGCCGTACAACCCGGAGGGAACCCACACATACGCCGGGAGAACATGCAAACTCCACACAGAAAGGCCACCTCCCCCCAGTTCGAACCTGCCCCCAGCCGACGCTCAAACCAGCACCCTTCTTGTTGTGAGGCCGTGGTGGTAACCAACGCACCACCACACAGCTGGTCATAGCAAATATTCAAACAAAGAATGAATTAATAATGACTAATGTGACAAATGATTTGTTTTCTGTATTTACACAAATCAAAACATCAATGTTAGTTATATTTCTCAACAAATACACCATTCCCTAGTTTTCTCCATTCCCGATTCAGTCACTCATCTGCAGGATGAAGTCTACAGGGTGTTTTGGTTATCATAAAGACAGGAATGTTAATGATAATCTTACTAAAATGACAACACATATTATAGGACATCACTTTATGAATGATTATTGCACCTTGCTCCAGTGCTTTAAGAGGTCCTTCTTTACAAAGATGCAGAAAAATATAGATTATTTGCAGGTTAATTGCTAGTACAGTAAAAAAATAACAGTGTTGGAAACAGCTGAGTGTTTTGCTGGAGTGACGTCAGTTTTACAAACAGACCTCGTTTCCATATGCGGTAGTGCTCTACAGAGAAATATGTAAATAGACATCATATGAGACGGTGTGAGAAAGCTTCACTGTCATCAAATCATTTATGGTTCATCACACTTTGGTCACTAAGAAACAGTTTCCTTCACTATTCAAACCATCTTCTGAGAGACAGAGAAGATTATAATGTTTCTGTTCAGTTCCAGTGTCATAATACAAGCAGCAGCAGCGCCAGCTTCGGTTACTCTAACAGAGTCTCTGTACTTCATGTGGTTAGCCGATCTCTCCTGTCACTTTCGGAAAAGCTTAACATTGGTCTGTGCCCTTCGGTTCCTGTTTGGTTTCTAAAACTCACGAGGCGTCTGCAGGCTGGGAAGCAGCTTCGCTGGCTCCCTCCTCCAGGATTTCCCTGACCTGTTCCAGACTCTCCGCCTGCCGAACCAACTCCATCTTCACCTGAAGGTGGAAAACCAAACAATGTCACAGATGCAGAGTCTTCAAATCCTGATTAGTTTATTTAAATACCAACTGTTCACATATTTGTTAGTTAATATGACTCCACTGATGTCTACGGCTACCTCTGCTCACAGATTCTGTACCTGCAGTGACTGGGAGAGCTGGACAAAGTCTCTCTGCACAGCCTGGCTGGTGTCGAGCTGAGAGCGGAGGCTGATCAATTGGCTACGCAGCTCCAGACACTGTTGGTTCAGTGTTGCCTAAGTGGCAGAAACAACAGCTTATTAAAAGATTTTAACAGCAGAGAAAAGGTAATAAACCCTGTGAGTTGAAAATAATTTTAAGTATCAAATAAGACACAAGTACATATTTATACTATGTCATACAATGTTAATCTATACAGGAAGTCTCAGTTAAGTGTTACTAACAGATTTGTAGGCACTTTAACAAGGTGTAAGTTTGCAAATAACAAGCAGTTGGACCTTTTAAAAAGATAACGATATGATTTATAATACTTTTTTAAATCCTACGACCAAAAAGGGAACCCTTGCTTTTTTTTAGATTATCAGTTTATCTCAAAAACAGAACAATTAACCATATAAGAAAACAAAACTAAGTATAAACTTTATTAATGTGAGTAAATAACTGCAAAAGCATAAGGTTTAGTGCTAAAAGTAGACTAGATTTACTTTATCATTGCTCAGGGTTTTGCTGGTACTCTGCACGTGTGTGAGCGCCACCCGCAGGGCATCCAGTTCGGAGCGGCAGGCCAGCAGCTCAGCCTGCAGCTGGTCCTTCTGAGCCTGGACCTTCTCAGTCTCCGTACTCAGGATGGAAAGCTGCACTGTGCACACAAACACAAACAAAACTTTATAAAATCCTAGTCATGATTCTTTTAAAGATATTCCCAGTTTATGTTTCCTCGAGTTCTTCATCAGTTTAATCAACTATGATTTCAGTGTACTCTGCAAAGAGGGCACAAATGTTAAAGGTTAAATAAATCATAATGTCACCCAACACCAATCACAAGACCTGCAAATTGGCTTAACAGTCTAATAATAAATTATGAGTCGTTCACTCACCCTCTAAAACTTCTGATGGCAGTAGCAGGAGCAACCGTGGGGTGACAGGGGAGGAGAAAAAAAATACTTTACTGTCAACACAGAAAAATCCACACAGTGTAAAATCATCCACAGACCATTTTCCTCAGTCCGGTTCTCCAACTGCTCCCTCAGGTTAACGATCTCAATGCGAAGTCGCTCCTCACAATGTGCCCCCTGCTGGATTGAGATGAAATATTAATTCAATCTAACAGCATCAGCAGTTTGTGTACAACTGCAACCCTGACTCATGGTATCATGGCTTTTCATGCTCACTTCGTAAAACAGTCACAACCCCTGCTAAGATGTACAAACAAAAACAAAGAGTAGTATGATTTTAATCCCAAATATCCCAACAAGTTTTGAACAAAAAAGAAAAGAAGCTCAAAACAAACAAGCTTCTCACAGGTTTGTGTTCCTTTTATAGTAACATGTAAAACCTCTATTTTATTTTTCTTTTGGTGCAACTGGACAGTCTGAAATCTTTCAGCAACTGTGCTACAATCCTTGAGTAAACAGATTTCAGATGACTGCGCTTTTCTTGCTTGTGGATGAGACAAGTATGACGTAAAAATCAGGAACAGTAACTGTACATGCAGCGTTGCAGGGAATGCTGAGCTGGTGTCTGGAACATCCTCCTGAACCTCTTCTCCTTTCAGTCTGGACAGATCACTGCACATCTTACGCTGAGAAAGGGACAGTTCTGCCTGGACAAAGACAAAACAAAAAGCACATGTGAACAACTCCTCCAATTGAAAACACTGAAAGCATGAATGCAAATCAAACAAATCTTGAGGGTGATTATAGAGACAAGTGAACACTGCTTGCTTTATTACGGTGTCATTGATCAATGAATCATTGTGTAAATGAATTTAATGCATGCCATTATATTTAGAAATGCTTTAAAACATATTCATTTCTTTTCTTTTTTAAATGACTACGGGTGAAGTCGTTTAAAGCCAAGAAGAATTTCCCATAATTAGCACGTGGGAAGCAGTTTGCTTCTGTTTTCTTGCTGAGTGAGTTAAAAAGATTAAACCCATCCTCAAGCTGCACTGTAGAGGGATTTATTTAATCTTAACAAGTTTATATAGATGAAATCGTCTTGATTTTAGGCTCATCGTCATATCACTCACCAGTCGGCTCTGAACTGCATTCTGTGATTGATTAAAAGATTTCTGCAAATCCTGGAGGAGGGCTTCTGAAGCCTGGACCTGAGACTGCAGCATTGTTACCTGGAAACACACAAACACATCAACGTGTGTGTAAATCTGCGCATTTATTTGGTCTACACAGCCTACAAACACACACACACACTCAGAGCAGTATGACCTACCTGTTTGTGTGTGTGGTTGGTCTGTGTTACCAGTTCTTTTTCCAGCTCTTCCTTCTCAGCCAGCAGCCGACTTACTTCCCCTCGCAGCTCTGATAACTGTCCAAAACATCACCATTTTATCACAAGGTCAAGAGGATGAAAATGACGGCCTGAAGTATTTGAATAATTTTTGTTACATTTAGAAGCAGTTTAAAGACTAATTACTGAAAAGATAAAAGAAGTAGAAAGGTATAGTTTAAAATCCCTACCTGTGCATTGAGTGAATCCCACTCACTGTGTGTGACCAGCCGATGTCCAGCTGGTGGGAGGTAAATGGCTTCAGGTACCAGAGTTCCTGTGGACACAAGCGAGTCTGTGTCTTCCTGAGCAAGGAGTTTTCTGGGCAAGGAGGGTGTGTCCAACGAGAAAGAGGACAACGAGGCCGAGTCACAGTTCTGTAGTGAAAAATATCCCTCTGTGGACAGCGGGGCTCCTTCTGCATCGGCCAACGCCTCCAGCTCTCCTGGTCGGCTTAGAATCCGGTCCGTCGACGACGTCACTTCATCCACCGATGTCAGGGAATCTTTAGTGGTGATTTCTGCATCCACCCTACCCTTCCTGCTACTTATCTAACAGGCACAGAAAGCAAATGATGGGGTTGAGTCCAAAAAAACCACTTTGAAACAGCTTCAGAGAAAATAACATAGTTGCTGACTGACCACGTTTGGTCCACTGGTTCTCCTCCAGTCCACAGGCTGAGACTGTAAAACAGCGATTCTTGCCTCGTACTGTGCTGCTGTCTCTGAAATAAAAAGGATAGTAAAATAACAAGTCTGAGACATGTCGTCTTAGATCAGTGGTTCTAAAACTGGGGGATGGGACCCCTAAAGGGGGCTCAGAGTTATGACAGGGGGGGCGAAGAAAGGCTAAATAAAACTTCTAGCTTTTGCATTGCTAGCAAAACATGGACAAATGTGTGAAAGTACTGATGGATAAACAATGATGACTCAACAACAGAGAGTTCAACTTCCAGAAAAATATTGGGAAGGGGGGGCCTTGACATTATTGTTCTTGATGAAAAGGGGGAACTACTGTCTCAGATCATATTATAGTTTACTGAAGAATAGCCATGATCTCTCAGGTTGTCTAAAATTGATTGACAATTAAAGTAGTCATCAATGCTTTTCGCTGTATCTCATGTGATGTGTAAAATTAGACCAATTAACGTAAAAGCATCAACGTCAGCGTCAAAAGGAAACTGTTTATTATGTGCATGCAAATGCAAAAGCCCAGACAAACACGCACGCAAACACTGACCTCTAAGAGCCTCCTGCAGAGACTGGATCTCTTGATCACATTGTTTCTGCAGCTCTGCCAGTTCCTCCTGTTTGCTCAGCTCACAGATTGTCGCCACGCCCTGCCAGTGTTCGACCTGAGCTCGGCTCTCAGCTAGCTGGGCTTGCAGGCTCACCACTGAAAACAACACACAGGTTTGCTGTTGATTTATAAGCAAGTGACATAAGATCTGAAAATAAAGACAGTTGATGCCTAAAAAAAAAAACATGCTGCAGTTTTCACTGTTACAAATCAGTAGTTATGAGGCACTGTTAAAAAAAAGAGAGAGAAATAAAATTGTATGTTTTCTGGAAAGAAAGTCAAATCAAAACTTCCTGTATACAGTGTCCCATTCTGCAGAACTGAAACTAGGTTGTATGAAAAAGGGGGCACACAGATTTCTAAAGGTTTTCTTTCGTTCTTAGTGCTAGAGGATGATCTGATTTAGCCTTCACTTTGAATATTTTGTAATTAAATATTCATTATGTCACAAATACTATTTTTCCCACTCTAATTTTAGGTTAATTGAACAATTAAATATTTAATTTCCAGAATAAACATCTATTTCCTTATCTAATTCTGCTTTCTAATTACTAATGAATAATTACAGCCCCAATTTGAGCTAACCAGTACGTTAAGATTTAAGGAGCCAGAAAAGTTTTCTACACCCACGGTAAAATGCTATTAACATGCTTATGTATTGTAATAACATTACAATTGCCATAATTAGTACTTTCATTTTCATTTTCATCTGCAAAACAGATGATTTCTATTTGTCATGTAGCCTAGAATCGAAACATTTCATTAGTCCTTGTTATTTTTAGATATATAAAGGCTTTAAATGTCATTGTTTGGTGTTATATACTGCTGCAACAGTAACTGTTACAGCTCATTTAAATAAACGAGAAAGAAAAAAGCCTCGAAATGAGTTAAACAGCTTTACGTGTCTGTGTGTGTGTGTGTACACTTGTAAGTAACCGCATCAGTGTTAGCTAGCGGCTAACAGCCTCAGCTCAATTCTTTGGTCAACAAAGCTAATAGGCCGGTTGTCTGTTTCCGGACCAGCGCCGCTTCAACTCCAACAGGTTTCGCTGAACATGAGCAACAGGTTAACGTTAATAACAACTAAAATTCAAGCTGAAAACCAGCCTATGTTGCCTCGCAGCTACTTGTAAAGCAGATTAAAGTTAAGGCTGCTGTTTTTACTACCTGTGTCTTCACTCTTGGAGCTCATCTTCTCGTCAGACAGCTCCATCAGAGGACGCAGGGCTCCGGTGAGATTTTTTTTTTTTTTTTTTTTTAATATCTAAGAAACGTCCTAAAAATTCTTTTCAGTCAATTTTCTGCCAGCAGAAGGGGGCTGGTGTGGAAACCATCAGTACGCTGTCAACTTCAGGAAACAACTTTCCCCGGTCTAGCCTGCGGAAAAGACGTCAACCTCCTTCCCGTTTGCAGATGCCTGATCCTGTTTGAAAACACAGTCTGGTTTCAAACGCGAAAGACAGATTTTAAAAAAAAGTTTAGGGTCTTAACACTGAATTAGGGTAGACATTCTTGTTACATTTTATTTATACAATAAGGTAAAAAGGTTCTTTCAGAGAGGATTTTAATAACCTTTTTAAAACGCTCCATAAATCAGGACACTGCAGCTAAAAAAAACCCTTTGCTTTAAATCATGCCAGAGGATAGAGAAAGTTCATATATGCATCTTAAGCTGAGACTTGGCTCAGAAGACAAGAACATCTTTCAGAAAATAATGTTTAACACGTTTTCCCCTCCTTTTTTTCAACCAATAGATATTTATTTATTTTGTATGTTTATTTGTTTACGTATTTCTACAACTTTTTCTCTTTTTTCTTTTTACCAATAGATATCAAGATCAAACTTCAGTTGGTTAATTATATATTTAACTTTTTTCCTTTTTCTCCCCTTTTTTAAAACTAGTATATTAATCTCAGTTGTTTATTTATTTTATCTTCTTTAGTTGTGTTTTCCCCCAAAGGTGTCAAGTTCAAACCTGAATTGGTTATTTATTTGTTTGTTTGTTTGTTAAGGTATTTCTACAACTTTTTCTTATCATAACTAATTTTTTCTAGCAAATTCACTCTGATGTATGATGAAATGTGAAAATGATTTACTATCTTATTAAATGTGCTGATTTGCAGTGTTGCAATGTAAAAACATTAATGTTATATTAAAGTATTTTGAATATTTTCTTATTACTAATCTGAAAGAAGACGCCAAGAATAAGACCTGAATCTCAAACTTACTACCACAATTTAAAGTAATTTTCATTCCAAACACTGAACCCCTGTTCCAGTCAATTTTCTAAAAGACTGAGCGCCATTAATAACTCCTACAATTCTGGTTTATTTCCATGTGACTGCTCATAAAAATAAATGAATAAAACCCCACAGCATGATGCTGCCACTGCCCTGCTTCACTGTGGAGATACTTTTGTTTTGCGTTTGCATGTTTCTGGATGGTCAGAAAGATTAAGTTTAGCTTGCCTTGCAGGCTCGCCACTGAAAACGACTCACAGGTTTGCTATTAAAACTACGCAAGTCCCAACAAAGATCTGAAGATGAATCCAGCTGATGCCCACAAAGCATGCTACAGTTAAAAAAATATGGATAATTGTTCAAAGTAAAAACAAACAAACAAACAAACAAAAAAACAAAACACTACAGACATGAAAAAGTTACACTTCTTAAAATACCTGATGAAGCAAATGAAGAACATCTTAATGAATAGAGTAGCTCTCAGTTCTCTTAAAGTACAGATCTAAGCTAATGTACTGACATAAAAATAAATAAATAAATAAAATGACTTGGATGCAACTCGAGCAGTTCTCACCAGCCATGGAGGTCTTGGCATAACACCGGGTCTGCAGGGGCCTCAGGTGCAACAATGACCGCACCACAGGTTACTTAAAAATGATGTACATATGTACCGTCTTCTTCTATGCAAAGGTCTGCATGTTGATTAAAAATGTTTATATTAAATAAGGAGACCCTCTGCTGGAGGAATACTGGTACTATTAAGGAAACTTGTTTCATGTTGACACTCTAGTAATTAGAGGTAGTTTTTTGTTTTGGCTCTCATATTAATGTTTGAATGTTTTGGGGGTTTTTTTTATCTCCAATTTGATTCTCTTTATTCAAAGACTTACAGTAATTCAGAATTACATGAAGTTACCCTAAAACTTTTCTGAATCTGAATCCAAGCAGCTTGTCATCTTAGGTCAGCATGGAGGCAGTGTAAAAGGAAATTTCCACATAAAAGCAGGAACTTAAATCACTCTGTATATTTAAGGGTGTTTAGACCGAGCCAGATCTTTCTCCATACAAGAATAATCAGCTGTCCAGTGAACGTGCCACTTGTTCTGTGACTGATGAAAAAAGTTGCTGCTGCATTGCTTCCTCACCCAATCTTGATGAATTTTAGCTGTTTGACATGTGGGCCTCACATTCAACATCTGCTCCTTGTCACTAGTCATACAGCTGACATTATGTTGGGTGTCTTTTTTCAGTAAATACACTTTCATTTATGCATGATTAGTAGTTATTCAGTAACTCACTTAATTATAAAGGCCTGCTCACATATTTTTTAAACCTCATTAAGAGCCAAACCTACCTGTTCCAAGTCATTGTCATGTTTCACACTGACAGGTGAAATAATTAACTTAAAGTATCACAAACCCAACTTTATTTTCATACTGACAACCTATTTTTCATTAGCAACCCTATATCTGATTCTATTGCTAAACAATGGCTGTTCCTGTATTTGGGTGCTAAGAGACATAAACCATGAGCATTCTCTCCAAGCTGTCAGCTTCTAGGTATACTAATAATGCCACTGACATATTTTCTTATTAACCTCTGAAAAGACTGGAACAATGACATTAACACCCACTTGCAAAAACATATGTGCCTACTCACAATCTTGATTGAACTTGGCTTTCCGGTCATTACCTCAGTGACATACCTGTCTGAAATCTGATCTCTTTTAGTGAAGGCAATCTTTCTCCTCCATCTGCAGCGAAACTGGGTCCAGCATAACCTAAACCATGGCCTAGACCACACTGGAGGAGGAATATAGGCGGGCGCACACTCCTTAAAATAAACTCCATGTTTCACTCCAAACCACACACACTTTGCATCTTTTAATTAATTTTTCAGCCACTGGTGTGAAGAAAAGAGAGATTTAATCTGTATGCACGAGGACGAGGTTTACCAAAGAAAATTAGACCTGGCATGAACATTTTTAATCCTCCTTAATATTCAAGGAATTTAAGCGCTCTGCTAAGATCACATGTTAAAGTTAGAAGTTATAGTTTGAAAACCCTTTTTCCATGAAAAGACCAAAGAAAAAGCCTCATTACTTAATATGTGGAATACGTCCTTTTTAATCAAATAAGATGTAAATAAAACAAAAATTGATGTGGTCACTGAAAACACTTGTGACTGTTGGCTCACAATCATCACTGCAGGTCTGGTGCATATAACTGAATATTGTAAACAGTTTATAATCCATAGACATTCGTGGTTCCTGGATCAATACAAAACTGTAACTGCATGACAATAAACAGTCAAAATACTGTATAAAATGCTGGTAAAGGTCCTGAAAAGCTAAACATATACAAAGTGACTTGTAAATCAGTGCTATATGTTATAAATAGTTTGGACATTTATTAAATATCTGTAAGTGGTGTACGCCC
This sequence comes from Melanotaenia duboulayi, assembly GCA_026261665.1. Taxonomy (NCBI): domain Eukaryota; kingdom Metazoa; phylum Chordata; class Actinopteri; order Atheriniformes; family Melanotaeniidae; genus Melanotaenia; species Melanotaenia duboulayi. The sequence continues at coordinate 19,103,938 of CM047976.1, forward strand.
AAATTACTTTGAGTGGACCAGAGGCACAGTACACATGAAAATAAACACCAAAAAACAAATAAATGATCAGTAACAAGTTCGTCTAATCTGCAGGTAGCAAGGTGTAACCGTTTGTACAGATGTAACGTCTAACAGGTAAACAGGTCTTATAGCTCTCACAGCACCACAGTTTGGATAAGTTTTTCTAAATGTGCCATGTGTCTGCAACAAAAATAAAGGATAAATCATTAAGTTGTCAGAGCACCATGGCAGCTGGGTTGAAACCTTGGCAAAGCAGGCATTTTATTTGGTCCCATTCCTGGAGAGGGGTTTTGCATACATCTTTCTTTACAAGTCCATGTCCTGATCGCTGACACTCTGACGTAGATAGTCCTCATACAGACTTTTCTGGAGAAAGAAAAAAAGATGATCAAAAATAAAAGTTTAATTATAACAGAACCATTTCAGAGGGAATCTCTCTCACACAAACACACACTACCTTTTTGGTTTTGATCACTTCCTGAACGTACTCCAGCTTCTCCTGCAGTTGCCGTTTCTGTTTGCCTGATAGAGTCAGTCGAGTTCTGCAAGAAATCAAAGGGGATTTTTATGTCAAGAGAGACGTAATCTAGAGATTAAATAAATTTGTAGTTAATGTGTTGACAGCGGGATGATTTCTGTTTATACTGAGAAAATACGAGGGCTTCAAATCCATGAAGACACGAGGCAACTTAACCAGAAACTACCATCAGTTTAGTAAAAACTAAAGCTTGGAAACAACAAGGTTTCTGTTCTTTTGTGATTAAAATGCTACCGTGAAAAGCTGAGTTTAGAAGAAAAAAAAAACAAAAAAAAAAAACATGATTTTCAAAAGGTACCAAGTTAAAAATTATACATTTATCAATCAATACACAGTGATATTACTCCCTTCAGGGGCCAGAACTGCAAAAGAAATAACAGGAAGTAATGGGATTACACTATATCCTACCAGCCGTGGTGGACCACAGTTTCTGAGAACCAAAACATTGTATGATGATGTTGACTGGACTTTGGAGGTTAGGTCTACACAGCAAGACTCGGTTACCTGCCAATCACTGACAACATACAGCCGTCCAGTGTGAATGGAGTTAGAGGTTTAATAGTTTAGTTAGTTGCTTAGTTCACAGATACTTTGCAGACCATGACAGACCTGCAGCTTGCTCTTCTTGATGTGGAGTTTAATTTGCATTTAGAAAGTTTCCAACCTTCACCAGACTAGCAGCAGCAAGATAAATTCTGACAACCCTTTACAAGCCAGTAAAAACTGGTTACCTAATCATTAATTTAATCTCCATATTTTATGGGAAGCACAAGAAAACACTGGAAAAATAGAAATAAAACTGAACTTAGGTTAGATTTTTTTTTATAATGAATGAAAACGGTAACCTAGGAAACTAAATGCTCTTATGGGACTGAGATCTCCTACCTGAAGGAGAAGCGTGCAATGACGAGCAGGAGGAAGGACAGAAGGACCAGTCCGCCACAGCTGTAAAGCTGCTGCTCCCCAGACAGAGAGTCAAATATTCTCACTGCAGGAATCTGTGCAACACAAGAGCAGCCATGACTGACGTGAGTTCTTCACATGCAGAATTTAACCAACAGAGCAGTGAATAATGCAGCCACTTGGAAATTTACCAGGTAGAGTGAGAGTGACTCGGTGGCCTCGCGGCCCAGAGCCGTCTCCACCAGCTCTTTGGACAGAGACCCCAGCACCAGTAAGGCAAGCAGAGCCAGAGGGATGCAGAAACCCAGCAGAGTCAGGAAGCAGCTCTTGCAGCGTGAACGTCGGTTCTCCAAACTGGTTTGTCTAAAAGACCAAAGAATCATGATTATTACTATGAACGCAT
>CM047976.1:19132508-19144531 GCA_026261665.1 Melanotaenia duboulayi
TTTTTTCCCCCCCCCCCCCCCCCCAATAATCAGTGTGAATGACAGTGAATATTTTTTAAATGTCATAAATTATATTAACTTGTATGATTTTTGCTTAACAAAACTACCAGTGATTAAAAATAACTTTTTTTCTTTTGCCAATCATTCTACGGTGTTCCACATTATTATGCATGACAGTTTTAAAAACATTAAATTGGTTGTAAAGAACTGAAAATGAACACCTGGCATATTTTTTGCATTAAGTAAATAACTTTTCTAAAAAAAATTAAAACATTTTACAGATCCAGTTCTGCAAAATGCATATAAAGGTTTAAAAAAAACTCCACAGGTCAGCTATCAAATACTATAGTACTACTCAAAACTACTGCTGAGCTGGACAACTTGTAGTGCCAGAGCAGCTCCTCCGAGTCACCACTGATGACTGATGGTGGAGTTCAGCAATCCTGACTTCGCAATACAAGATGTTTTCCTCGTTTTGGTCAAATGTGCGGGGTATCTTTACATGTCCTGGGATTCATAGGATAATACCCTTTATAATTATTCAAGGAGTTGTAGTTCCTGCAAGTCTCCGTTTAGATGGGCTTTTCAGTTTTGTGCCACACAACATATCCTCTATGGGCTTACCATCTTACTCTCCATTATTCCACTCCAGAGCATCCCTTCACCACCCTGTTATTAACATCAGAACATTCATCAAGTGAATATGACTGAAATTAGTCTTCATGTATTTCTGAGACAACTGCGAGCACTTGTCTTTGTGAGTATTAGTTAAGGGTGGACGAAACAGCTTTGTTCTTTCATTCCTTTCACAGGGCATTTTTTCCTTCATGGAAACGGTTACTTGCTCAATAATGTGGAACAACCACCTTTAGTTTCCTAATAACTAACTATAAAAACCTGCCTGAGATTATCAGTGATCTAAACGGACAGGAGAAACAACACAAGCAAATTCTTCCACAGAAAACCTCAAATGTAACTGAAATCCTACATGCAGAATGACTTAGAAAACAGTAAAAAGTGAATATAACTACATAATGCATTGATTTGTAAATCTCATAAACATGTATTTTTTTTTCGCCAACAGATCATAAACATGTTGGAGCTGTGACATTTTACCATTTGGAGTTGTAGTTTGGATTTAGAAATATTTTAAATTCAAACTACAGGTTGTTATTTGGACCAATGTCTAGGCCATTTAAAGCATTAAATGTTTTAACTTTTAATAATAATCGTGTTACGTAAACACCATGTTTAAAATCATTCTTACTTTCTGTATCAGGAACGCATTTCCCAGTCTCAATTCTCTGGCACAGGGGTGTCCAGCTCTGGTCCTCAAGGGCCACAATCCTGCAGGTTTTCAGTGTTTCCCTGCTCCAACACACCTGACTCAAATAAATGACTCATTGTGTGGAACTTCATAGGCTGTTGGATCCATTTAATGTGAGTCAGGTGTGCTGCAGCCAGGAAACATTGATATCTTGCAGGACATTGGTTCTTTGGACACCCCTGCATCTAGCAGATGGACCCAAGTTTTTTTCAAGAGTTTGACATTAATTTCCATCATCCATTTTTTTAAACAGCCCACTTACCCAAGCCCTGCCAATGGCAGGCATCTCCACAGTGTGATAATGCCTCCACCGTGCTTCACACTGGGAGAAGTGTTGTCAGGGTGCTGTGTTTCAACATCATGTGACCAAAACGTTCAGTTTTAGTCTCATCTAATCAGAGTTTGGGGAGTCATAATTTGCTTCTTGTGAACTCCAATTTATTCAATAATTTCAAGCAACTTTTCTCTCAAGTCCAAGTTTGTGGTGTTAATGTCTAAAGGTGGTCCTGTGAAATACACGCTGCATTACGATGAAGCAGCTTCCTAGAAGTTACTTTTGGCTTCTATTTAATACCCTTCTAACATGGTTTGGGGTTGTTTAATCTAAGAGATAATAAAATGGCTTCAGAGTTTCGTCCACTGCTGTCATTGAAACTGCTTAAATCTTAATTTAATTAATTTAATGTGGTATATGATTTTTGTGCAGCACTTTGGAAATGTTTTGTTGTGAAATGTGCTATATAAATAAAAGTGATTGATTGTGTGAATGCTGCTTCAGGAGTGAACTTTAAGTCATGGGAGTGTAAATCAGATTTTAACTTGCTTTTCCAGCTTTGCTGCTTTTCCCATCTAACTTCACAACAAGTCTGGGCATGGTTGTTTCCCCCTTTAATATTCCCAGAGCTGACTCAAAAGCTTAAAAGTGGATTATTAAAGACCATAACCTGCCTTTTCATGTGTTTTGGTGTCAAAAGGAGAAAAGCTTGACAGTGCTGGAAAGTCAGATTGCTCTGTGGTGAATAGATTTTAGAGCATGCTGGGCTTGTCGCACCATTGTTTGACACATTCCAGCTTTGGTGTTGAAACTGAACAATATACTGCACTCTGCTGACTCAGTAGTGTATGTAAAGCTAGCTGTCATGCTTGTAGACATCTCAGTTGTCATATTTCTTTGGTTTACATATCAGATATCCAAGTATCATATCCTCTAAAACTACTGCAGTCCCTGAGGAATTTCTCAGTCAACAATGTTCATGTCCTAATTAGGTTCTAACTTATATAATCTAAATAGAAACGTAGACATTCGTCTGTAATCACAAAGCGGATTTAGTCCTTTTGCGTGATCATAAACCTAAATTTAAAAGAATTCCTTTAGAAATGTTGGCAAACGTGCAGCTCTCAGGTATGTTGAACACACACAAACATTCCCAGCTGAACAAAGGCAGTGTGCAGAGTAATATAGTCTGGCTGTTGGCAGGGGAGAGGCCAGAGAGAGAGCATTATGAGGTTACGAGCTGGTGCTTTATTAACTCATATTTACAGCTCCGAAGATTTCAGCAGTCCTTACCAAGAACCAGGTGAACGGAGACTTGATTGAGACATCAGGAATGGTGACATATTGCTTCACTTTTACCAGTCTATCTAGTTTTTTTCCCACTTATTTCTCAACCGATACCTGGGTGTCTTTTGACAAACTCAGATCTTGTATCTTTCCTGCAAGCACAGAGGATTGACGACTAAATTGCCTGTTGCTGAACAAGAACACACCTTCCTACATATTTTGCGGGATCGCAGCTTGCTACCGACTCTGACTGATCTTCTCTGTGAGATCTTGTAGAGACTTCCCCGTCAGAGATTCACAGGACACACTTGAAGGAAGGGATGAGCAGCTTTCTGTACTTTGTCCTTCCAGCGCTGGGAGGATACGCTCTCACCTCGCTGTACCTGCTGAAGAACCCACATATTCTCCACAGGAAGAAACGCACAGCTTTCTATTGCACTCACATTTCACACCGAGGAGGTAAGAGGAGGCACTGAAGGTCTGATAAGTTGGAAGGTTTAATATTCAAGCTGTGTTATGCAAAGCCGGATCATGACGTGCAGTCCAACCTGGAAGTTGGTAGTCAAAAACTCTTGCTGGAGGGAAGGAAGCCTTCATTTTCCCTCATTTAAAAAGGCCCATTTGCTTTAGCATTTGCAGACTGACACCATGTGGATTAAGAGCTATGACTTGGCTCTGTAGTGTCCTGTAATGCATGCACAAACAAATGACTTTGAGATCAAGTTAAAATATAACCTTCTGAGCCAAAACATACCTCTACTTGATGTTGCAAAATGAATGGAAGGGAAAAATCCAAACACTGGCATAAAGCAAGTAAGCTTTACCCTAGTTAGTAGTAATTCAGTTAATTAAACAAACACTGTTTATTCACTGATTGGCTCCCCCCTGCAGTCATCATCAAAGCTGACGACTCCATTTATTTTCAGGAAGCGGAGAGAGGATAGAAAGCACCATTGAGGCATTCGAACAGTGAGTATTCAACTTGCAAGCCAAGCTTCAGCTTTCAAAGCAGCACTGAAAGAAGATTGCATTCAATTGTGAATGTATGTGTGAATGTGTGAACAATTAATACATTTTTTTTTAATATAAGAAGAAAGTGTGTGTGTGTGTGTGTGTGTGTACACTGCTTGGCCAAAAGAAAAGTTGCCAGCTGGATTTAACTAAGCAAATAGGTAGGACCCTCCTATTGGATAATTACTGGGTTCATATCTTTCAGCTGTCAACAAGTTATTTAACCCCAACTGGTGCAATGAGTAGCTTCTCATTTCTTAAATAACCATGTGGAAAGACATCCTGTGGTTGTGAAAAAGATGTTAGTCTGTTAAGAAGGTTCAAGCAGAAAAATATTTACGGAGATGACGAAACTACTAAAATTGGGTTAAGAAGTATTCAGTGCATTATTAAAAACTGGAAGGATAGTGAGGAGCCATCATATTCCTGGAAGGAATGTGGTGAGAAAAACATTTAGAATAATGGTGATCTGGGGTTGCTGCAGATGGTCAGGTTCAACAACATTATGCATCCAAAGAATGAGGTCAGATGATACCGGAATATAGGACAGAATAAGAAACCTTTATTAGTCCCTCAGTGGGGAAATCACTTTGTTGCAACACTTTGGGTGCAGCAAGCAGATGTATGCAGGTGATATCAAAAAGAACACACACACAAAAGGTAATGAAACGTACAGTATATGGTCTGACAGAATGAGTATGTACAGTATAAAAATATGTACATGGATGGCCCCCTTCACTCCAAAAGACTGCAGTCTCCTCAGAAGATCGAGTCTGCTCTGACCCTTCCTGTACAGTGTGTCGATGTTGTGAGTCCAGTCCAGTTTATTGTTTAGGTGAAAACACAGGTACTTTTAAGAGTCCACTCTCTCAATCTCTCAAATTAGGTGGTGGTTTTGCTGACAGTCCACAAAGTTCTGCATCAGTCCTCTGTACTCCACATCATCATCCTCAGTAATCAGTTCGACAATCGCAGAGTCATCTGAGAACTTGTGCAAAAGTCTGTAGTGTAGAGGGTGAAGAGAAAGGGGACAAGACCGTCCCCTGAGGGAGACCTACTGAATGACCAGGTTGTTCCATTAATGTATTTTTTATTTCCTTGATGGTACTGGCATATTCCAAGATGACAATACCTGGATTCATTGGGCTCAAATAGTAAAAGAGAGGTTCAGGGAGCATGAGACATCATTTTCACACATGGATTAGCCACCACAGAGTCCAGACTTGAACCCCACTGAGAATCTTTGGGTTGTGCTAGAGAAAGATTTACAGTGGTCAGACTCTCCCATCATCAACACAAGATCTTGGTGGAAAAATTAATGAAACACTGGATTGAAATACATCTTGTGACATTTCAGAAGCTTATTGAAACAGTGAATGCTGCTATAAACAAAGCTAAAGCCAGTCCAACAAAATATTATGAGTGTATGATTTTGGCAGTGTGCGTATATAAATATTATATATACATAGATGTACACATACATACACATCACTTTTATATAGCACAGGAGGTAGAGCGCTTCTACCCCATGATCCTGTTTTGATCCCCCACTTGCTCAGTTTACATGCCACATAATCCTTGCCACATAAGTTGCTTTGCTTGAAATCGCCTGCAAAATGAATATCATGTGATGTAACAGAAAATCCCCTCTCCTTGCCACAAGTTTACATTCCCGAGGGAAATGGACAGCACCATTAACCAGATGATCATATACATAGTTCACATTGAGTAGACATTGAGAGATAATCCAATCTAGAGAGAGAAATATTTAAAGATTTCCTATGTTTGAACATTTCTCTTATTATTTCTTATTCTTTCTTAGAATCAAAATCTTGGTATGATAGGCTCTTTGGCTAGGAGGTACACTCATTTAATCATACAATCTTATAGACATGTCCTCCTCAGTACTTTGTGAAGCTCTTTAGTGTGGGGCATTTTAAGCAATTCACTCTCTTTTCCTTTGTTTGAGAATGGGGGTGAATGCATCTACCTAACCCTACTGGTAAAAACCAAAGAAGGCTTTCTGATTTTATTTTATTTTTTATTTTTTCCTACCCCCTTCTTTATCTTTACGTCTTCTTCTGCTATCAGTGCGCTGAAACAGGGCACACAGATGCTGGAGATGGACTGTCACTTGACACACGATGGACATGTGGTAGTTTCTCATGATGAGAACCTGCTGAGACAGACCGGCCACGATGTCACTGTCTCCTCACTCTGTCTGCAGGTAGGAGGACAGATCCCGCAGGACTGTTAGTGAGGACAATACCACTTGCTTTAACAGGAGTTGGGTTTCTTTTCAAAACAAGAATGAGATTTTAATGTTGGGCTCACACATTTACAACAAATTATACATTTGTGGTCATCTAGGTGTAGTTTAACAAAAATTTCACTAAGTGAGAAGTAGTAACAGCCATATGTTTGTACAGTGACATGTGAAATGTGCAGGAACTTTTTGAGGGTGTGTGCTGTTTGAATTTCATCCATTTTGTTTCTTAAGGAAGCGAGGTGTTGCCTGAGTGTTTGCCCAAGCATTAAATGTCATCCAAGTGAAAGATCATATCTGGTTATGTTGCAAACACTAACCAAAAAAGTTACCAAGAATATTCCATCCATGCAATTCCTTTCACTTCCAACATCACTGTAAAAACATTATGTCGCTTTTCATCTGATTTGTAATTTTTGTAGGATTTGCCCCTGTATAAGGAGCGACTGGAAGTGACCTTTTATGCAGGCCAGTATCCTCTTATCTGATTATAAATCATTTACAGAAAATCTATTTATTGAAGGAGTTGGTCAGTGTGTGTGTGTGTGTTTGTGAATTTCATGTGACTTGACTTTTCACACCTTCCACCCTTCAGGTCGCTACAGCAGTGGCACAGACAGGAAGTTCGCTCAGCTGGAGGACGTGTTCAGGAAGTTTCCTGGGACGCCCATCAGCATCGAGATCAAAGAGAACAATCATCAGCTAATTAAAAAGGTGCAGCGCAACCCCAAATGAAGAAACTAAAAGTTATTTCTTAGTAGTTTCCCAAATGATATGGAACAAATAAACCCAAAACGAGGCACTTTTTCCTGTTTTTTCCAATGAGCTCCTGAGATGTAATGATATTCACAGCTTGTCTTGCATTTAGTGGCTGCAGACAGTTACATGTGCATATATGATTTATATGTGTGTAGTTCTACATAAACAAAAATTATTTGTTTTCATTTATTTATAGTTAACACAATAAGAAACACAATTTCCTACATGATTAATAAAGTATTCTGATTCTGATTAGCCAGTTTGCTTTCTGTCTGCAGGTGTCAGATTTGGTTAAAAGCTACAGCAGGGAGGAGATCACTGTGTGGGCCTCTGTGGATTCCACTATCCTAAAAGAATGCCGCAAAACGGTATGTCAACCAGCTGGGGGAGACAGAGTCTCCAATGCAGCAATATCACACTACATATGTACCAAACATAAACATGGTTTTACCCCCTCTTTTAATGCACTTGTTTAGAAATTTAATGATTGGATGATTTCTGAAAATCAAATAGAATTACAAGTTTTTGCATCCTCACCCTACACATTCATTAAAAACTGAATTTCTCTGCTTCCTTGCAGAATGACTCCATGCCATACAGTTTCTCTATGAAACGAGGTGTGCTGCTTTTGCTTCTCTTCTACAGCGGCCTGCTTCCCTTCGTGCCGCTGGGAGAGAGTTTACTGCAGTTCTACCTGCCGCGCATCATCAACAGGTGGGATTTCCTGTTAAAAGGTCCAATTCTGGCACTGAGCTCAGACTTTGATATTCTTTGTCTGTCCTCAGTGTGTTGGAAATTAACATCTGATTTTGATTAATCTAGCACAGGGTTATCTTCTGTTTATTGGATTTTGATATATTTTTTATGTTTAATGCAAGATTACAGAAAGTACAGATGTTTTTTTTTTCCCCATCTCTGCATGCTGAAGGACTTACATTCCAGAGAGAAGCATCCTGACGAACAGCCTTGTTCTGTCCTTGTTAGCAAAGTAAGTCTAGTTTTAAAAAAGAAGCACAACCAGCTTAGTCTAAAAAAATTTACTGTGTAATAAACAATGGGCTTTGCTATAAAGCAGGAAATGGAAAAAGGAAATTGCTCTCATGGAAATAATCTGCAAATTACATGGTGCAATGTTTTATTAAACGTTAAAGTCAACAGATAAATTTCCAAGTCAAACACAAGACACAGATGTTATTATGTAAGCAAAGCTCAAGTTCAGAAAGTGCTGCAGATTATATAATATGTGTTTTTATTTATTTTTTAATGCCTTAATTTCAGATTGACTATGAGGAAAAGCCTTTTCAGACACCTTGCAGCCCGTGGAATACAGGTATGAAACCATCCCTTCAAGTCTTTAGATGGGTGATAAAGCAATGTATTTATAAAAGCTGAAATGATATAGAAACTGTCATTTAAAACAAAATATGCTAATTACCATATAATTTAGGCTTCATACATATAATAAATAGTAAGAAGATGCCATTTGGAATGTCACAACCAATTATTTGTTTATGTGTTTAAAATAAATTTCTGTTTTTTTATTTAAAAGCATGAGCAACAAAAGCCCTAAAAAGAATAATAATGCACTAGTTTAGAAATAAATAATTTAAACTGCTGAAACATCTCACAACAAATGTCAATAAATGGTAGCTGTTGATAAGGAGGTTTGTACCATTTTGTGGGCGGGCAAATAGTTCAACAATTTAAGGAGGATTTTTCTCAAAATTAAATTGAATCAATTTTAGGGATTTCTTTTTCCATCTGTGATGCATAACAGTGATAAAAGATTCAGCAAATAAATATAATTATCTCTACATAAGGGACTAGACTTTCCTAGAAGACTTAGACTACTTTATAATTTATTTCATACTTAAAAAAACAGAAATTTGCCTTGAGGTCTGGCATAAAGACAACACAAAAACATAGAATAAGATATAAAATAAAAATCATTAAAAGCAGAGCATAATAATAATAATAAGTAAATAAAAGCAATGAAGCAACTTATTCCACTGAGTTAAATGGCAGCGTAGCAGAAATATAATAATAAATTAGATATACAAAAATTATAAATGTTCAAAGAGTTCTTTATTTACAATGTCCACATTTTGGAGCCATTCTCTTGGCCAATGGGACATCAGCTGCACCCTGATGGCCAGCGGGATCTTGAAAAATCTGGACTACTTTTTCTGGCTTATTGTCTGATGATGTAACTCCTGAAGTGACAGTTGCTTTTGTCCAACTATCTTGCTGGCTTGATTAATGATTTGCATCAGTTTCTTTTGTTGTTTCAATGAAGGATTTCCAACACTATTAGTTGGTGATTTGTAGACTATGTGGTGGCTGGTGTTAAAGCACCCCCGTTTCCTGAAAAGAGCTAGGTACAGTCTCCCTTTTTTTTTTTTTTTTGTTTTTGTGAATGTAATTGACAGTTTCCCAAAAGGAAAGCTGGTCATTTATTATTGTTTCCGGGTATTTTAAAATGAGTGACATGCTCCACAGCCTTACCTTTTATCTTGACTGGCATGAAGGCAACGTGGACCCTGTACCAAACAAAAATGTTTTGGCTGTAGAAATCTAGCATGATCTCTGAGACACTTCTAAAAACTACTGACAATAAAGACCAGTTCTTACTGCATTTACTAACAAAAATTCCCCCTTTTCTAAATTCATCAAAAGTAAATTGCTCTTTGGTTGGGTTAATCAAAATGTATTATTTTGCGGGATATTATGGTTGCTGTGTCCTCCAGGAGAGGGTCATCCAGCTTGTTGTTATCACAGTTCAGACGCTGTCACGCTGGTAACTGTGTTGTTATTTTGGAGCAACATGGTCTTTTTTAAGGGAAAGGCCTTCTCAGTTAGATGATGGCAAACCTCATTCTGCACATTCACAAGAGTTGAGGTGTAAACTGGTCTGCCTCCAGACAAGACCCTCTTAAAACATTTGCCTCAATATGAAGCAATAAAAAAAATGTAAAATATCCTTCTGGTTCTGGTTCTATTACTGAGAACTTTCTAACAATCTTTCATTTAAGTGTTTGTTCCTACATGTGAAGAGGAATGGCTTACTGATCCAAGAGGAAAAAGTTCAAATCATTCTACCATAAAAACAAAAACAACATTCTAAAACAATGAATCCATTTTTTTTTCTTGTTGCTATGCAGCTAAACACTGCATTTTCAACTACAAGACCTCATTCAACCCTCTAGTGCTATGATGCAACACAGAAAACCCTTCTGCTATGACTGTGACTTTTCTGAATTGCATCACTTCTGTCATCCCTGCTGTGATGAGATCACCTCCATTGTTAGACTATGAGTGGTCACTGAAGAAAAGTGTCCATGTAATGAAGTTACACACTCTGGTCTTTATTCATTTAAACATACATAAGCAGGGAAGAACATGCATTCCCGCTGTTATCTACATAAACAGAAAGAGACGGTTTTATTGATTTGTTTTACCACAGTTAAACAGTTCACTTCTATAACTGATGGAAGTATCTCATAATACCAATTTATTTCCCATGCAGTATGTGATCTATTGTAATACAATAATTTATCAGATATTTTTTATTTTAAGAAAGAAACATTAACCTGAAATTGAAACTGCTTTTTCTCCAATATGATAGAATCAATCACACATAACTGGACAATATATAAAACACAAGGATATGGATTGTACATGTTAGTATAAATGTCCACACTGTAGCCTAAACATGCTCCTTGATGTATTTTTTCTGATAACCATGATGACTTAAATGACCAAAAGTCCAAAAAATACTCCTTTTATAACTGTAACTGTATGTCTGTAACTACAGGTACATTTATTTGTTTGCAATGAAGAAGAAGACATAAAGGCAGCCCTGGATGTGGGAGCCACAGGAGTGATGACTGATTATCCAACTCTACTGTCAAACTACTTTGCCAGAAACGGAAGACAAGACTGATGCTGAACTTTGGTTCAGTCAGCTGTTGTAATGGCTTAGCAAACACAGATTTCTTTTAAATAAGGATTGTATAAGTGCACGATATGGGGGAAAATAATAATAAAAATAAGTGTCAGATCCATTTCCTCAACCATGACAGGATTAGTTGAGGCCTGGATCAATTAAACATCATGCAGCAGGAACAAAGCAGTCATTCAGCTCTTTGATCATGAGAAACTCTTAATCACTGCTGACAGATTAATCACTGCTGTTTGATCACTTCTACTGTATAACTACAATCAGGTCAGTATGTAAAAAAAAAGTCACTGATTTTTGTCTGTAGCAAATTACAGGAGTTAATATTTAACCAGCTCTACTGTGTCACCTGGCAGCCCACGACAAGCCTATAAATAAACGTGAGTTTGTTTGGACTGTCTTTGATGTTATTTTCTGGTACTTTTGATTTGTCAGAGAAAGTGCTGAACTACTGAAATAAATTATCTCAAGCAAATTACTCCACTTGCTTTAGAATTTAATTGTTTTGGTTTTTGTTGAATTGAAATGAAACACAAATAGCATAGGAAACTGAAGAAATGCTTATTGATTGATAGTACTGTGTGGATGCATATATACTATATTCATATAGATATACAAATATGCATATATATTCTTATAAAGGGTAGTGTATATATATATTTTTAATACAGTTATTTTTCCTTAAACCAAAAGTTTATAGTTGCAGTGAAAATTACATGTGCCCTTGTTTTCACAGGCAGCCACGGTCAAAGTCTGGCCACGCTGCTGAGATAATAATCGACCAGTCTGTTGGTGAAACAAAGGCTGTATTTTCTGCTGGGTTGAGTAGTGTAATGACCAAGTTAATGAAACATAAAGCAAAGTGAGTTCTTGAATACATTAGATCCAAAGTGAAAAAGTTTGAATAAGTGACTCTTGAAAACAAGATGTCATTTGAAGTATTGCTAGGAATTTCTTAAGAATTTTTTTTTCTGTTCATATATAATGTGGAGTTTACATTTCCACAGATCAGAAAGCATTTTGTAAACACTTTTAAAATGGATTTTTGGTGCAGACCTCCTTATAGACCACTCCTTTGAGAAACTGAAATAGTTGATTAGTTATTTAATCCAGTAGGATGTTAATTGGCTTGTTTCTCTTT
>CM047976.1:19168527-19179784 GCA_026261665.1 Melanotaenia duboulayi
GTAAAACAGTAGAAACCGAATAAAAACAAGGAATAATGATGATAATGGTTGACTTTAAGATGAATACTTACTCAAGCTTTTTGCAGCTCACTCATTATTTGACACAAATGTTTTAAAACGTAAATGCTCCTAAATTAAAAAGTAACGTCTCAGATTTTGCAGAGATCCATTATGAACATTAGAGTTTCTGTGACCGCTCATACAGCAAAATGTCATCCTCTGTGAATGAAATAAAAAAGAAAACCTTTCTTGGACTTGTTCTTTGACAGAAACTTTAACTCAGATTAAAATAATTAAACAGGTGACCCTGGACAGGTTACTGGCTTATCTTAGGACCAACAAACTCACCGCTAGGGAGAATTTAGAAACATCAACAAGAACCCACAGATGCACAGGGAGGACATAAAAACTCCACACAGTAAGTGCTTGGCAGTGGTTCAAGGAACCTTTTTGCTGTAAGGTAAGAGAGCTAACCACCACTCTACTGTGCAGCCCTGTATGACATCAGCTGATGGAAATGGCATATACACTCAGAAAAGTCAAAAATATGCAACCCTAACATATAAAGAGGAGAAAACCAGGTTGCAGAAGGCCACAGAGAAGCAGTATGGACTGTGCAGTTTTGGATTTCACTATTTAGTGATAAATCACTTTTGCATGGAAATGCTGATACTTTTGATTGGTGCAAGTCTAGTTAAACATTTAAAGGTGAATACCCGAAGAAAAAAAAATCCACTTTTAAGGGTTAATGTTAGGTAAAGCATCTGGTAATACAGCAATCATTACAGGTGTAAACTGACACTTTTCTCATCCCCATCAGTCCAGAGGTTTGGCGATGCTGAGGTCATTTTTCAGGTTGATAATGGATCTTGCAACAAAAAAAGAGCATTGAAGCTTTTCTACAGGACCAACATATCATTTCAGTGTCATCTCAGTCTCATTAAAAACTTAGTGGAATTTTTCACAATGACCAGGGTCCAGCCTGAGACGCTGATTTATCAAGAGTAAGAGCTGGAACCTGTTTATTTTTTTGTTTTTTAATCCATGTTAATTAAAAATTGCCCTTTGGTCATTTATCATTTACAAAACTTGTTGTTGAATCAAATTATTTTTTCTTATCTATGATTTTCCAAAACTAAATAGCTGAACATCCAACAAAAGTGAAGATTTCAGCATTTTTTCCATGTTGTAATCATCCCTGCAAACCAGAATTAGATTTAACAAGTGTAAAAGATGGATGGATAAATGGATAGAATAATCTTCATTGGCTGCACATGCAAAGAAGTAAATGCAGTGTATAACCTGACCAGGATATACATGCTGCCAGACTTCAATCCAATTATTTTTTTTTCCTTTAAGTGAAAGGTTGAAGCCACACAACCTCTCCCCTCAATTTTTGAAAGGCAAATTAAACATTGAGTTACTTTACATGTGGTACAGGGTGAATTTATTCCACTTATTTACTGTAGTACCTTCAAGTTTTGAACTTACCATGCTTAAAAGAAACCTCCATGGGATCATTTGCAGGTGCTGACAGTAAACTCTCCAGATACTTAACACTGCACTAAAGTCCCCAACAATATTAACACTGAAGGAGACAAGACGTTTTGCAGATGGAAAACATACAAACATACAGAGATTCATTCATTTATTAGAATATTAGAGAGAAATATGACTTGGATTAAGTTCAGACCACATTTTGTGAGTTTTAGATTAATAAATCCTGTAAATACAGAGGGTTTCACAAACTTGTTTTTTTGCAAATCTACAGCCGTATTTTGACATGATTATTAAAAGGAATATACTGGGAACAGACACTGAACACGGGGAGCGAATCAGACAAGTTTATACAGACATTTTTGTTGTTACTTTCTGCTTATGGACTGCACTGCAAAGGATTGAGATTAGAGTTAAATCTTGCTGATTAACAACAGATAGAACAAGGATTTAAGAAAGCATACACACAAAATATTGTTGCATAAACAGATCAGTACAAAAAGTGAAACAATAAAACTATTGGCATAGAAAATCACTTTTTAAAATGCTATAAAACAAAACCAAAAAAAGGTGTGAGAAAAAAGTTATCTAAAGAACGTCTGAATGACTAGCTGTTCTGATAACCAGAATTAATTCATCTACACTATATAGATGGATGTTGCCACCAGAAAAACCGTTAGACATAAAAAATAATGAGTAATTTAAGCAATCAGGGGTGTAACTTACAGATTATTAATATTCCGTAACAGACAAAAAATAAAAAAATTTAGTTTTTAGAAGACTAAAATCTGCAAAGTGCATTCAGGTTTGTCTTTAATAAGAATATCCACCAATTCTCGCTTTGACAACCTAATAAAAATAAGTAGATGCCAGTGAAACAGGTAACCGACTACTTTGGTGACACACTGGTAATATTTAGGTTCAGAAAGACACATTGTTTGCATACAAGACACAGAAAATATCAGCTTTTCACAAAAGCCCCATTTGTAAATATACCATGACCATCAAAATTTGGCCGTACTTGACGTCAGTGTTACACTGTACATAACATTCCTGCACGTCACTAATCCTCGTAAACAAATGGCAACAAACTGCTAGATATTAAAATACATCATATATTTGCACCTATACCGGACTGGTCTGGATACTGAAAACATGATAACATGAAGATGTCTGAATGGCATGAATACAGATCACAGTAAATAATGTGCAGGCAGAAACACAGTTTTCCAGCGATGTACCCCTCTGCTCTATTAATCGTAGTTATTTTCTTTACTACTGAATAACACTGAAGTTGAAAACAGCTTGAGGCAGGAAGGTAACATCAGACCGGATGCCTCAGAACAGTAATGTCTGCCAGTGTTTAAGAGGAGGTAGGATTCAAGCTGTCCAGTCACGTCCAGCGGCATCTTTTCCTCTGATAGGCTTCAGGATCGGATGTACAACCCTCAGAGTCACTCTCAGAAAGGGATGGTCCAGCCAAAGGGGGGCCAGGCAAATGTGAGGACTGCTCAGGTCCATCTGAGGTTTCTCCTGTGGTGCCACCATTTAGACTGAGCACCCAACCCAGTTTGTTGTGGAGCAGCTGACGCAGGCCTGGCGGCAGAGGTAACACATCCAGGGTATCTATACAGTCTGGTACCAGCTGGCGAAGACGGGCACAGCAAAGGTACAGCAGTGACGTGGGCACAGAGCACGATCTGATCACCTTCATACTGCTCTTGGCTGCTGTGGAGCAGGCCATCGGATATAACCTCTTATTGTGTAGCTCTGTGGCTGCAACACCTAGATGAAAGAAGATAAACATGTTAAAACAGCCCACCGTTTCTCCTAAAGGCAAAGGAAAATCAGTTTAGCCATTTTAGCTTAAAACAAGGCCTAATAAAGTGACAGAGTTATAACAAGTACGGGCTTAATGTGCAGACTTTCAGCTCTTTAACATGGAAACCTTTCCTCTTCGAAGGTTCAAATGATGTAATAAACACAGTTGATTCACGTGTATGCAAGGCTGTGCAGGATTATTACTTTAAATTCTTTCTTAATTTTTTTAGAAAAGGCACTGATAGTTATTCTTTATATGGACAAATGGCAACATCTTCCAATTTTGCTTTCACATAATTTATATTTTAACAGTGCTTTGCAAGCAGTTAGTTGCATAGTTATTTTTTTAAGGACTCTGGTGCCCTCTAGACATGAGCATGTGCATACTTGTTCTTGGTTAACACTGCTGCGTTATTTCAGTAATCAGGTGATAACTATTTTTCATAAAGAGCTATATTATTTTTTTTTTTAAAGTACATCACACTATAGATTTTAAACTATTTAAATGTGACACCTTCACTTTCAGGGATAAGAAATCAACTCCTAAACACCTGTTGTTACTCCCTTTATAGCATTTCAGTGTTTACAAGGTCCACTGGGAGCAAATCAAGGTGTCTGATTACTTTCTATTTGACTTTGCACCTTACTAGCCTGCACATAATCTAACAAGGACTTTAATATAAACATTCTTTTCATGTCCACTCAGTGGACTAAATCCTTTCTGATCAAATATTTAATTTAATTATTGAGGTATTTATTTTATGATAAACACCGTCTGTAGCTGTATTCCTTTTGCTTAACTTCAAGTTACAGTACCTCACATTTATAATCTCTATTCTTTTCTGGACTGGTCTCTTTTCACACTGTGCTATTTTCTGTCTTTCTCCACTTTGCAATCAGCTGGTAGAAGTTAAATGTCTTAAGGAAACCTTCAATGAAATGCATCAATATTTTTTTAGTAATCAAGAAATTTTAGGGCCTTTTCACATGGCGTGCTGCTTCAACCAGGCTCGGGCACGTTTGGTAATGTCAGTGCCATAACACTAGGTGGCAGTATTGAGGAAACTAAGCTGATAGCTAACAACCGAGGAAGTAACAAAGCCTTACGTCATCAGCAGTTTTAAATCAAAGACGGCAAATACAAGGAGAAGAAGATGAACTCCAGCACGTTTGTTTGCTTTGAAGCTAATGCGGTTTCCTGCTAAACTTGCCGGTAGGGTCGAGTGTTGATTTGGTCACTTCCGCTTGTAGCCCACATGTCACGTCCGGCACAGCCTGGTTGTGTTCACAAAGCACTGATCCGTGCCCGAGCACGTCATGTGAAAAGGCCCTTAGTCCCTCAGAGTAACCCAACTCAAACTCCAATCAGACATCTGTGCAACGTAATTACTTTAATCAACAGTGGACTTTGTACCAACCTATACACTTTCGATTTTTGAAGAAAGTCAGTGTGCCGTGCCACGTGTCCAGATGAACTCCAATGATAGATCCTTGTCCAAACCGGGAGGAGAAGTTCACCTTGTCACCTTTATGGTGCAACAAGCCTAAAGAAAAAAAAGAGTATATATTTAAAAAGAGATCCATTTCAACAAGTTTCTCTTATATCATCACACCTCCTGTGAATCTTACCTGTGTAAGAAAGACCCCAACTGTCTGCATCTTTTCCCAGCAGGCTGCAGAACGTATGCCTGTATTTGTCTAAGTTGACATCAGACGTTCCAATACCAACCATCTGTTAAGAAATGAATAATCACTTAGGCACAAATAAACTTTTGCTAAGTCTGATTACAGTAAAGAAGTTGGGAGGTTTACCATGTCTGTTCCATACACTGGAGATGTCATCTTTATTTCCCAGAAGTGCTGGCCTTCAGTCAGCTCTTTAGAGCCACGGATCGCTGCTGTACCACAGCTATACTCTGAGTGGAAGTTCACTTTGCGATTGTCGCAGCTCAGTAATGTTGCTGTTGATCGGCTGCTGGCATCCCAAACCCAGTCAAACTCTAAAACATGAGAGATTGTGTATTTAAGGCAAGTGACATAAGACTTCAAATGTTACTGTTAACCAGTGTTTTGGTGAATATCAATAAGCACATAATGATATTACAGCTATGATATGATTCTGTAGCAGTGGTTCAGAAAAAAAAGATAGAAAGGCCTATAAATAATGACATAGCTGCTTCCAGTTTTAGTAATTTCTTGAAATACAGTAGTTGTCTTGGACCTTGGTCATCTTCTCCACAGCGGCAATCTTTAATTTGGTGAAAACCTCGAAGACGAGGGTTGTAGTTGGTTTCTGCCTGGGAATCACAACCACAGTAGGATTCTCCTGTAACAGGCACTGCACTGGGGACTGGAGGAATCATCACTGTTGAAAAGTCTGCTTCTGAGTCTGAATCACTGTACTTCCAGGCAAAAAAAATCAGAAAGACAATTAAAAGAAAATTAAAAGTCAGCAGCAGTGTTTATATAAGTAGACTGCACAGATTTTATATCAGTCTGTAAAGGGACAAACTGCGCATTGCATTTGAAAAATAGATACATGCATTTCTGAAGCTTTACAACTGAAGTCAGAAACTGCAGGACTCTACAAGAACATGTGCCTAATGTAAATAAACTCTGTGTTCGGGCAAGTGGAAAACATCATGCAGTTGTAATAGGCTGTGCTGTTTGCTGTCACTGTTTGCTGTCACTGTAAATGCCAATTAATTAATTAAAGCCTCATCACAAATTGTCTTGAACTCAAAAATTCACTGAATATATTTCCCGCTAAATTAAAGTGAGGATCAAACAGAAAAGCAATTTGAAATGAGGATCGTCCGGCTGATATATCGGGCCAATATTTGTGTTTTTTTTACTAGTATTGGCATTGACCGATACGCGAATGCGTATCAGCATGATTTTACAGAAAGGCGTCCACAGACAGCTCTTTGTTGTTGGAGACGCCACAGTCACAAGCAGGGCATGCGTCTCCTCCCCCACTAACAGAGTGCTATNTCCACAGACAGCTCTTTGTTGTTGGAGACAGTCACGAGCAGGGCATGCATTACTCCTCCCCCACTAACAGAGTGTTGGTGGAAAGTCTGCTGCATCAGTTTCAAAACAATGATAAGTTTTAAACTTTGTGCACTTTACTGAGTACACTAAAGGAAATTATATTTGTTATGAAATAATCTTGTACGCCATCAGCGTTTTTTAGTTCTCTGACAGCAGAATGATTTCACGCATNGTACACTAAAGGAAATTATATTTGTTATGTAATAATCTTGTACGCGATCAACGTTTTTTAGTTCTCTGACAGCGGAATGATTTCACGCAGAAGCTGATCAATCAGAGTGATCAGCTGATTAACAGACAACAGTTACCTTACACTGATCTATAAAGTCAAATAAAAGAGTTTCAGTAGAGTAAAAACTCCAGAGTTTTAAACCGTCTTGTTTTTTTCTATGAAGTCTCGAAGTGGGGAGAGAGAAAAAGAAAAGGCACCGGCAGCAGGTGAGGCAATGCTGTGCAGCAGGAGAAGAGACCTGATCTGCTCTGGCTGTGACTTCTAAATAGTTGTTTTAGCCTCATAGTAAATAGTGTAAATTGTCACAGTATAAATATTCTTGCCTTCTTTCCACGTGCACGTGCTGCTTCATACATGGTGGTAGCGTGCATGTGGTTGATACAACTGTGATGGAGAGAGAAGGCAAAATATTTCTGGTTCATAATCTCCGCTGGACGTTCTTCTGCCAGCTAACTGTAGAAACTACAGAGCTGCTGGGTTTTAGTGCACTTCTTTATTTTATGGATGTTTATTCCTGCACAGTCCAGTTTTATGTAAAATACAGCATCGATTCATCTCTGCATATCATCCTTTACAGAATACTTCCACATTATCTGATCCAGAACATCAGGAGTCTAAAAGTACAACAGCACAAAATCTTGTGCACCATTTGTTAAAAACATTTTTAATGTTTCTTAAAAAAAAAGACTTGTAACATTATTGTTATTGTCATTTTTATGACAATTAATTTTATAAAGCAGTATCTGTTCCAAATATCAGCTCAAGAAAATCGGCAGCCCGTATCAGCCATCGGCCAAGGCTGATGAGAAAATAAAAAATCGGTATCAGCAACGACCCTAAAAAATCCATATCCCTAATTTGAAGATTTAATAAAGTTATCCTATTCTTAATCATTTTAATCAGCTTAAACTTCAGCAAACTCATCTTTCTACTGCAATCATCCCCTTCTTTGCACGATCTGTGAATTCCTGTCTCTAACTGGCTAGTTTCGGAGAAACTTGTGATTTGCCAATAGGTTAAATGGTTAAAGGCTAAGTGAAAGTGAAAGTGTCAGGCCCTAATCCAAACACAGGCAGACTAGGGCAGAATACCAATGGGTGGGTAACAGGGGCAACATGTGGAACTCTGATGAAAACAGCAGAATGGAAAAAAGAGCTGATTCATAAACGTTACTGAAAAGCAGTACATGATTATTTTGGCACAAACATTTACCCACCAGTATAGCAGATAGCCTTCATAGAGTTACTTGTTTGGGGAAAAAAAATCTCCACTCTTGACTGGTGTTAATTTCAGATAATTTCCTGATGACACATTTTATCTACTGTATCATTATGCGCAATAACTTGCATTTCCACTGATGCCTCACACCTCTTCACAGAATGTATGCTTACCTCTAGGCGGTCATAGCTCCATTCCTCAGTTTCAGAGGCCAAAACAAGAGCCCGAGCATCAGCATCCCGGCGTATCCCACCCCAAACATATCGCCATGCACGGCTGTTCCTGCTTCGCCTCGACATGGCAGCAACAGAGTCTCACAAGTAGAATAGCTTGCCACTGAATCACGTTTAAGTCCAGAGGTTTGAAGAACAGCATTAGACTAAATGCTGAAAAACAACAGGACAAGATGATTATCCTAAAAGGCAACAATAAAGATGACTGTCAGATAACCAGAGCTTCCTTTTAAATGGCTGCTTTCAGATTTTTACACATTTATGTGCACAATGGGAGAATGTACTTATTTGTCCTCAAATGCCAATGAATGACTACACTTTGTGTTTTGCTTAGTTTTTTGTTTTTCTAACAATATAATTCTGGTTTCTTTGTTATTTGTTACTGAGAAGTACTGTAATTTAATCATATTTGCGAGAACTAACGTGTAATTGCAGTCGATCTGAGGTCAAAAACATAATATTATAGACAACATATCTTGATAAACAAATTTTGTGAAAACAACATGAAAGAATGCACAATAGAAAACACATTTTTATAAAAACAGTTCACAAATAAATATTTGCAAAAGCAATTAGATGTCACAAAACAGAAAGCAATCAAAGTTAAGAAGACACAATAAAACTTATAAATATTTAGCTGCTTTAGGGGTTCTAGCTAAATGAGTATCTTAAAATATGTTTTCCAAAATGTCATTGTAGTTCCACTAAAGATCCACAATACTGTACATATTTCTANCCAAAATGTCATTGTAGTTCCACTAAAGACCCACAATACTGTACATATGTCTAACACACACACACACACACACATATATATACTACATGCTCAACACTGATATATTCCTACCCAATTTAAAGGAACATTGCAAAAACATCAAGCCCATTAACACATCATCCAAACTACATCACGTAATTCTACCTTATTAACTGTAGTTTCATAATTATTCACAGATCATATATATTAGCTGGAACTCAACATCAAATGCGCTATGTTTTCTTCCCAACTACCCTTAGACATTCTTAGCACACAGCCTGGCTAAGACGAGAAGCTAACGCTAGCTAACTCCTGAGATTCAGTCCGTTAAGCTCCGCAAGCATTAGCATGTTAACAGGCTAAAACAAAGCCCAAACATTACTATTTATGCCGGTTCGTTACCATTATGGTGTATTTAAATTGCCATATTGGTGGTTAGTATGGTACATTAACGTTTTATTAGACAATCAGTTGACAGGACCTAGCTGGTGATGCTAGCGTAATGTAGCTAGCTGTTGTTAGCTGCCTGCTGCTATCAACCAGGAATCAAAAGGCTCGCGTCAACGTTACCTGTATGTTGTTGACTAGTTGCATCACTTAAAACCGGCAACACCAACGAGATGATGCTCCTTGACTTAGCGTAATACTAGATGGTTAAAACACTACAATTGAATAAGTGAATCGCCTCGTCTCATTTCGTTTTTCCATGACCTACTTCCTATTAGTGTGACCGTAAACAATAACAGCCAACTCAGAAGGAGCTCGCGCGCGGCACATCACGCTCCTTCACATCGAAGTATTCAGTCTATTAAATTAAGCGATATTATTAAATTCCCTCAGCCTATATAAATGTTTTACATTTAAATTAATGCATATATATGAAGTTCTACCCACAAAATAAACACATTAAAATAAAGTGGATAATATTTTTAATGACAAAAACAAAACGTGTTTAAATTAATTTATGTTGTCATAATAAATCTGTCCTGTGTGCAGATGACAAAGCAAATTTAGCGTGATGAGAGACAGCTATGTAAGTCTCTGAATAGAAAAGAAAAGTTAGACATTGTGTAGGGTTCACGTTTGTGGCTGTTACAGGATTTGCTTTAATTCCTTTAAAATGGATTTTGTCTCTATGAAATGTGCCTGACTAAATGCTTAAAAAAACAAAATCTAGTCTTTATAATTCATGAATTCATAAATTAGATGGGATTAAAACCTTAAATAAATTAAATAATACAAAAAAGTCATCCATCCATCCATTTTCTACTGCTTATCCGGGGTCAGGTTGTGGGAGCAGCTGCCTAAGCAAGAAAGCCCAGACTTCCCTCTCCCTGGCCACATTCACCAGCTCGTCCAGGGGATCCCAAGGCACCCAGGTCAGCTAAGATATGTAGTCGTTCCAGCATATCCTGGGTCTTCCCCGGGGTGTCCTCCTGGTGGGATGTTCCCAGGACACCTCACCAAGGAGGCGTCCAGGAGGCATCCTGACCAGATGCCCGAACCACCTCATCTGGCTCCTCTTAATGCGGAGGATCAGTGAATCTACTCTCGCCCCTCTCGGATCACAGAGCTTCTCACCCTATCTCTAAGGGAGAGCCAGCCACCCTGCGGCTGAAACTCATTTCGGCTGCTTGTATTCGCAATCCTGTTCTTTCAGTCACTCAACATAGCTTGTGACCATAGGTGAGGGTAGAAACATAGATCCACCTGTATATCGAGAGCTTTGCTTTTTGGCTCAGCTCCTTCTTCTTTACCACAACAGACCAATGCAGAGTCAGCATCACTGCAGAAGTCATGCCGATCCGCCTGTCAGTCTCCCACTCTTTCCTTCCCTCACTCGTGAACAAGACCCAGAAATATTGACCTCTTCCACTTGGAGCAGGACTTCCTTCCCGACATGGAGAAAACACTGCCCTTTCCAGCTGAGGACCATGGTCTTGGATTTGGAGGTGCCAGTTCTCATCCCAGCCACTTCACACTCAGCTGCAAATATCTCCAGCAAGAGCTGAACATCATGGCCGATGAAGCCAACAGAACCACATCATCTGCAAAAAGCAGAGACCCAATCCTGAAGCCACCAAATCAGATCCCCTCAATCCCTCGGATGTGGACTTGGAGAAGGTTAAACGCCTTCTTCAAGTCCACAAAGCACATATAGACTAGTTGAGGAACCACACTGCTCCTCTTCAATCCGAGGTTCGACTATCTGACAGACCCTCCTCTCCAGCATCCCTGAATAGACCTTATCAGGGAGGCTAAAAAAAGCATCAAAGACAACTGAGAATTTCTATAGAAGAAGAATTTAATAGTTTTCATAGTTTCATAGTAATAACTGATTTTCTCTTGTGTCTACAATCTGTGAGCACAAAAGTTACATTTGCAACCTAAATTTAGTGTACTATTCGTTAATGGAAGAATAAGCACTTAGGGGGACTTTGTAATATA
>CM047976.1:19188010-19198923 GCA_026261665.1 Melanotaenia duboulayi
CTGATACATTTGTTGATGAACAGTTAAACAAGATTTCCTGAAGAGGCAGAATTAAGAGAGATTGTTTTTTGTTTTTTACTTATCTGAATTTAAAAATCATCATGTAATCACTGAGGAGGTTTTTTACTTTGTTAAATGATTAGAGTCTATTGTACATCAGACAGCTGATGATGTTTAAGTTTAAGATGGTGAGGCATTTTTGTTGTAGGCATAGTCTCTGGAGTTTGGTTGAGTCTTACATCTCAAACATTTTCGTCGACTCTGCGTTACAGAAACGTGATCCACGGCAGCGACTCCGTGGAGAGCGCCCAGAAGGAGATCTCTCTGTGGTTTCGTCAGAATGAGCTCCACCGCTGGGAGAGCAGCAACCTTCAGTGGATCTACTGACGTGTCACACCATCCTGTGTGTAAACTAGTGGTTTTTAATGGGTGGAGTTACAAGAAGAGTCTCATCATACCTCAGATGAATGTTTTTTTCTTTCTTTTTTTTGGCGTTAGTTTGTAGCTACATAGAGAAGAGTTATCGTTGCCTTGCTGCATTTCTTCGTTTACATTTTTGTCTGAATTATGGTGAGACTACCGGAACAAAAAAAAGTGCACTAAAGCAATAACTTTTCTGTTTTTAAGCAATAAATTAAACTCGATGCAATAAATTGGTGATTGATTCCGCTCATCCTGAAATGAGATATCTTGGTAAAAGCTGCATTTAAATATGCCGTTAACTTATTTTAAAAGGCACAGGAATTTTGAAACGCATTATATTTGCATATTTGTATTAAAACTGATGTAAAATGTTATGTTATACAAAATGGTTCAGTTTCCATATCCAGATTTTTGCACTTAAAAAAAGGTTATTTGCAATTTTAAAGGTGGAAACTCCACCAGTTGTTCTCATTAAATGATATTTTGTTTACTGTACCATTCATTTAAAGTCTGCAGGATTGTTACAAAAGATCTCATGGAAGTACTTGAATGTAAAGTTTCTAGCTTTCAAAGAGACACTAGCTTGTAGTGTGGTTTTGTAGCTTCACGCAACATTGCTAGCAGTCTGTGTTTCCACTTTGTTAAACTGCAATAAATGTTGCTTGCTAATATCAGGGCTTTTACTAAAACCTTGGCAGGGGAGTCTTAATCATGCTTTTATTAGTTGCAATGATGTCTTGAACATGAATTTCCCATTATTAAATCCTGGCTTTTTAAAATATTTTCTCATCATGTCATTGTGTAGAAAAACAAACGACTACCTGTTCAACTTGTTTGCTTTAAGCACACAAATATGTTTAATATTTAAGTCACACAGATAGAGATCAATGCACAAATTTCCATATTGAACAAAGAGGATGGGCTTCAGTGCGTCTGGAGATTTACAGTGATCCCTGTACATATCATAACAACATGCCACCGTTTACCTGCTCCACAAGGAACTGTCCCATTAGCAGCCAGTCAGAGAGAAAAGAGTAAAGTACTGACATTAAACTCAGCCACTTTCAAGGGATATGGACGTGCTCTGACCTTTGAGTCAAATCAGGCTGCTGCAGGTGCACCAGGTATTTCCTGGTGTTTCTAACCACACACTGCTGCAAAACGTCCTGAATTAGTACCGCTTAAATAAATATGACTGAGAGCTGCAATGCAAAGTTTTTCAGCCAAAAGAAACCCAACATCTGTTACTTATTGGATAATTTTAACATCCTATTTTGTCCATAACTGCTCATCCTCCACATTTTAACAGTCAAGCACATTTACCTTTAACACCATTTGTAAAGGTAAATGAGGCTTAAGGATACTGTTCACTTACACACATTGTCAAAGATTATGTTGAGCCATGATCTCGTGGCGTTTGTGTCCATTAATGGTATAAATGGTTACCAATAGCTGATTAGCTTGTTGACCTGGTTTCCGATGCAAATGTCAGTGTCTTCATTCACATTGCCATACCAGCTGCTCTTCTTTTTATTTATTTATTTTTCGACGCGTGTTGGGGGTCTGGGTTTGGCTTTGAAATGAGCTGGAGTTTTCACAGATGACAAACTAACTGGAAGAAGATGAGGAGCAACTCTGGGGCCAATGCAGGACAATCGAGGTAAATACAGGAGAATACAGTGTGTTTTCAAAGTGAGTATGAGATCGATAAAGAGGAGGGAGGTAGTAATGAAGCTGGGTTACAAGGCTCATGATGATAGTTACAATGCCCTGTGTGGGACAAACAGGATGGCAGGCAGATAACTAGATCAAAGGAGGTACTTCCAAGGCATCAGAGTTACAAGGTGAAGGGGCAGGAGGAGATATAATAGTTACAAGGAGCAATGCAGTTCAGAGAGTTGGATGTTTTTTTTTTTTGTTTTTTTGAGCCAAAGGGGAACTTTTACATAATCAGGGATAATTACAAGGTTTGGGTGGCTGGAAGCTTCTGGGGAGGAGGAAGAGACTTCATTAAACAGGTGGATGGGTGGGGTGTTAAAGCAGATCTAGGTGTCACTCAGGTATGTAAGACACCTGCCAGACAATGATGTGGCTTCGCTCAGCTTTGCTCAAAGCAGGTTTCATCTGCGAGGCTCCACCATTCTCTCCTTCCTCTGTCTCATCATCCTCACCATCACCTGAGGAAAAAAAACAGAGCTCATCAATTTCATTTCCACAGTAGAAAGTTGATAATATCAATTTTGTGTGATTAAGAGATGGTACTCTTTTTTTTTAAATCAGTGTTTCAGCATTAACTAACATTAAATGATACAGCAGCTGACTGAAAAGTGACTCCCAGTTCTTCCTGGTTTAGCCGCTGTGTCACAAAGCTGCACCTAACTCAGATGTGTGGTTTCTGCTCCATGGATATGTCATTGCTTACCAATGCGGAAGTCGATGTAGCCCTCTCCTCCGCTCAGCACCAACACATTGTGAACACTTTGCGCCTCGGTCTCTGTGGGTGCTGAGGAGTTCTGCCCTTCTGATGGACTGTCCAGAACACTGCCGTTTAGGGTGGCCAAAACATTGCCTGAAGAAATAAATACATAGAACAAATAAAACATCAGATTAATTCATTACAAACTATAAATAAACATGAACACCTAAACTGAGTTCCTTTTTGTTAAAGCAGATCTCAAGATCCCACTGACTTCATGTATACTGAGTATGAAATACAGGGTTATCACATTAAAGATCATCCTTCTTCCACCATTTGTCTTAGAGTCAAATTGGGTATTATCAGTTTTATTGACTTTATTTTCAAATGGTGAAAGAAGGATGATCTTTAATGTGATGGTATACAGAAATTAAGCAAGGATAATAAAGAGGTTATAAACATGTTTAAGTTAGCTCTAAAGCTCTAAAAACAAGCAGGTGGTCTTGGCTTTGTGCTTACCTGGTACAGAGACAAAGAACTTCACAGCATCGCGGTGTCCATGGAAACAGAGCTGGGCTTGTGCCATTGAGCAGTAAGGGATGAAGCTGCCGCTGCTCTTCTCAGAGCCGTCGTCACCGTACACGTGGATCACCCCACCGGATGATGTTGGAGACACTTTATTGGCTGATAGAGCATATGGGTGAGAAACCAGTCAGGAATCTTCACAAGCAAATTATATTTAGCAGCATCATAAGCACAAACACAAAACAAATACTTCTTAAAAATGTATTTAAAATTGAAAAATGCTTAAATAGACCCTCTTGCATGCAATGGATTGATTACAACTATGGTTTGTACTGATAAAATAATTCATAATAATAGATATCATGCAAAGCATCAAGAGTAAAAAATCCTCTCTGATAATAAAAAAAAAGAAACAGAGACCACACAGAATACTTTCTGTGTTCTTCAGAAAAATATTCTCAGATAGAAAAGAATGAATTGTGTGTTGAATATTTGCACCTGAATTACAGCATAGAAACACGCTGGCCTAGAAGCATGCACTACAGCCGATTTCTGTAGACAACTCTGTCTTAGGAGACCAGAAGGTTTGACTGGGTGAGAACAGTTAGATCACAACAGCAGGAGGTTTTGGAGCGCTCCCACTTACCCCTCAAACCCAGGAGCTGTCCCCGGTGAAGGACCACCGCTTTGGGAGGTGGAAGAGGAAGGAGGAGGAGGGTGGAGGGAGAGCAGGAGAAAGAGGACAGTAACAGTAACAGTTACGACCGAGACTGTGTGAAAGAGGTGCAACCACTGAAGGAGGAAAGAAAAATGAAGGTGGGAAAAGTTGTGGGGGCAGGAAAGGATTAGCTAAAGAGGGCTACAGATAAACAGAGCTACAGCAGCTCAAGAAAAGTGTCTGTGTGGATTAAAAAAAACAAAACAAAACAAAACAAAACAAAAAAAAACAACTAATGGGGTTTTTATTTTAAGTTATCNAAACAAAACAAACAAAAAAAAAAACTAATGGGGTTTTTATTTTAAGTTATGACAGAAAATTAAAGACGCAGTTCAGGACACCAATAAAATATAATCACTGAGGTAATTTGCTCAAATTTGGAGGTGTTGTCATCTTTTTGCCATGTTTGTAAGTTGTAAAACTATCTAAATAACAGATTAATAGAGTAAATTCATACATGGCAAATAAAAAAAAGAATTATCCTCAAACAAGACTAAATTTAAAACTCTCATACCATGGTGCTGCTGGATTCTGATTCATCAAATCTATATTTGTGTTTTGTTGAAGGTCATTCGTGTGAATAAATCTTGACTTACTTTCTGTCAGAGGGATGGAGATGATCACACCGTTTCCAGTTCCCACCCAGAGGCGGTTTCCACCAATCAGAAGGGCTGTGATTCGCACAAACGAGAAGCCAAGCTTGCCAGTACCTGCATTTACAATACAAAAAGAGTGAATGGGGAACTCGTCGAGAAAAATAAAACATTTATAGCATTAGATACATCAGTTAAAAACAAAAAATAAAAAAGAGAGAGAAACCAGATCAAAACTCACCCAGCATTTTGCTGACGTACGGCTCAATGTCTACATCCTGGAGGTGCTGGTGTGTGTGTGCATGGTACAGACGCAAAGTTGAATCTAGCCGGATAGACACCCACACACCATCACCGATCCACGCCAGCTGCCGCACCTGACTTTCCCTGCGAGGGTGGGCATCAAAGGACTTCTGCAGAGCATAAAGGGATCAGAAACGGACTGAATCACTACCTCATTACAATTCAGTCACAATAAAAAAAGAAAAAAATGGTCAGTGAACATTGCTGCACACAAAAAAAGAAGCTACATTTTGGAGAAAGTTGTAAAAGAGGCTTTGAAATTCACCTCAATCTGCATGCTTTTGGGCTGAATCACGTGAATCTTGTTCTTGTAGCCGCACCACACTTTATCATGGACTACAGCCATGCAGCGGATGGAGTGATGAGGTCTACCGAGATCCATCAGATGGTAGTTGGATAAATCCCACTGACCATCTGTTGACAGAAGCACAAGCACATACAAACTGAAAAAAAGTTATCCTCCTATCACTTAAAGCAGCTCCTGCGTCAAATTCAGGTTTTTATGGAGCATCAACAATGTCAACACTAAACAGTCTAGCTACTTTTTTCTTAATTCTTAAAACACCCTTGA
This sequence comes from Melanotaenia duboulayi, assembly GCA_026261665.1. Classification (NCBI taxonomy): domain Eukaryota; kingdom Metazoa; phylum Chordata; class Actinopteri; order Atheriniformes; family Melanotaeniidae; genus Melanotaenia; species Melanotaenia duboulayi. The sequence continues at coordinate 19,193,560 of CM047976.1, forward strand.
AGTTTGGAAAAACAGATGCTTTGGTATACAAATAATTAAGCTGCCTTTACCTTCTGATCTGTGGAATATAGCGAGTGTCCCATCAGCAAGGGCAACCAGCACACGACCCTTCACGTGCCTGAAATCATACAGGAGAAAGAGGATATCAAAATTTTGCAAAACAACATTTGCCCACACTGAGACATGCGATGTTGTTTTTCTTACACCAGACTGAGCACGGAATCTTTCAGTTTGATGGAGTGAAGACACTTCTTCCAGTTTCCAACAGCTGAGTGGACATAAAGCCTAAAATAAAATAAAAAAAAGAACAAAAGATTCAAACAGCATTTCATTGTTTGGCATTTTTGTGTGTGAGCTGAATTTTCAAACAGTTTGAGGGACTGGGAAATTTCTCTTCCTTTAGATTCCTTTAGCCCTGTTCTTATTTAGAGTTTATATTTTCTAGTACATGTGAAAAGTCAGCTGAGGTATTTCAGATGAGTGACTCACCAGCCATTCTGGGCCCCAAGCCACATGGTGGGGGCCACGCTGGTGTAGTTTTTGGCCTCTTCTCCTCCTTCCTCTGCCTCTGAAGGGTGAGAGGATTCCTCTTTGGACTGGCCTGTGCTCCTGTGTGGACAGACACCTTGAGCTGTTCAGCTGAAGGTATTAACTTTATTCCATATCCAACCTTTTCCACTGTACTCTCAAATGTATCCAATGCATTCCTGATGAGTTATTTTCGCAGGGACACACTTGAGCTCCTACCTGTCGAAGGCATCTGCTGGACGAGGCTGAGGATCTGTGAAGACATGCTCGGTAAATGGTCCTGGAGGTCCAGATCCCAATTCTGTGTGGTTAGCTGTTGACTCCGGGACCTCTGTGGCCTCTGTAGCTTCCTCAGCTGACTGGGCGGGGTGAATCTTCCCATTCATAGGGGGAGCAGTGGGCGCTGGAAGTACAACACCAGTGAAATGAATGAACATAACAGTAGTTATGACTCCTCTCTCATCTTTTTATACGACTACAAAAGTGCTGAAGATGCACATACCTTGTCCTTTGTCCACTATGGGCGTGTCAGTGCGCGATGAGCAGTTACTACGGGCAACGCTGCAGTTGGTGGCACAGCCAACAAGTGTGATGCCGGCCAACATACCCTCCACCCCACTAGTGTCCTCCCCACCCCCTGCTCCACCGTCTCCTGGATCCAACACTATTTCTCCTGCTGGATAATCACTCTCACTTGCAGCTGAGTTACAAACACACACAGAGACATTAACACAAAAATACAAGTCAGTCAAACCAGTAAACATGCTGGTGTGCAAAAATTTAACAGTCTGCCTTTAAGCAGCTCTTTCCATCTGACCTGGCACACTAGAGATGCAGAGAACGTGGGCGTTGCAGACGTTGAACTGGTCAACCAGTGAGCCTGGCTGGTTGGCATCGATGATGACCACCTTGCTGGCAGAGTGGGTGCTGGTTAGGATCCACACTCGACTGTTCATGCTGTCTGTCTCCTGAAGCTCTTTTGACTGAAGGCAAGATGAAAAAGCACAGACACAACTCATTTTGCAATATTTTGTCATATTATGCTTCATGAAAACATTTTCAACACAGTAACAGGTTTGCTTGATACCGAGAATGAGGAGGTTAAGAGCTGATTTTGAAGTTGTTTAAATGACATCTGTAAATTCTAGCTACATAAACAACCTGTTATACAATCTTCCTATTATCTGATATAAACAACAGCAAACACTAGAGGCAATCTAATTTCCTTAGGTGGGTTTTATGGGTGGTCTACCTTTCTCTTCTCGGGGGATGTTTGGCTGTTCTTCTTGTCGGCTCCGTTGTCCTCAGCATGAAGGGGATCACTGCTGCCCGATGCTGCCTTGGCTGGTGCTTCCTGGCTGCTGACCCGCCATCCTGTTAGATCCACTCCTGCTGCACACCACAACTATATGCACATGCACAGAAATGCAAAAATAAAAAAAAGATGGTCAAGCTTTTAATTACCGTGGAAGCTTTGGATGCTAAAGACTATTGTGCACTTTTCTTAAAAAACCTGTACAAGGCATTCAACATAGTAGAATATGGCGTCTTATGTCGGAGGCTTTTAGATAAATGCCTCTGAGACCAAGTTGTGGGCTGATTTTCAAGTGCTTTTCTGGTTGTAAGTAGTGTGTACAACTCAGCGTTTTTGTTTTTAAATGTATTTATTTTTTATTTTATCCATTTATTTCAAAGGGACAGTGCATATTCATGAACATATAAATGTAAATATGCCAGAATTAGCCCGAAGGCTACTTTACATGTGTAGTCCCTGGCAGGTCAAAGAGATAAAAACATCATATCACAACTTCACACAATATACATACTAAGATCAAATTATAAATAACAATTCTTAAGACATGGGGAAAACAACACAATAAAACACAATCATGACACACAACAGTGACATTTACATGAGAGCGTAACATCAATGATCACAGATCTGGTTCCCTGTGAGCCATCGTTTCAAATTGGTTTTAAAAGTATTGAATGTGGTAGAGACTCTTATTGCAGCTGGGATGTTGTTCCAGATTTCTGAACCAAGTCTGTATTTTGTTGTGTTTAGTTTATCTGAAAATGTCCTTTTTAAAAGTCAGAAAGCCCATAAGGTCAGGTAGATAAGTGTAATCCTTCTCTAACTACCTATAGCTGTTCCTGTAATGGTTTCTTTAAATCAGTAATGCTGTATTTGCACTTATTTTATTGACTTTTTATTCATACTGATTTTAATGTTGTGTATTTGTTTATTTGATTGTTTTTATGTATTATTTATTAATTCATTTATTAATTATGAGTGTGTATGTGTTGTCTGTGTAGCAGAGCCGTCTGTTCATAAAATAATTCTCCAAAGGAAGATACTGTGGCTAATAAATGAATGGGAAAAAGAAAGATGATACATCCTTCTTTACCGGGGGAAAAATAAATAAATAAATAAATAATCCAACCTTCCTGTTGGGGTCTTTCTCCACAAGAGGGCGACAGTACACTGGGACAGGAACATTCTTCATGCGGTTATCATCTTTCTCATTGGTGGTCTGAAAACAGATGTGATGTGGGTCAAAAAACAAGATAAGTTATAAACTATTACCTGGTTCCATTAAAGCATCTCAGACATAACTGGGCACAGATTAAAATAAAAATATTCAGTGTGTTGATGCACTGCATAAATGTGCATTGCATACAATGCAGGAAATAAAGGAAAAGTCCACTGCTTCATCAAATCTGTGACAGGGTCACTGTTTTTCATCTCAACCTAAAAATGTCCGGATTCCCCTGGGACTATTTACAGAGTTTTTATACCATAAATCTGGATTAGTGGATGAGTAATAACAAGAAATGAAGAGCACTGCCATTTTCTCAAAGCTTGACACATCTGTAAGGAGAGGCGTTGGAGGTGAAAATGACACCTCTGCTGCTTGCATATTGCACTTAACTGTTGATTGCTGCAGTGTAAATGTGTGCAGCAAGAGACAGTCATTATGAAGGCCTTTAAACCAGTTAGATCCATTTTCAATTCTAAGAATTAGAAAATGCATATAGTATAGTAATATTTTGCCAATGTGCCTCTGTTTTTAAAAGGTAAGAAATGGGTGGCATAGCGTTCTTTAAGTGTAACTTTTGTAATTCAGTTATTCTTTTGGTAAAATTTAAGTGTATTTATTTGCTTTATGCAACACAAGCAGTGGGGGTTTTCCAATTACACACCCACACACACACAAAATGGAGCTGCACGCACAAAGAAATTGACAGAATAATTAAAAAAATATTATAATGACATAAAAGTGACACTTATTCACAATCAAAAAGTATTTGAGTGGATTTTTCCTTTAAGAAAACAATGCTCAGATAAGATAAAGCACAGGAGTTAAGAGATGACTGTATCACTTCTTTAAGTAGGGCAGGTTGAGACAGACAGAGGTTAATGATTAAAAGGCTGCACAACATTGGCACAGGGAGAGAAGATTAGTTGGGATCAACTCCACAAAAGTAGGATTTTTATCAGGGAACTGCAATCAAGATGTTTGTTGCATATGTGCATGTCTCATTCCTAGCATATATCTAAAATGTATGAACAACAGCGATTCTGACTCACATCATGCCTAAAGAATGAACAGAATCCATTAATATCCATGCATTTCTAGAAGTAAAGTTGATCACAAACCACTCATTTGTGAACTTTTCTTCAGATTTTTGCTCTTTTTCCTGGTTTCAGCTGTCTGTTTCTGCAGGGGTTGGAGCTTTAGGGGGAAGGTTAAAAAAGGGAAGGGAAGCCATAAAGGGACATGCTGGCACTCTGTCGGTCTCACTTGCCTGTTGTCTCTTCAGCGGGCTGTCCTTAGCGCTGTCCATCTGACCACCAGTCTGTGGGAGACCAGAGTTAGAGCCGCCTGCCTACCAACACACTGTTCTCCAGCGTTTAAGCCCCAAAGCTAATCTTAGCCTGTCAGCCATGGTTTAATGCAGTGATTCCCAAAATATGTTCCCCGAGGCCCCCCTTATAGCAACTACCAAAAAGCTATGGACCTCCTGCCTGGGTGTTTAAACCGTGCTTGACTTTATGCTTTCATTAGCTGCTTCTCACCACAAATGATGTAAAGTTAGTGTTTTTGGGCTCCCAAAACACTGATTACATGTGAATGAAACATCCAAATATTAAAAAAACAAAACAAAACAAAAAAAACAACAAAACTTAAAGTGTATACATCTCAACTTGTCTCTGTTTGGACATGGCTTTTATTTAAATCACACTGGTTTTAAACAGTCAAAGCCTCAGGGACCCCCTGTGCTCTTGGGGCTCAAAGGACCCCAGGTTGGGAACCACTGGTTTAATGTACTTACATACTATTTTACTGTGTTCATCCCTGACACCAAGGTGGAAAGAACCATAAGTGGCAGGTTTCTACCATTCTCAGGGAACAGCCAGCCTGGAGAAACGCCGACATATGTAAAGTAAAACCCCACAGAGGTTTTTATAGGATCCATGTGCACCCATCTCAACTGAAGAAAATCCACAGCAAAAGTAATATTTAATTCAATCTAAAGTTAGCATATAGTTTAGGGAATCATGGAATCTCTAAAATAACATAAAAACATATGAAGGTTTATTATTTCTTTGTTGTAACAGTGCTTCCTACACCTCTGAAAAGCCTGTTTATTTCCCTTGAAATGGTGCCACATTTCAAAGGAAATGCATTAGTGGGATAAGTTGAATATGTGGGTTGCACCTATAAAAAAACTTGCCAAATCGTCTCTGCTTCCTTCCACATAATACTGTGATGGTCCAGACTTCATGGGCCTCTGTGGGTCCTGTTTTCAGTCCAGCAGTAGCTACTTTGA
>CM047976.1:19199042-19223377 GCA_026261665.1 Melanotaenia duboulayi
AAAAAACTTGCCAAATCGTCTCTGCTTCCTTCCACATGCTACTGTGATGGCCCAGACTTCATGGGCCTCTGTGGGTCCTGTTTCATCCCTCTAACACAATGTATGTTCTTTATAGGAGGGGGACACGAATTCTAACGGCTGAGGCTCACCTGTCAGATAACGTTCTCCCTGTGTTTAAAGGGTGACATTATATAATTATGTACACAAGTCCTTGGTTGTGTTAACAATGACAAAAACACAGCAAAAAACATTAGCAGAATTTCTTTACAATGAGAAAACTTTTCATGTAGTAGAGCATGCCAGCTATTCTGCATGCTTTAGCTGATAAATTAAACCACCCGTTTTTAAATGGATTTTCCTCTTTTCATATGTGCTGCAATGCCTAACACCAAATAAAACAGCATCATTAATCAGCTGACCTAAAATCAGATTAATCCATCCTAACATTTATTTTATTTCAATCTTTATTTATTATGGTCCTTAACCAATGAATTTGAAAGTTAAAAAAAAAAAAAAAATCAGATCTTGTGAGTTTTCGCACCACTGCAGCATAATGTATGATACCGTTTGGTGTCTTCGACTTTGACATGCAAGCACTGACTTTAAGCAGACTGTTATGGGCTCAGACAAACAGTAATGACGTCGCTTAAGTCAAACAATGCTCAGGAATCAGGTGAATGTCTGTGTTGTATTTTAAATCAGAAAATATGGTTACTTATTTGATTTTGTCATTTTATTCCGACCATGCCAACAAAGGCCAGTATACTGTAAATATATCTAGCATCTATTTGACATGCTTAAAATCTAACAGGTTTACAGCTCCTTTGAACAGTGTCTCATTGTCAATTTTTCAAACATCTGGAAGTTTTGCCATGTTGTGATGCATACAGGGAGGCCCCAAAGGGCAGGTGCATACCTGTTTGAAGCGAGATGGCACACTCCAGCCACAGGCCTGCATAATGCCGTCATCGCGGCGCATGTGCTCACGCACCTGCCTGTACTGTTCACGGCGCTGCTCTCGGCGGGCCATCAGTGCCGAGTCACTGAGGAGAGACGCAACACCGTTACTGGCCAGTCTGGAAGCAATGGGAGGGAAGGGAGAAAGAGCGAAGCGTTAGCAGCCTGGCCAGCCAGCAGCAAGACACAGAGAGAAGAAGAGATGAAGAGGAGAGGAAGTCGAGAAAAGCAATAGCATCTCCTCGGGCTAGAGAAAGCATAATTTCCCATCACATTAGACCCAAATTCATGGAAAGATTCTAAGGAGGTTCATTTAAAATTTAAGGAGCAAAGGGAAAAAGTGGAGGGTCCGGATTAAGTCTAGCCTTTAGGTGAAAAGTTAGCAGCTTGTTTGATAGATTTGTGTGTTTGGGAGACAAAATAAATAAATTTACAGTTTAATATCTGTAATCCAATTTCCTTTTACATTCAAATCAAGTAAATCTGTATTTAACAAAGCAGCTCACGTTAATTTATCTTGACATTAAATATATAATCTTTTTAATATCAAGTAAAAAAAACAAACAAAAAAAAAAAACTTTAAACACACAACTCTATGCTGCATATACAAGAGACTTCTGGAAGCTCTCTACTCTGCAAGCTGCCACAAGCGAGCAAGCAACCAGGCATTCAGGCCAAAGGAGAGAAGAAGCCAAGCAGGAAGTTTAGTGTGGTGAGGTGGAGCTGGCTGCTGCTCACTCTTCAGGGAAGAACTCCAGCGTGCGGTTGGAGGTGGAGATCTGACACATGGTGTGGCTGCGTCGCTGAGTGAAACCGGCCGGCGAGGGAGACTTGTAATGGATGTTGACGCTGTAATACGGCCGCTTGACGGGCGGAGGGCTGGACGATGAGCTGAAGAGGCGTGCAAAGCTTGGAGACAGACAGCAAGAGAATTACAGGTTTTACTTTTCAAGGTTTTTGTTGAATATTAAGATGTTTGTTTTTACTTCAGTAAATATGTTCTTACAACTGCCAGATGGTGGATTTCTTTTTTTCTTGGATTGGTGGACTCTCCCGGGACGCCCTAAGAGGAAACAACATTATGAAGTACTTTGCGCTGGAAAAATCAAATGAAAACATATTAAATAAATAAATAAAAACTTTTAAAAAAAGAACAACTTTTTACTAATAATAAAGCAAAAGGCTTAAACTTGTTCATCAAAGTTCTTCTTGTCCAGCTCAGCGACTTGTAGTGCCTACCTGATCATCTCTGTCCACCGCACAGCCTCCTGCAGCTCCATCAGTCTCTCTTTGTACTGGTTCCTCTCCATCAGAACACGGGCCATTTCTACCCGAGTGAACCGCCGCCGCTGGGTCATTGTCATGTCCCCGTCTTGCATGGGTGATGAAAACTTGGCACAGAAAAGTACAGTGCCATTTTAACAATAATTGTAACAAAAGAAGACAATTTGCAGTAAAATATATTAAATTATTTTCTACAAAAAATTTAAGTTATAAGCAGAACCTTGAATTCTCTGATCTCTGTTTTTATTAAGTTTATTAGAGTTAGAGTCTCATAATTTAAAGGTACATTGATGAACACAAAGAGTGTAGGGCCATATGTGCAATGCAAACAGGACCACTGTCTATTTTTACTTACGTCATCACTTCCTTCATCCTTTGAGTCCCGAGACGCTCCAAGAGCCTCTGCTCGTAACCTACAGCAAAAAAACAAAACAAAAAAAACAAAAAAAAGCAGACATATAAGTTTGTTATTTCTACTTATGGTGTTTCAACTTTTAGGATGGCAAAGAAGCTGATGCCAGTGGTCCAATGATGTTAACAGTGGGAGTCCCTGGCAACAACTTTATGGCAAAATTCAGGACTTTCAATCTTTATAACGTCCAAAACTGCTTTGGACACACAACAAAAGAAAATATAACATTAAGTTATTGGTTTGAATTTGTCTTAAAAAATGTTTACATATTTTTCCTGAAAAAGTAGTGCATGGTTTTCTGGATGTTTCTGAATGCAGCATTTGGTATGTCTGGTATTGATGGGGCTGAAAATTAGATAATTGTCCCATATCATGCTTTACAGCTGACTGGGGACAATTTGAAAAAGGCTTTGCTGCCATGCTCCATCAACCAATTTAATCAAATATTTTCAAGTTGTCGCTATTGTAATAATTTGCTGTGATTATGTTCTTATTTGGCACATTTGAATCTTGTAAAAGAAATAATATAACAAAAAGAAAACAACAAAAAGAAATGGGTTTAAAATCCTATTCCATTCTAATAATTGCTGTTTTCCATCTACCTAAATCAAACTTTCCAAGGAGGGCACATGGAGAGTGGAAACCACAAACTTATAGCTAATCAAAGCTAAAAGTTGATTGTTGACATGACAAGTTGACATGTTTAGACCCAGATAAATGCCACGAAACTGTCAGCGAGTCTATGGATGCTTTCCATTATGCAAACATTGTCTTACTGCAGGTTTTAGGTATTTCCCTGCTCTAACACATCTGATTTCACTTAATAAAATAAATTTTGTGTGAAGTTACATAAATAAGGGTGTGCCTATATCAGGGATCTCACACTGTTCTGCAGATTTTTGAATGTTTCCCTGCTTCAACACACCTGATTCAAATTAATGGATCAAGTTCTGAACAATGACCCATTCATTTTAATCAAGCGTGTTGAAGCAGGGAAATATCTAAAACAGGGATCACCAACTCTGGACCTCTTGAATCAGCGTCCTGCAGGTTTCATGTTCCAGGTCCACTTATGTTCCAGGTCGTAAAACATAAATGGGGGCTTGTCCGGGAGATATTTTGTTGGTAATCCCTGTGCCCGGAGTGGGTTTTTCATTGTTTTGTGGTTGTCTTGGTTCAGTATGGCGTCTACCTTTAGTTTGGAGCACTTTGTAGCTGCTCCCTCCCTCAAGCTACTTGACAGTTGCCATAATTGTAATCTGCTGCAGATTGTGGAACACTTTCAGCTGCAGGTCCCGAAACAGGGTACTAAGCATGACATAAAGGCTTTGGTGGTGGATCAGTTGGTGGACTCTGGTGTACTTTGTGTGCCTTGTGTTTCTGCAGTGCCAAGTGAGGGCGCTCTGACAGCGGGCGGCCCTAAAGGTGAGGCACTGCCTCTCACTCCTACTGTAGCTGCAGGGGTGGGTGTTCAGGAAGGTGAATGGGGCACGATGCCGATTACTCTTCCTCGTTAAGATCCACTCTTGTCTGTCAATTCTGGAGCCCGTGATAAGGCTCGGCTGAAGGTTTGTATGGCACGCCTCGAGGTTGGGGCTCTAGAAAGAGCCCAGGGATAGGCCAGACAGGCTGAGCTGGAAATCAGAAAGCTGGAGACAGAAGCTTGTAAGGCTGTGAAGCTGCGACATCTTAAGCTGGATGCTCAGGCTTGAAAACTACCCACCTCTGCTGGTAGCCCAGGTGGCCCTTCTTCCTCTGTGTCTATCACTGCTTTGAGCAAATGCATTATTGCAAGAGTATTGCTGGTGCTTTTGCAATGGGTTCAAGAGATTTGGCCTCCATTGTTACACTGCAAGCTCTTGGGTAAAGCTCAGGAGGTTGTAGCTCCCTCTAAAGGACAGCCTGAACTATGAAAAGGTAAAAATCAGTGCTGCAGGTTCAAGACTTGGTTCCTGAAGCTTACAGACAAAAGTTTCGACAGCAGAGAAAAGCTGCTGGACAAACTCATGTAAAATTTCACAGAGAAAAAGGAATTCTTTTCGATAAATAAATAAACAACAACCTTCTTTTAAAAACTGCATTTTGTGTTTACTTGTGGTGTTTTTGACTAATGTTTAAATTTGTTTGATCTGAAGTATTTAAGCGTGACAACCATGCAAGTGCATGGTGGTGATTACTGGATGTGTTGACAATAACAGGCATTCAGTACAATCATGTTGCTTTGTTTATGCCAGTTGCTAGGATGAATCTATCACATTAGACGCCCTTGGTTTTGGATTTCAGGTCAACAGTTAGAACTGTCTAACAACTGTTTTATCTAACACTGTCTGTAACTTCCTGTAGAACCTATGTCCTGTAACACTGGATTTCTGCTTGTCCTATACATTGCAGCCTTATGAAGTGACAAGACAAAAGCTAAAGAACTTTTGGATATTTTCACCTCTTGAGTTCTTCTTCCAGTTCCTTGACTCGGGCATCCACCTTGTTCTTGGATTGCCGCACTGCCTCCAGCTCCTCCCTCAGTACCTCCTGCTCGCCCGATAGCTCATCCACTTTGGCAATAAGGTCATTTTTTACAATATTGAGAGCATTTCTGTCAAATAGCAGAAAATAAAACAAATAAAATATCAAAACCAGATACGTAGACGCTTGAGTCTCTTATTTTTGAACTAGACGGAGTCGTTTGGGTATAAACAGAAGATCAAACATATTAATTTATTACACATTTTAACTCAAGACTAATTTTTAAGTTTATATCCCATAAATCTTTTAAATGAAATGCAAAATGTGCAAAGGATGTATAAATTTAGACAAGAACACAGTTTTAATGGTCACTGTGTGTATTACTTGGTCTCTAGAAGCTGTTTGTTCTCCGTCAGCAGGTTCTCCACCTCCTTGCCCATCCCTGAAACAACCACATTCATGTCATGGTAACTCATCACCATACAAAATCCAGAAATGAATCCATCCAGCTGATTGATTCATAAGCGAAATGTATTCCTCAGTTTTTGTAGTAACATCATCTTTTAGATCAACAAACTAATTTACTGTTGTAGAACAAAAGATAAAGTAGAGATGTTTCAAGTAAAGGAAAAAGACTCCTGCAGGGACGCTGAGTCATTTCTTTCACTTACTTCTTATAAAATAAATGGAGTTAACGCTTAAAATAGCTTTGCTGACTATTTTGACATAATCTTTTTAACTGAAAATGCAAAATATGCTTTTATACCAATTATTAAAATCAGTAAGTGAAAAAAAACATGCAGGATTTAGGGTTGGTCTCTTACTTCTAACATGACCATGCTAAAAAAAAAATATCATGCTCAACCTTGTACCTTGCTATCAATCATCTGACTTATTATAAATTAACCTGAAAACTTGAATGAAAGCAGCAAGTATTGTAGAACATAAGCCAAGCAAACAAAGTAGAAGCAGAAACTTAAACACAAACGACATTTTCTGGCATAAAAAAAAACTAAACAAAACTATTTTTCAAAGCCCAGAGGATGGGTTTTATGGTTAAAGTGGAGAAGGCTTATCTTGTGGTATGCAGAGACAGAAATATAAGTATTTCTCTGTTTAGGTTCAATCTGCAGGTCAGACTTAGACAAACCATTTAGAGTGTATAATCTAAGGTTAGCTGCTAATAAAAAGTAAAAAGCTCACCTGTTCCCTCAATTATTTATTTTTGATTAAGAGTTCTGAATTCTTTCTAGCATTAGATTATTCTGCTTTGATGGTCTAATTACAAACAAAATATATATTATAATGTTCTTTAGTGAGCAAATACAGTTAACCAAAAGTTTAGTACATGGTATTTGCATGATTTCCACTACTAAAGAATGTAAATATGTTTGGGGTGTGAAAGGCAAAGGTTGCACAAAATGTACATATAAAGCCACATGACACGGGGAAGCAACCAGAGGATGTGAAAGCTTGCCAGCAAATAGCATAAAAAGCAAAAGTGACCATGGGTGTAGGCATGGAGAGCCTTACCGAAGAAATCGTCACGGACTGGAGGCAAAAGAAGAAAAAAGGACGAGAGAAAAAGAGAGGAGAGAACAGAGAAGATTAAGGATGAAGGAGAAAGAGAAAAAAGAACAGCAGTAGAGAAAGAGAAGATGCTGATAAAAGCTGCAATTTGACTTTCCTGTTTAAACATGTTCAGCATTGGTGCATATTAATGGGACCCCCAAAAAATGATCTATTCAGTCAGTATCGCCTCTATTTCATAGTTCCAGTAAAAGTATTATTTTTAAACCAGTTAATTAACAGTCTGGTAGATCAAACTGTTTAAAATTCCCATGAAAAGGCAGACTTGATCTGCATATACTTACATCCCACTATCTTTTGCAAATTTGTTTGAGTCTCCAAATTAAAAACTTTAAAATACCATTAAAATTTCTACTATTAGAACTTTTTGCCGTGATTAGGTCAGATACTGGTGTAGAAGTTATGTATAGTCCTGGATGCATCATATAAAATGACTTAAACACTGGATTTGATTTCATGGGGACTTAACTGGGACATTCAAAGAAATTAGCTGAACTGCATTTTATAGATTTAAAATGATTAATCTGCTTGATCAAGAATGATCCATTTGTCAATACTTTGAACTACAATATATCCCCGTAAATATGAGATTAGAAAAGAGTCCAGAAAGGGAAAGAAAAAAAGAAATGAACCAAAGCATGATAAGATACACACCTGAGAACTCGCCTATGGATGTCACCGGCAGAAGCACATAAAAGAGGAACAAAAAGAAATGGGTTAACAAACCGGAAGAAAAATGGGTCAAATGTCCCTATCTCTTTCTGCTATGTAAATTTCAGGGATTTGAAAAGAAACCCAAGTGTGATCAAATTCTGTTAACAGAAAAAGAAAGTAAACAAAATTCTTGATGACTTCCAAATGTGTAATTATGAAACAAACTGATAAATACGGTGATGAAAGAAACAAGTCTGAAAAAACGTGTACACAAACCCTTTAAACTGGTATGAAAATAGAATATTTGTGTAACTGTCCCTTATAAAACACAGACAAACAAGCAAGCTACAAGTACAAATAAATAATGATAAAGGTAACGCTGCACGCTGCAGGGTTGCAGGGGTTGAGGTTGCAGTCTGGTGTGTGAGACTTTATGTTTTTTAAGGATGACTTTGCTGTGATGCAATGCTGCAGCTTTCCATGCAAGGAAAAAATAATCATTGCAGTGGCACATTCATACAGCCTCACATGGAGCTTATTCTCTGCAGTGATGCAAAGTATAAATAAATGCTGCAACTGTGCAGCACATTCATGCATGAGCCCTTATTTTCTGTTATTTTGGTTTATAATTTTCAGGCCTGACCCCTCAAGAGATTGAGGTCCAGTTTGTTTAATTTGTGAAGTGGTCTAATTTGTTTTCAAANGCACATTCATGCATGAGCCCTTATTTTCTTTCATTTTGGTTTATAATTTCAGGCCGGAGATTGAGGTCCAATATGTTTAAGTTGTGGTCTAATTTGTTTTCAAGCATTTGATTTTAAATTATACTGTTCAAAAGATGATAATATCTCTAAGGTTAACCAGAAATAAATTAATGCATTTCTCAGATGATGGAATCACTGATTAACCTATTGAGTCGGCAAAATATGTTGCAGCCAATGTTTTGATCATACCTAGTAGCTCGGCGCCTGCATCCACATCCCCAATGATGTCCGACTTGGCATCTTTGATTTCGTGGTAGAGAGAGTCCGTGTTGATGCCGAAAGCCTCGTTTACTATGCCCTGAGAGGGGCTGAAATACAAAGAAAGTGTGATTTCATGAGGTGAAATCCATCTCCTTTTAATGTTTTCAATTCAAATTTATCTTTATTATACTGTAGCTATATTGTTACACCTGAAAACCAAGCCTTTTTAACTTTTAGCTAAATCTTAAGCTTAAGTTAAACAATCCAATATGCACCTTGTTTTGATGCAAATCACCTGCACTGACATTTCAAAACCACATATTTCTGAATGAAAGTTTATTTTTACGTAGGTTGTCTTCATTAGAGAAGACAAAAGTCTGCCCTGTGGTATTGAAACTGGCAAAATATCTCAAATATACAGCACAAAGTTAAAAAGAGAAAACAGCTGCTTTGTTCTTAAAAATGTGTTGTTCTTTTTTAGCAGACTTTCAAATAATCACAGTACAGTTGTACCTGTTTCCTCCACCATAAACTCGAGGATCCACGCACATTTCCAGCTCAGGGGTAGAATCGATGATCTCCTGAAATTCCGACCACTCATCACTGCTTCCCATCCCTGGAAAGATGTTGCAGAAAGACACAACATCTGCATGTTAGCAAAACACTTATTTAAGAGTGTTGCAGGGTGCTTAAAGTGTGAAACTAAAGTTTCGAACAAAAGATGTATTTGGTGATGTCATCTTACCAATGCTGACATTCCTGGTTTCCTGGGAAACTTGCACTTCCATATTCCGACTGAGGCGCTTGCCGCTTTTTCTGCGGTTCCCAGCACGCATTATGTCAAAATCGGTGTGAGGGTGGAAGCCTTCGTTGATGGGGGTGACAGTGGCCGAGGGGACAGAGGAGGTGGGTGTGTTGGACTTGCTTCCCGTGCTGCTGGGTGTGGCTGCCACCGAGTCGGACTCTGATCCATCCTCCTTGATGTGAAGCACCAGTGTGCAATGGAGAAGGAAACAAATAGAAAGCATTATATGAGCATCAAAACTAAGGCCAAAGAGGCTCTTGTTGAGTTATTTTTTATTTTTTTTTTACCTCTAACACCAAGTTTTTCACAGCAACTGATCTGGTTTTTCAGCATTTCCAACAGGTGAAATGAGACCAGTTATCTTAAAAAATACCCAAACATGGCAGTAGAAACTTTATAACTGTACTGGGGAGATAATTAAGTGAAAACCTAATCTGAAACTTCAGTGTGCCCATTACCTATGAAAGCAACAAAAGCCTTAAATACCTTAATAAAAAAAAGCAATGTTAACTTTATAGGTTCTTCAACAGGCTTTTCAATTTGTAATTATGCTCTCAGTAGGATTCTCAAGTTTTATAAGGGCTGCGGCTGCAAAAGGAGAGTAACTATCCTTTTTGCCTGAGTAGTTTCTTTTCCACATAGAAACACTTAATAATATTCAACATTTTTTAAAATGAAGAATATTTGGAAACACAGGCTTAAACTTAATGCAACACAACACATGGAAGAAGCTAAACAAGTAAAATAATCACACAGCTACAATAAAACTGCATGAAAAACACAATCAGAAATACGGTCCCTGCTTGCTTGAGTCAACAAATGTATAGAAGCATAATAATTAGTTATAAAAGGAAAGATTTAAGACTGATGTTAAGGTTGAAAATTGTCTTTTTAAAAGTGACACAAGCAGGCGCGGGAGGGGAGGTGGTCTGCATGGGTGTGGCTAGCAGCAGCAGTGCTAGCCCCTCACTTTTCCACTCCCCAGGTTGAAGTTGTAGACGTGACGGGTAAGGACAGGGCCGCTGTCTGTCCCACCTGATAGGCAGAGCTGAAGGTAGAATGGCCGAGCTCGCTGACCTGCCAGATGTCTTTCCCGGGCATCATCCTAGCCCCCCCGAGACCCCCACGTACCATTCCTTCGCCGCTGGGGTACAGGCTCAACGACGGCGGGCGCTCCGCTTTGCTGCTGGTGGAGGAGACACAGAGGAGGGTGGAGACTAATGTGAGACTGAATGCTGGTTATCAGTTTTATCATATGCGGGGCTGGAGGTTTTCCTCGCATGCATTAGGCGCAAAATAATCTGGACAGTCTGCCACTTATTCACAGCTCAAACAACAGATAGTCTCTCACACACATATTTATAAATGCATAAAGCATATTAAAGTAGCAACTCAGGATTTTAAGACGTTTAAAGACGTTTGGCTTTTAGTTTGAATCCAGTATGAACAGGAGAAACTTATGCTTTGCATAGCATAAAGTTAGTTTAGCTTAGACTAAAAACTGTGGAAAATTAGTTGATTTCTTTCAAAAGAAAAGGGATAATTACAAAAAAATATATATATATCGCCCAACTAGCCCTTTTAAATCAACAGCAAATCAACAAATGCTGTAGTTGTTTGCAGTTTTGTAAACTGGAGGAATGTAGATCTTAGCCTTTGCTTTTTTCATTTAGAGGTCCTGTTTGTTACCTTTGGACATCACCTACATACATTTGTGCTAAACTGAGCTTTCTGGCTGCTGGTTTACACTTCATTTTCATCGTAAAGATGTGAGTTCATCTGTCTCAGGAAGAACACTGATATAAAAGTATGTCCCAAATGTAAAGACATCTTTTAAAGTGTTCAAGCAACTTAAATTGTGGAGAAAGTTTACAGTTTTTTTGTTATGTAAAGCACACTAAGTGGTAAAAAAAAAAAAAAACAAGCAAAGGAGGAATATAAATGCAATCCATTTGTACTTTTAAGTCCAGCAACAGCAAAGACCTGCAATCAAACCCAAATCCCCTATTTAAGTATCCATTCAACAACAAAACAGACAAGCAGAGCAGGCAGATACAGGAACACCCTGACAGCCAGACACAAAAAATGAGGGAGAAAGAGGAGAAGGTAGAGGGAGAAATCTGAAAACATATACAGGTAGGTCCCTGTTTCACATGACCTGCAATCAGTTCCTTATTTCATCATTTGCTTTTCAAATGCAAGATCTCCAGTTCTTTCTGAAATCGCCATTTCAGACATCAATAACAGAGCAAAAATATACAAAGGAATACGTTTTATTGTGGCATGCAAAGGTTTGAACACCCCTGACTGCGGTTTCTGTTACCACGAATAGTCGAGTGAGTTGATAATAATGAGAAAAAAAGCATAGTTTAAATGAAAGACAGACAGTTCTTGTCAATATTTAAATAAGATTAGCGTGTATTATATGTGTTTTGCTCAATTTTTGCAAAAAAGGAAAGGCATACAATTAAAAAAAAATAAACCAACAGAATCAACAAAAAAACAAAAATACAGGCTACAGGCACCTCAGGACATTTGAGCTCTTGAATAAATTCAACCAAGGTCTCAGACCGTAATCAGATTAATGGGGCAATGGTTTGCTTATAATCGCCTGGCTTTAGGGGAGGTTAGTTGATAGACAACACAGTTTCATAAAAAAAACTGTCTCCTCAGATCCAACAATCAGCATTCAAGTGCTTTTCCTAGTACTCTGAAAGTTAAAGTACCCGATGATCACTAAGCAGGAAAAGGCTATCAGAAGAAAGCAACGCTTTTTAGATTTTCTCAAGAAATCTCTCCAGAACAGCAACTAAACGCACTGCACAAAGGGCATAGGAGAAGCAGTGCACAGTTCTAAAGAAGTTTTTTTGTTGTTGAAAAACTTAAGTGTTAAGCACGAGGGTGGATACATTATGTTTTGATCTTGTGCTGAAGCCAGTGGTAATATAAAAAATTAACTAGTTGTGGAGAGAAGTGATTTAAATTAAACAGCAACAAAGTCTAAAAACAATCATCTAAATGTTTATAAAAACAGCTGTAGACAGTAAAAAATGTATTTTCAACAGGATAATGATCAAAAACATATATCAAATTCCTCAATGTGTGCAAGCTGAAGGCTTTGGTCTGGCCCTCACAATACTGCCAAAATAAACATCAATCAAGCTATAAATCTGTGGATAGACCTCAGTAGAGCAGTGTAAGCACAACAGCCCAAGAATCTTTTCAACGTAAAAGTCGTTTTGTAGGAAGATGGAGTCAAAATCCTGAAGACTGAAAGACTTCAAGCACAAAAAAAAAAAACGTTTCCAAACTGCAACGCTTGAAAAGTGCCTGAATATTTTGTTAAAGCAGTTCTCATTTGTATCATTTAAAAAATGTAGATGTAGATTAAGAAAAAAAATTTTTTTAAATCTTTTATGGAATTAGCAGTTCGTAATAACAGTAGTTCAAATCAGGGGTGCCCAAACTTCTGCATGTTTGTTGAAGCAAAGCAAAATATAAGGAGGGGCATCAACACTTCTCAGTCACGGTTTTATTCCAAGCAGGCCGGTTAAAGGGCAGAGCTGAGGGAAGCGAAGGGAGGGCACCTGTTGGGACCACGTTGGGTTTACCTTTTCCTCCATGCGTGGCGTTGACTGTGCAAACAGCAGCACAGAGAGCAAGCCAGCAAGACAGACAAGACAGACACCAATTAGAGAGAGACAGGAGACCAGAACATGCCATGACCCACGCAAACTGGCACTTTTACTCCTTCATTCAGACTAAAACCAAATTAATCTTTAGATAATCAGTGCTTTACTAATGCAGGTTTCAGTGTGGGAGTTCCTCCTCTTCTCTTCATTAATATTCTGTAAACACAACACTGGTCTCATCCAGTTGTCCAGTAATTTAGACCAATGAGGACTTACAGGATTGGGATTCTTTGCATTAGACAAGTTTGATGAGGTGCGTTTAGGATACAAGTTATAAATACTTGAGAATTCGGAGAATATAATGTAGGAACTAATATGCAGCTCTTTTACAGAAGCTGCAGCAGATGACCTGCTCGTCAGCTTGCTTCATGCTCATGGGTTAGGTCCTTGTAGAACATTGCAAGCTGGCAAATGAACGCCAAACTTTATTTTGCCACAACCTCTCCTCTCCTTCAGTGGGACAGACCAGCTGATTTTTACAACTCCTGACAAAGAATGGCAACACTAACATAATGAGCATGATGAAACATGGAAAGCCTAAGACATTCAGAACACAACATTAAACATTTTCAACATGAACAGGGGTTGAAGTTACAGTTTAAATCCACACACAGATGTAAAACATAATATGCTAGTACACATAAAAGAGCCACTCACGTTCGTCCACAGCCGGGGCCTTCTGATTGGCTGTTACTCCCTGCCTGCTGCATTTTGGACCGTTCTATATGTTCAACGTATGTCTGAATCATCTGTGATTCAAAAGAATGGGAAAAATTATTGTAAATCTGTAAATATTTTACCTTTTGGGATCTGTGAAGCAGAGGGGAGGGGTTGCAGGCATGGTGTTTGCTCACCTCAGTGTGCCGTTGGTGAAGAGCGTTATACTCTTTCTTTAGGTCTGATTCTCGCTCTTCCAGACGAGTGACTGAAATAAACAGATTACAGTTAAGAGCATGAAGCCAGTTGAAACAATGAGAAGAAATGTAAAGATCTCATAGTTCCATATTTTCCAAACAAAGCACTTCACTCTCAATATTGATGACACACCATTGCAAGGTTTTGACTGGAGGATCTAAAAGCTCTGGTTTAAAAAGCCAGGCGTGTTGCAGCATATTAGCGGGTGTTTGTCCACTTACTCTGGTCAGAATAGTTCTTTGACTTGAGCTCCAGTTGTTTCGCATGCAGCTCCAGAGACTCCACCTGCATCTGCAAGTCCTTCTTTTCAGCTTCCAGGGAATCCTCAAATTCAATGAATTTCTGGTAGAAAACAGAAACAGAAGATAGACTGAATTCATTGTATTCATAGTACATGAAACTGTTCATATGAAAAAACAAACGACACTGTCCCTTTTACTGAAACACAGCAGCACCTCGTCTTATAGTAAGAACCCAACATCTGATTGTAAAGTGATCTGCTTGCAGGACATATCAGGTAAGCAGAGCACTTTGATTAAGAACGAGATCATGTTTCAGATGATCTTATAAATTATCAACAAACAACAGTGTCTTGCTAAGAAAATTTGAATTTTTGGACTACTTTAACGGAGTGAAAAACAGATGTTCTACAGTTTTACAAAATATCCCAATTTGTCTCAGTCAGTAATGAGAGCAGACATAACAGAACAGCACAACATGCCAACTTCC
The DNA here is from genome assembly GCA_026261665.1 of Melanotaenia duboulayi. Taxonomy (NCBI): domain Eukaryota; kingdom Metazoa; phylum Chordata; class Actinopteri; order Atheriniformes; family Melanotaeniidae; genus Melanotaenia; species Melanotaenia duboulayi. Next base: position 19,213,509 of record CM047976.1, read on the forward strand.
CTTCCACATATTTTTCAATAAAGCTGCTCACAATGACGCCCTTTTTTTCAATGCAGCAAGTCCACAAATTCTTAATACTGTAATCCTCTGACTGCAAGCAGACCTTGGAACCAGTAATATGCAGCAGACATATGCAACAGAAATAGCACATACTAGACTATTACGTCCTCCTGGACACAACTAATGCTGATACTGAAGTCATTCTGCAACAAAAAAACAGCCCCGATTAAAATACAAGCTTTGTTTGCCATAATGCAGAAAAAGGATATGAAAAAATATTTTTGCATGTTCATTCAACTACATTTGTTAACTGAACATAAATAAATTACAAATAGAGAGTCAGCTGAGGCTGAATATAATCAGTTATCAGACTACGTTGCCAAGCATCTTTGATGCTAATTCAATAACTGAAACCTAAATTAATGCATCAAACACACAATATATAGAAAGCATGCATGTCCAAGATCTTTTAGAGCATTTCGTATTGAGTCATAGCTTATCCGTGACTAAAGCCTTACTAAAGAGATTTCTCTAAAAGATTGAAACAGAGATCATTTCCACTCCTAGTAGATGTTTTTGTTTTTTACTCAAAGAGCAAATTGTATTCAGTGATTCCTCGTAGAGCAGTTCTACTTTAAGAGCAGCTGATGTCAGCTTCATAAAATATTATCCTTCATCTTATCCCCTTCCATAGGCATCATGCCCTTCAAATTCAGTCCTCTAACCTTTTTATTTACCTGCACTGTAGTCCAGTAATCTCTAGTCTTAACAGAACTTTACATTAAAATGCCCAGATGAAGAAGCACAGCTTACAGTATGCAGCAGTTTTATGACTAGAGGTGTAAAACAAAAGAAAAAAAAATGCAGGGATACCTTTTGAGAAATTGAATCTAGCTGTGAAAATAATTAAACTTTCATGGTGACACTTTGTATGAACGAATTCATGGGTGGGTGTTTTGTGTTCTTTCTGTCCAGCATGAATAATTCAATAAGTATACTTATGATGAGCGAGTAGAACTAATTTGTCTCCCTGACAAGCCAGAGCTAAATGCATCTGACTGCAACGTGGTCACACTTTCAGCTATTTATAATGTGAGATACCTGAGAAGAGACTGAGATGACAACAGCATGAAAATGATTACAGGAAGGAAAACATTTGCATAAATATTCTAAATGTCTGGGGTCATGTTGTCAGGTCATATGTTTCCTTTTTTTCCCAGAACATGGATTAGAGCTGATGTGTTTTTTTGTTTTTTTTTGGTCATGCTCTCACAACGTNAAATGTCTGGGGTCATGTTGTCAGGTCATTTGTTTCCTTTTTTTTCCCAGAATATGGATTAGAGCTGATGTGTTTTGTTTTGTTTTTTTGTTGTGTTTTTTTGTCATGCTCTCACAAAGAAGAGTCAGAGATGATCCGTTTTTTACTGTGATCATGCTTTGATAAGTGTGACAGTGCAGTTCATGATGGAAGCTTGTCGCATTGTTCTTAATGGGAAACTGCAGCAACATGAAGATCTGACAAAATGGTCAAATTTGATCACAACCTCACTTTAACATCTGATTATTGAGGTCTTGCTTTATGTGGATGGAGAGATCTGCTGGCTTTGTTTGCTATTAGCCAGAGCCCAGTAACCTTGTAATCTGAGCTTCCTTTTGCTTGCTGCTCCCCGTATGCTGTGAGAGAGTGTTTTGTTGTTTTCCTCAGGCTCTATTTTTCTCTCCCTCTCATCCTGTCTTTTCCTCTTTTTAACACCTTACACTATCCACCTCTACCATAGCTCTTTAAAACCTCAGCCTGTTTTTTCTCTGTTTGTTTTTTGCTATGTCTGCTCATATGCATAAATCGGGTTAGAGTTCCAGGCTTCCTCAGTGTGCTATTGATTTCCTTGACTGCAGCCATCAGAACATCGGCCCATCCCCCCTTTGTGTACTGCTGACAATCTGACAAAACGCTCTGTTTATTTGTCAATTTTGTGACTTTAGATGGACAAAGAACAGATCTGAAGATGTTAATGAAGGTGTGGGCATCCAGTGCTTGAGACGTTTTAATTAAACTGGTAAATGCAAACAGCTGCACACAGACATGAACAATATCTTAACATAAAAGTACTTTTCAAAACTTCAGAAGATGACTGACACATTAGATCTTATCAGGCTGGTCAGCAGATAACAACAACTCCAAATCCTGAGGTAACACTCGACTGACTAAAGATTTTAAAAGCAAAGATTGCTGATACTACAAAGCAGGTGTACTCATAAAATGTACTGCACTCCAAAAATGCATGTGTTACTTGGCATTTTTCATGGGGGGATAGTAAAGCTCTTGCTACCAGCTTCAGTTATCTGTGTCATAAACACAAATGGTTCAAGAATGTCCAGAGCAAGACATTACTGAGGAAGGTTGAAGCTGAGCATGATGTGCCAGGATGCTCACCAAAATCTCTCTTAGAAAATGAACAGTCTGCATTTAGATTTTTTTTTTTCTTTACTAAAACACTCATTCCACCACTTCAGTGTCGGATTCAGGTAACAGTAATGGTTTCTGTTACACCATTACTGGCACTGCTTTGAATCGAGGGCCCTAGCTAACTGAGCATCTTCGGTAACATGTTGGCTTTCAAGTATTAATGCAGTACAAGCAGTGAACTTTTTTACGATGAACTGGCAAATAGTGTGAAAACAAAGTGTCGGAACGAGGAAACCGCGGGGGAACAGATGATGAAACGGACTAAAACCTGAGCTAAGCTGATACAAGCAGGGCTGCCGGTGATATGCTGAGCCCTCTCTGGATGGGTGGAGGATTAAAGTTGCTTTATGATCCCATGAGTGCTGTGACACCGGCGCAGGATAAAAACTGCTCGAGGTGGAGTCTGGCCTGTAATTGAATAGCTCCATATTGATGTACACTTTTGTGGTTTGGGTCCCTTTTCTTCTTAGTGTTTTCAAGTGTAAACGCCCTCTGAAAGCCACGCTACACTTTTCATCTGTTGCTTTGCAGTCTGGTCTTTAATCACCATGCACTGTATAAACTTCTATCATATCTCTATTTTTAAGTTTGCATATGGTGTGTTCATACTGTATATTTGCATACATTTCCAGGTTCTGCTCTATATGAGCTCAGATAGTAGAGATAGTACTTACTGAAATGAGTGTTTGTTTAAAGCTGGTGGAAGAACTGTCAATGGTAGCAGCTTGAAGTGGTGTGTGAGTCCCAGAAGTAGTTGGGACAATAATTTAAACAAGTGTCATAGAAGCCATACTTATTTGAACAGGATTAAAAATGAACAGAATTATGCTGTAATCTATATACATACACAAAATAAACACACGCTATGAAAGCTTAAAGTGGATTACAATTAGATTACGTAACTTAGTCATGTACCTTGAATTGGAGTAAGCAGAATAGAAGATGAATGAATATGTAACTTAGTTTTACTGTTGAGGACTGTTCACATTAGTGTATAATGTAGCCTACCCATGCTAAAATAATTTAACTTAATATAAGTAGTACATCAACATAGCAACAGGATTTTGCATTTGAGGAACTTTAATAATTTACTATATATATATATAATCTTAAAGATTATCCAGTTGGCAAGTCAGTGTCTTTTTTATGTAGCTATGTGAAAAAAATCTGCAGTGTCTTGATACTAAAAATAAGCTTAAGAATCGGTCACAGGCCTAAACATGAGTCACATGTCTGCTGAAACCTCTGTTCTGCTCGAACAGGTCAGTGACTAAGAAGGAAGCAGCAGGAAGCTGGATGTGATGATGCGGGTGAAGACTTTGCTTGTTGGGGGGTTTACTAACCTCCTCCGCCTGCTTACGCAGCGATTTCTCCCTTTCATACTGGGTGATGAGCTGCTCGTTGTCCTCCTTCAGCAGCTCGAGCTCCACTTCGTGCTCCTGGTTCTCGCTGAGCACCGCGTCCAGGTTTTCCAGGACGTTAACAACCAGCGGCATCAGCTCCTTCACCACCTCCTCGTCATAGCTGCGTATCAGCCGCTCGAATTCCCGGTAGATGCTGCTGGCCAGGCCCGACACCCGCTCCGACATCACGGTGCCGGACCCGTAGTCGTCCTGGTAGACCACCTCGTCTATCTGTAGCTCCATCATCTTGGCACCTGGAACCGGTTATCCAGATGAAGCTGCGCTCAACTAATTTCCAGGCCTATAAGGCGAGACTGTCACTGTGTTTGAATCCTCTCAGTACAGGAGAAAGGGGACATTAATTCAGTCTTTCTTCAAACAGGCAACAAAAAGTATTTATGCCATTTTGCAGCAACGCCGATTTACCAAATAAGGGCAGCGTGCTGGTGTGTACGCATAACCTTGAGCTCGAAAAATAAAATAATTGGTTTCAATATTTTGATCTGAAGAGTGCCCCCTCCCGCTCCACCATAGTCACAGGCTTTCGCCTCCAGAAGCGGCCCAGCTATTGCTCCGCTCCCGTGGAGCCCCTCTGATCCCGGCAGCAGTGGGTGTGTAGTGATCCAGCCGGTAGTTCGGCCCTCGCCGAGTCCATGCCGAGGAACGAAATGCTTTCGACGATGATGTTGCACCTGCCTCTCAGCAGCCGCAGCCATGGACCCCAGCCATTACTGGCAGGGGAAATAAATAAATAAATAGTTAAATAAATAATCTAAATCTCCCGATTACCGCCGACGCCCGAATCGTCACTATAGTATAGTTTCTTCCATATCCCCCCCTCTTCCGGCGGGCCGCCGATGCTGCTGGGCAGACGGGCGTTGATGGTGATGTCTCCCTTTGGGAGAGGCTCTCCCTGCTGTTCAGATGAACGAGCCAGCTGACCGACTCTGGCTGACGTCACGCCGTCTGCATTGAGCAAACGAAGTCACTGCGTCAAGTCAGACACACAAAACCGGATATCAGTTTTCACCTGTCAAAATAATGATACGTCAATGCCCCTTGGCTAAACGTCTATAGTTAGGGAATAAAGTTCTGCAATTCTTCCCGAAATATTTATTCATTTGTTACTTTTATGATAATCTGCCACATGTAAATGATACCTTATTTATTTATTTAAAATTTACTTTAAAAGGGGTCTAGGTTTTGGGAAATAAAACCTGATTTAATACAACTAACTAATGTAAAAAGCAAAGAAATTTTTGTTAAAGCAATGACCAACCATGACTTTTTTTTTATCATCAGCTTTTTTCTTGGGGCAATTTCGTGTTCTTTGTTGCGCAGATTTAAGTATATTGATAATGAAAAAAAAAAGAGCTTTGAGCCAAATCTCAAGTTTTATAAGTGTTTCTTCAACATTATTAGCCATTTAACTTTGACATCAGTGTTGAATTACCAAAGTTTTTTTTTTTTTTCAGTGCTGCCACAGTGATCACTCAAAGCCAACCTGATGTAATTTATGATCTGAGATATAAAGATGAAAGTTTCTAAAGCTTCAAATATAATGGGAATTAAATAGTAATAATCACCAATTTTAAAGCCTGTGTTGCTTTAATTCTTTTAGTCTTTTGTGATCTCTCTCTTTGGTGTCTCTCACCTTGAAATGAGGACTTACTTACTTGATAGACTCAGATCTGACTTTCAGCAGCCACATCAAAGCAGTCACTAAGACAGCTTTTTACCAGCTCAGAAACATCAACAGAATTAAAAGTTTAGTCTCCCAGAAAGACCAGGAGAAACTCATCCATGCATTCATCTCCAGTAGACTGGATTACTGTAATGGTCTTTTAACAGGACTTCCTAAAAAGAGCATTAAACATCTGCAGCTCATCCAGAACGCTGCTGCTAGAGTTTTAACCAGGACTAAGAGATCTGAACACATCACACCAGTTTTAAAATCGTTACACTGGCTTCCAGTCAGTCACAGAATAGATTTTAAAACCCTTCTGCTAGTTTACAAATCCCAGAATGGTTTAGGCCCAGAATACATCTGTGATATGTTCAGAGAATACAAACCTAGCAGAGCTCTTAGATCCAAAGACTCTGGTCAACTAGTCCAGACCAGAGACCGGACTAAACATGGAGAAGCAGCATTTAGCTGTTATGCTGCAAACAAATGGAACAAACTGCCAGTGGAGATTAAACTTTCCCCAAATGTAGACATTTTTAAATCCAGGTTAAAAACATATTTTTTCTCATGCGCCTATGCATGAAATCTGCACGGTAACTTTTTTAACTTATCTTGTTTATCTTGCTTTTAATCATTTTAATGTAATTTATTATTTTATTGTGATTATTTGTTGATGCCTTTTACTATTTCTAAATATCTGTAATGTCTTTGTTTTATGTAAAGCACTTTGAATTGTCCTGTACATGAAATGTGCTATACAAATAAACTGCCTATGCCTATGCCTATGCCTACTTATAGTTACAGTCCCTTACTAATATGGAAAGATCACATAAATATTTAAATTGTCAAATGCCCACCACAACCAATCAGAAAAAAACAAGAAAATGAATCCTCTTTCACATTTGATTGAAAATTATTATGATGTCCACAAATTTTCATGGAAATCCAAGAAATGTCAAAATCATCTGTTAAGAGTTACAGTCTTTAAATGCATACTTGCTTCTGCATGGTCATATAAACACCAAGTACAAGTGAATAAATACTATGAACAGTCCTCTGTAACAAAGACCAATGGAAAAGTTTATTTTTTTAAGGTTTAATTTGGAGGAACAGACCGGAAGTTAGAGTTTTTTCTTCATTGACCGGCTTGTGCCATGTCTGCATCAGTACTTTTTGCCAGAATCTGACAATAATGACCAAAAGCGCTTTAAATGTTAAGAAATATGCCTCACTCAGACAGGCAGTAATATTTAAACTATCTTGTTAACAGATTAGCTTAAAGCTACGAAAAAGTTTTTTTTTTTCATAACAGATTTTCAAGCTGCTCATTCCAACCATGATTGGCAAAATTTATTAACTTTATTTTTACAATGACCAACATCAAATTACAAAGAGTAACTAAGGGCTTTAATACCCTCCTGCTGCAGATAATTAGCTGGAACAACCCATTGAGGTGGGACTTGAATTCAAAAGCTCAAAAATATCCACATAAATTTCTACATAAAACAACAACCTGCAAAACAGAATACAATGAATCAATCTTTACATATACACACATCGATAAATAACTCAATAATTAATTCTGCAGCATAATTCAAATACACATTGCATTAATCTAAACTACTTCCCCACCTCCTCGTTAGCATGATTTGTTCCACAAGCTCATGCAGGGAATTGGGCCTACTTCTCTATCTTTTTTTTTACCTGACCTGCCTCCCCTGCTCTGCCAAGAAGACAACAAGAGGTGAGTATTGCCATTTCTTTGCTGAACAAAATAGAAAAAAAACATCAAAAATGTTGTTTACTAAAATCTTAAAATACTTATTTAAGTTCTCTTTTACAGAAGCAGGATGGCCAGTCCCCCTCTGCAAACAAATACAAATAATTTACACTTTGTTCAATATGTTCATAAAGCTATCAATTAATGTGTGTGATCATTAAATTAAACTCTGCTAATCATTCAGTTAATATTAGTATGAACAGGGTGATGTGTAGTTCAGCTGGTTGAGTAGCTACACCATGTACAGAGACCACAGCTCCATAGTGCAGCAGTTCCAGGTTTGAGTTCCGGTCTGGGGCCCTTTGCTGCTCCCTGCTCTCTGACCCACCTGTTCCTCTCCAACTACTATTGAATCAAAAGCCTGTAGAGACAAAAATCCTTTTAAAAAAAATTTTGTATGAACAGTGGTTGTGATGGAACCACAGGTCTCATCACAAAGCCAGTGTAAACCCCTGAAGGCTGGAGTTTTATGATCCACTTTTTAATCTTCGTGAGGACTTTAGCAGCAGTGTTCTGGACTAACTGCCACTGTCTGTCCAGTAATCTACTCTACTAAAGATAAATGCATGGACAAGTTTTTCTAATTCCTGCTGAGACATCTGTCCTTTAATCCTTAAGTTGCGCTGACTTCACAACTGTCTTAATGTACTGGTAACTGCTAAAATTCAGGTCTGAGTCCATGAATACTCCCAGATTTCTGGCTTGAATGTTTGTATTAGCTGTTTGAAGCAGAGTGCTGATTTTAACTTTCTCCCTGGACTCCAAAAACTATTTCAGTTTTGTCAGTTTTAACTATTTAGTATGATGCCTTTCTCTTTGCATGTGCCAGAGTCATTGAGTGGGGCCAAACTGAAGTAAGGAACTTCTTTTCCATCCACCCATTGTCCATGCCTGCTTGTTCCAATGCAGAGTTGCAGGGGGAGGGTGGAGCCCATCCCAACGGCTACTAGACAAAAGGCTCAGTACACCCTGGACAGGTCACCAGTCCACATGGCTAACACAGAGAAAACCAATCACTCACACTCATACTGTCTAAACGTGTCAATTAATTGAAACAGGTAAGTTAAAAAAGACCGGGAAGTATTAAACTTTTCATGGTCAGTCTTTAACAAATATCATTTGTTTATCTGCAGGACATTTGTCTATATGTTGCACCTAATATCCACACAACTAATTACTAAAGGCAAAGTCAGAAAATGGATTTTAAAATGTCCTTTTTAAAAGGATTCATAAATTATCTGTATTTGTGTAAGGTACAACAGAAACCACACATTTCATAGAAAGTAGCCTACAAATAAACACTATCCATACTAAATAAATCACATGATCTGATTCTAATATAAACACGAATAAGGAACATCATGGACCCAAAATACCTAAAAAATATGACTGTATACCCCGTAGGTAGGTAGAAATATGATTTACAGAAAATAACATTTTAAAAGGTGGAATACTTGAGACCAAAGAGTTCTCAAACTTTTTTTTAGTTAGACAAGTGTAGCCTAGGCTATTGTCAGCAATGGAGAAGATTAACAATGGAGACAAAAACTAGCTAATGAAGCAGAAAAACTGCCAAGACGAAGGGGGTATACTTCCCATGCCAAGTGCATCTTAAATACCGCCATGTTTAACTAATTTTACAAAGTAAAAAATCGTGTTTTTTAATTTTTTTTTATCTAAACTGTCAGGATATACTGAATGTACTGTAAAACTAGTAAATATTAAGGGTTATAGTTGCATCTGATTCAGATACAGTAAGTTAAAAAAAGAAGATACACAAACACTATTTACAGGAAATGAATCACAGTGGACTAATATTTACAGGGTTGACAAAGTGCATTGTAATGCAAGGATGGGGGTGTGTGGGTGTGTGGAGGGTTGGGTGCATGGTTGAGAGTACTGTAGAGGTCAGAAGAAATGTGGATATCCAGGAACTTAATGCTGTTTACACGCCCCAGTTGTCTCTACGTGTATGCAGAGAGGAGCGTGCTCAGTTTTCCTGGACCTCCTAATCTAATCTAATATGACCTCTCTTGTTTTGATGTTTAGAACAAGTTTGTTCTTGGAAGACCTTTTTGTGAGACTCTGAACCTCTTCTCTGCAGTGGGTTTCATCATTGAATATGAGACCCACCRYGGCCGTATGGTCCACAAACTTCACAGCCATGTTGATGGGGTGCATGGTGTAGCAGTCCTGTGTAAGGAGGGCAGGGCTGAGCACACAACCCTGTAGCGTTCCTGTGTTTAAGATCAGTGGTGAAGATTTTTTTTTCTCCACTCAGTGGCATATACTTTTTTTTTAAGCATTTCATACCATCAGGACAACAGTGGAGTGAGGGGTGAGAGAGGGGACAAGGTGATCATGTTAAGAAGATGGAAGTATGCAGACTAAGTTATGTTATTGATGTGAGCTTATAAAGATAAGGCGCTATCGAGGATGACATCCAGACTCTGAACCTGACGGGAAGGAGTTGTCGGAGTGAGAAGCTTTTACTTTTGGAAAGAGTAGGTGTGCCGATGAGAATGACCTTGG
>CM047976.1:19225292-19243726 GCA_026261665.1 Melanotaenia duboulayi
GATTTTAAAATTGTACTGGTATGTGTCCTTCTGACCATCGAGATCAGCAGACAGGACCTTAACTGTTCACAGAACAGTTTGAGAAATGATGGAGCCATTTTTTTTATTCTTTGCCCACTGAAATTAGACACAGCAAGTCTCTTTACTAACTGTAGATCTCATCTAAGAAAATTTAACATTGTAAGAATTTTTAGTTTTTAATATATTTAAGGAACCTGACTTCCCTTATCCCTTATCGTAAAGTACGTAGAACCTTTTGTAGAAGCGCTATAGAAAATATTTCTATCTTTTAGGCTTTTAGTGTGAGATTGGTAAGTAAACAGTATTTCCCATCATATCTCAACTAACTTAACTTAAAGTCTGCCTCATCAGCCAGAACTGGGTGGAAGAGTTTTATTTCTTTTAATTGCCCCAATACACCATGCTCGCCAATTCCTTATAACTTGAGGTAATCTGTGACATTTATTACTTGTTTCTCTCCTTTTATATCCCATACAAGTACATGTGAACTATGGGTGATGAGGTTGTCTATAACATCAACTGCATCAGTATAAGCAAATTTCTTCATAAGGCAATAATAAAAAACTAAAACGGTAACTACAGACAAGATGCAGGTAGATGCACTTCTACTTCTCAAAGTTTTGGTTGGAATGGTCAACAACCAGCCTCTTGTGAAGTCATTTGTTTTTTTTTCCCAAAGTTCATATCACCAGAATGCTACGTGTAAACTTTAAAACTCTGTGCTGATATGTGCAACAATAAATGTGCACATGTAATTGTTGCCTCTAAAATCAGCAAGCGCTCCTGTGGGCTTGAAAAGTTTAGCCCATGGCAGGGAGTAGCCATCTTGTCTTGTTGTGAAAAAAAGTTGTACAAAGTGGTGCCTCAGGGCAAAGCCAAACAAAAGCAGCACTGTCAGTAATTCAAGAATGAGCTCTAAATCTGGAGTAAACACAACCTAGATTGTATTTAAAATGTAATCTAAATATCCAGAGTATTTAATGTTTGTGATTTTGGACAGCAAATAAAACCAACTCTAAATGCAAAACAACAGTTTTATTGAAATACACAGGTTTGCATTCCTTTATTGCAATCATTGCCTGCCAGGCACATCAACAGAGGGGACAGGCTGGCACCAGAATACCATGAATGTGCGTCACGATGTGGATGAAAAGGTGATTATCGATGAGCCCACCTGGACACAGGCAGGCTGCGAGCTTGTCCAGAGTTCACTTGTCTTCAGCCGTTTTAATTTAAAACATAAACAGAGGCCTACCCCAAGCAAAAATGAAAAGGCATGTTCTCAGATGAAGCAAGCAATGAAGACAAAGCAGAAAAGTACCTGCACACAACATTCACATAAAATCAAAATGGAATTTCTTTTTGGAAGCAAACATTTGGAAGCAAACACCATCATTTTCTTGAATCTTGCCATTTTTCGGCATCTATTTGGCATGCATCTTCGGAGACTGTGCTCTTGATGGCAAATAAACTGTTATACACATTTTAAGTAATAAAGCAATAAAAATGAAAACTGATAAGGCTTCTGATTATACAGACACATGTATCTCAATTTTGCCAAATTTAAAAATCGGTCTGGCTGTAAAAAAAAAAACAAAACATGTAGCGCAAGTTGAACTCCCTGAAATATTTAACATACCACTGGCGAGACAATCTGTCCACCCCTTTTGACTGAATACCTACACATTATAGTTTAAAACAAGCAGCCATTTGACATTTGAACACATCTTCAATTATTTTTTGCTAAACCACATCATCTGAACCCAGGTCATGTTAAATGTGCTACTAGTTCCAACATCTTAACCATTCTTTAATTTCAAAACCGTTGTGCCATTTTGAAATTGTGCCTTCAACCAAACTACATCTATACATGCTTAAAACACAAAACAAGCAACCACAAAATGACGATTATCAGTGTTCCAGTCAATGTGATTAAGTAACCATTAGCCACCTATTTAACTTGTTGGTGATTGTATCATTGCAGGATTCAGTAAAGAGCAATATAAAGAATCATACACAGAGCTTTGAAGTCAGAAAAGGGGCAGAAAGTGCAAGAAGTTGAAGACAAAACAAACCAGGAATCTGGTGTGAACAACAAAAATTTATGGTCTTGAGTTTTGTAGACAAACATTAGCAGACAAGTGTAGGAATGAGTGAAGATTAATAAGGGAGCGGGAAAGGACACAAACGGCATGTGGCGTGCTCAGCTGATCAGTAGAATATCACACTAGACTTTCCTCCGGGGGGATTGAGGACCCTGTTATGAGACCGAGGCTTAGGTCCCAGGTGAGGCTCATGGTTCTTCGGTGATGTCTCCTCAGGAGTTACAGAAGGTGGTTCAACCTGTGGAGGAGCTGAGACAGCTGCAGGCTCCTCCTTGGGTGACACAGGAGCTGGGGAGGCCGTTTCTTCCTTCACCACTGGTTGACTAACTTTGGCTTCAGCAGGTGCTTCAGGAGAAAATAAAAAAAATCTTACAAAACCAGCAAAGTAACCTTAAAGTCAACTAACACTAAAAACAAAATACATAAATAATAAAAAAAAAAAACACACAAACAACAATCCCAGGAGCACAACTGAAATACTGCAAATAAAACTTATAAAGCATGTAGATTTGATGGATATACTTGTTGATTCCATCACTATAACTTAATTTTAGATGCTTTAACATCTACATTTAAGTTCACTTGTCACCACAGAAAGATTTGCTCATGGAATAATTGAGACCTCATTGTTTCATTAATGTACGTGAAACCTATCCACATAGCTGTTTACGTTTTTACCCAGTGGGGGGAGGGGTTGCAGTAAATAGTAGTAAATCGTATTCCTGAAAAGGAGAAAATCGCTGCTTATTTCATGTTGTATGAATTTAGAATCCATAACAAACATACCCATTATTGGTATGGCATGAACCCAAAAAGCCTCTTTGGATAAGCTTCAATTTAAATGAAAACATCTAATTTTCTATTTAAGTTACATCACAAGTTTGTCCCATGGATATTTCAATAGAAGGAAAGCTTGGTGCAAATCTAAAATTACAACCACAAGATAAATACTGGGGGGACTGTTGTGGATGCACAGAAAACTAAAAAGGTCCATGTTTTAAGTGCTCACAGAGTGTCTGACAGCTTCTAAATTATACTGGTGAGATATGGGGAAATACACTTGATTGCATAGTGAGCCCCACTAGCATGTTTTATTTAAAATGTTTTACTTACCAGGTGATTCGGGCTCAGGTCCTACACTTAGATTGTCCTGTTAAAAAAAGAAAAAAAAAAGGTGTAAGTTACATGATCAATGGAGGGAAAATAAAAATAATGTGGTTTAAATATTAATAGTGCTTCAAGTTATGCAGGAACCTGAATTCTGTTAAAATCTGATTAACTGTTTGATACAAAATGGCAGCCTCTTTTAGGCCATACTGTCTGGGAATAAAAATAGGTTAGAGTTTTACATAGAAAAGACTATAATATGTACCAATGTACATTTAGGTGTAGTTAAGGGTTCCAAACCTGGATCAAAGGGGAGAACTGTAACCATGTTTTGATGTGGCATAAATACATTCAAGCAAATGCTTTATCATTGTTAGACCACACTGGGGCACCTCTTTGGTATTACATCAGTTAATGCAGTTGAAATCGACGGGCTACTTTTTCTTCGTCCATGCTCTGTTGCTAAACCCTCACTTTTAAGATCTGCGCAGCATGAGCTTGGTACAATGAAATGTACAATGTGTGGAAAAATTGAGCTCCTTCCATGAATCAGTAACGAAGAATATTCAAAAAGAGGAGACTGATTTAGCAAAAGAGCGAAGAATGAGGAGGGTAGTGAAAGTGCAGCTGCAAAACCAGTATATCACCAAATCCTGTGACTGGATAAAGAGTATCACTGATACACCAGTAACTCTAAACTTAATAGAGCCAACACAATCGTACAGGAACAGTACGATACTCATACAGACACATATACACCTGCAGAGACAAAGCATCAAATGTGTTACTGAGGTATTCCCAGAATTTTTCCAGCATTTAAGTGAGAAAGGTTGCTCACAGGTAATAACGTGCACACAAAAGAAAAATAAAAGTCTAAACTTAATATAGCTATTCTATACAAATTAAGAGTAAAGATGCTCCAATGACTACACCTTTTCCAAATTAAAACATTTATCTCCTCATCCGCACAATGAAAGCATTTCTAATTTGGGGTCAAAAAATCCTTATAGGGCATCTCTTTTCTTTTGTGTATCCTTTTGGAGAAGAGACTTAAAAAGGAAAAAATAATTAGGCAACTAATTTTAAATCTAGGTGAATTTAATCAAAGTGGAACATAAAAGGTTTAAGAGGTGGGCTGCCTACCTTTGGCTTATTTGGGTGATTTCGGCATGGGCTTTGGACAGATGCACTCTCTGCAGCCCCAAATATGTTGCTGGTTGGTCCACCTGGAGGAACAGGTTTCTGTGATTGAGCTGGAGGTTCGGGTTCACCAAATATTCCACTACTTTTCCCACCTGCATTAAGTATTACCAGGATATTTTAAGTTTTTTTTAAATCAGTGATGATGGCTTTATAAAATTAGCTTCTACAGTCATATAGAAATTAGAAAACAAAAAACCAAAACTTAAGCCACTTGAATATATATGTTAACCTTCAGCCTAACTCTAGGTGCATAAGAAAATGAGCGCCATATACTGAACACATTCTGAAAAGGCAGCAATTCAGTGACATTCACTGAGGTTACAGGGAAAAATGAGCAAATAAGTCAGTATAATCTGTCAAATCTCTACAGACCATTTTTTTTTTAAACAGAAGATTGAACTCAAACCCATCTCTGCTACATCAAATACTTACCAAAATCTGGAGGTGGATTGTGTGCAAACACAAATTACATTAAAGTAACAATTTTCCCACCTAAGACATAAACAAATGTTGTGAGTTGTATGGCTCTGCAAATCCATAGTCTGACCTGGCGGATTGGAGCGTCTGGATACAGGCTGGGGCTCCTCTGGTGGAGCAAAAACATTGGAGGCCATCTTATTAGTTCTTCTTGATGCTGCAGAATCATCTTCACAGCCACCAAACAGATTACTGGAGCCACCACCAGGAGGCCGCAACACCCTACAGGACAAAACATAACAAAAACCTTTAAGCTTATATTGCTTTCAAACTGGCAGTCTGCAGCAGGTTTCAAATGAATGAACCCAAAACTACCCCATAAATGAATGCAACAGGCAGTATTTTCAAATCGTCTGATTGTAAGATTGTTTAATTTTAGATACATACTCACCCTGTCGGACCATATACTGTACATATTATTTATTGTGTATGTGTTCTTGTTTGAAATCACGTGTGTGCTTCTGCTTACTACACCTGTATCTTTTATTTATTTATTTATTTGTTTAGGACNGTGTATCTTTTATTTATTTATTTGTTTAGGACAATGCATATTAATAAACATATGAGCAAAAGCTTCACAGTAAATATGCCAGAATTAGCCACAAAGCTAAATTGCATCTGTTGTCCTAAGGCAGGCACATTGAACAAACATTGACAAACATCTCATATTTACAATAATTACAATAAACATTAAACACAGTGTTAGTAATAAAAGGTAGACAGAATGTTAGTTCAGTATCGTTGCAACAACGCAATTTCCCCACTGAGGGACAAATAAAGGTTTTATTCTTTTTTTTTCTGGCCGAGTTCACAATTAGAAAGCACTGCGTAACCTGGCAAGAAATATCAGTGTCAAACAGCAAATGCAGTCAAATAACAGGTTTTCTGATTATATACCCGGGAATGGTACCATACGTCCGAAAACTAATTTGTTAGTTTGACGAGATTTTTTCTTAAATTATTAGGTGTCTAAACTTGTGTAAAGTCAATAATTTTATCAAGTTGACCCAAAAAACTGATGCCGTCGACACACCCACAAAAAACAAAAAAATTCCACTTAACCTCATGTAACAAGGACAATGTGACCACAACGCTTTTGTTGGCGTATACTAAAGACGAGCACATTTCCTACTTCCGCAGGCGCCGCAGACAACGCCTGGTCGGCTAGCTTAAAAGCTATCTTGACTCTCAAGTTTGCTAACGAGCAACTTAAAGCTACGTAGCTTAAGTAAGAATATACTCAAATACTTTGAGAACAACTAACCTATGAAGAACAATAAGTGACAGTTAAAAGTTTGGAGAAAATAGCTGAAAACTGAAGGTGCGAAAACACTTTAAGATATCCTGACAATGTTAACCGACATTCTGATGTACGAATTGTCCGAGCGTCTGCATACCAATAGAAAAAAAAACGCACTCTTGGCTGATTCTTTCAGATAAACAATAAGCATGACTTTACTCTTCACCTAGAACTTGGTTTTGAGCTGGAGTCCAATCCTTGAAACATGTTCGTCGAAGTCATGGCGGTTGATTTTAGAGCCGTGAAGTTTCCAAAAACAACTTCGTTTGTTTGCCACCTTGACGTCCAGCAAGTTCCCCCTTGCCTGCCTGCCCTGCGCGTGCCCAACTAAACTCCGATAAGACCACCCAACTGTGACACAGAAGAATATTATTGGTCCAAGGCCTGTCTACTGTGATAAAGTGCGCTCGTTTTATAGCAACCTGACTCACTCAGAAAAATGAAAATAGTAATAGTTGCGTCGGAGACTAAGACATGGTTGTTGTCCATATTTATGGTTGCTATATATAGTTTTTTTTTTAATATCTCAATGACACCTTTTTTAAATTCATCCAAATGGTACATTTTATATAACTTCTATTTAAATTAGAAACAGCCCATCCCGACAGTGTGCAAATAGTCTATATAATTGTATCCGTATGAATACTATTTAATTAAAATTGTCTTATTTTAATGTTACCAATAATAACCTTAGCGATGTTTTCTTTTCTGCAGTACTAATCCCACTCTTTGGCTAAAGGGCTTTTCAGAATACGCTGGTTGAAAATCAAACGAATCTTCTCAATTCTAACCGTTGATTTGCGGTACGAATGTCAATCATTTTATGGGCGGAACTTATCTTCAAAGTACCGGTTCCCTTTTATAATGTAGATTAAGTTTTACTGCTATAATGTTTAATTGCAATACAGAAATTATTAAGGTAAATAGGAGTCCAATAGATTTGAGGGCTTTAAAGTTCTCATCAGAAAAAATACAGGACAAGACAGGAAGAGAATGACAATTGGTTCTTCGTGGCACCTCTTTCTCTATCAATTAGAGCATCCTTCTGTCAGTCATAAACTTAACTCCCGCCCTTGTGTATGTTAAACCAATCACAGAGTTTGTTTTTGAGTTGTAGTGGGCGTGTCTAAACGCGTGGGCAATCACTCCGCAGGAACTGTCATCGGTACCAAGCTACAGGGCTGCCTTCAGTTAGCAATGCTATCCTGCTTGTCGATTGGGAATACTATTAAGAAGCTTCATCTTTAGGTAATTCATAAACTCTTTTCGAGCTGTTCATCTTACAAACAGTTTCAGAATCTGTATTAAACAGTCACCGTGTTGCTGTGTGTGTTTTTTTCTTTTTGGTAAAGTTAGAGTGTGTTTAACTGTCTAACCGTTAATGTTAGCAAAGCAATAAAAATAGCCATGCTAGGCACCACGTTTTGCAAGGAAGCAATGTTTTTCCACATTTAACACAGTTTATATCTACAAATTAACTACAGCAATGTTGAGAAAATCACTTTTACTAAATGTTACAGCTTAAGTATCATTAACTTTATAATGTGAAAGCAAAACTGAAGTGAGACATGTTTCCAAAGTCTGCTTAGACTGTAACTTGTCATGGAAAAGAAATAACTGAATAATATTAGATATATTTGTGAAATGTTTTAAATCGACGTCATTCTGTCAAAAATATCATTTTTAAACAGAAAACTTTCAATTTTAGCTGCACGTGTCTGTCAACGCCTCAAGTTTTTAAGAATGTGAGAAACCAAAAAGCTCCGGTTAACATGAAAGTTCTGGATGATACCAGTTTCGTGTTCTGACAGCCAGTTGTCTCTGTTGCAGTTAGTATTTGATTTTCCTGGGAGTTGGCTTCAAGATGGCGCAAATAGGGAATTAAAATGCTTACTCGCAGTTAAAATAGGATGTTCCTTCAAGCCATATTGTTAATGTTTCATTTTTTAAAACGCTTAGGCTAATTTGTCTCTTCCTTTGCTGCCTTTACTCTTCACCACCTTTCATCTGGTGATCAATGAATAAATAAATTACAGTATCATGTACAACAAAAGTGTGATCTTTACTCCTTATATGGCTGTTATACAAATGTAATATGATTTAATGTCTCACTTGCTCACACGTTTGGTCTTAATTTCAATCCATTATCTCGTAGATAAATAAAAAACTAGACATTTTAATGTTATCATATAATCTTAGAGCAACAAGATGTTTGGGAATTTATTTGTTTTGCAAAGATAAATTATGAAGACGATTGTGACGTAGTGACAAGCAAAGTACAGTTGGACTGGGGTTAATATAAGTTTCTGTAGTAATCAATCCAACTGAGCTCAACTGACACGAGCTTTATTAAATTCTTCATCACTGCAGGGAGTGAATTTATCACATTTGATGTTGGTTTTATAGTTTTAATTGTTGTTGCAAAGAAGCATTGAGTAATATTGTTGCTGATAGAAAACAGTTGAACTGCGCAGAGTTCAGCTCAGTCGAAGCAGGAGCAAGGAGAGGGCAGAAAGCGGAGAGCTCGGTTTCGGCTTTATTATGTTTCATTTGAGCAGTAATTGTCAGTCTAATCGGTAGGACTCATGGTGAAGAGAAAGAAGACGTCGCCTACTTCTGAAGAGCTCGAAAATGGGTAACATTAAATTTGAAATAGACACTTTATTTAGAGGTCGAATCCATCGAGGGGTTTTCGTTGTCGTTTCTCCAGGGCGCTAAACTAAAAAGCGCTCGCATTTGAATTTAGTTAAAAATATTCTGATATTTGACCACACCAGAGCCGAAAGACACTTGGTAAAAAGCTGTCGCCAGCCATTAAATAGTTTTAGTTGTTAAATGTAATTCATCTAATTTCGTTAAATGCATATATTTGGTCTTGTTTTGACGGGACTGAAGAGGGGATTTGAAACAAACAGCGGCGGCCATGTTGAGAGATAGTGAACGTCGTCTTTATAAGTTAATTTTACACACCGCTTTGCTCCTAATGTGACAAATTTCTGTGCATGTGTTTTGGCAGTATGACACCAGGCTCCAGGGAGGGGATCGGTGTCGATGGGAGGAGAAATCCGTCCAGAAAGCCTGAAGGTTGCGACGAGGAGGAGAGCGGAGAGCAGGCGAGCGAGGAGCGCAGTACAAAGGGAGACGACAGAGTGGAAATTCTTAATCCATCAGCCACGGGTCTCAGCTCCGGTTCAGCCCCGGTCCTTACAGGTTCCCCGCCGAACCGAACCGGGTTAGGCTCGAACCAGCAGCCCCAGACCTCCACGGAACCCGCCCCCCCGTGTCACGACCAGCATCATTTTCTACGATCAAGCGTTCGACCTCCAAGCAAACGGATACGGAAGGATTCAATAGGCTCGGCCATCAATGGACATGGCGGGGCAAAATCGAAAGGTACAGTGAGTGACCAGCCCAGAGAAAAGTGGGCATAGGTGGGCTACTCAGGGGGTGCGCTCTCACTTTTAATTGGGTCACTGTGTTTTTAGTTTGATTATGGGTGATGCGTAAACAGAGACCCTTTAGTTGGTATGTTCTCTCTGGATCCCTTGCAGGCTTGTACTCAAGGTACACTTCTGGCACTTTGAGCCCAAGTTGCAACATCATATTGTCAGGCACTTCTGTGAAAAGCAGATGCCAGAACTGAAACTTAATTCATGATGCTACTTGACTGTTTTCAGTCACAGTTGATTGAAAGCTGGCAACAGTGGCAGTAAAGAGGTAATTATGCCATAACTCAAATCAATGTAGAAGAAACACCAAATCTCCGGTTTAGAACATAGGGAATGACCTGGGAGCAGCAAGGAAAGACATTACTACTGTAGATGGCTGCCAATTTTATTTTTAAGTGTGGTTTTATTTATTAATTTATTTTATTTAAAAAAAGACTAAGATGATCACATCTCTTCAGACCGATATTTAGTTGATATTGTGATCTAACTCAACATGGTAGTTTTGGTTTCAGAATTGCTCATGTCTGTTGTAATTATATTTGACTTTTTTTCATTTAAACAAAAACAACAGCAATAGGTTCAGATATAAATAATTCATGAGAATCTACATTAGCTGAACTGCTTTCAGAAATACTCTGGCTGACCCTCTGTGTTTTAGTAGTTTCTAGAGATCGTCAAAAGCTCTTGCCTAACTCTCAGTTGGTACATTCTAATCTCAAATGATCAAACTGAAAGCTGACATGCAAATTAAGTATCATCTGTTCCACCAGTCACAGGAGAACTGGAGAGGTTTCTGAATGGAAGGGGAGAATAACTGATAGGAGTCTTCATGAAGCTTGAAACACAGTGTCAGCTGTTCATTAAAATCCTTTTTCTGAAACGATGTCAACCAGAAACAGTGTTTTCTTTCCATGTAAATTTTAGCCACAGCCTCATAAAAAAAGGAAGAAAATTCCTCAAGTCTTTTATTTCATTAATGCAGCTCAGTTGTAGCATTTTCTTTTAAAATGGCTCTATAAATAAACTGGCCTTTGATCAAACAGAGGTAAATGTTTGGGGTATGTTGATGAATCAGGGTGCTTTGTCTAGCATCACTGTGTTTTATCATTGTTGGCAAACATAAAAAGTTTTGACTGCTTATTTTGATTGAGATTTTAGCTTAGTGCTTGTACACACAAATCAAGGCTGTTGCCTGTGAGCCACAAATAAATTTGCCTCTAAAAATGAACACCCATTTATGCTTAAAATACAGTTTACATAACTAACACAGTGCTGCAACAGCAACTGCTCCTGTGTTTGTGTTAATGCCTCTTGGCGTTGTGCTCTGTGCAGGGGTAAACTTGGCCAGTGGAGCCCACCATGGGTTGGTTTTGGATCAGTGCAGTGTAGACCTGGCCACAGAAACTGATTGCTTTTCCTGCCTCCCTGCCAGAGCTGAACCACAGACAGGAGAGCTCTGCAGGTTGTGCAGTGTAATGGCACTCCGTGGTTTTGTGTTCATGTATTTTAACATCTTCCAAACCACACAGTTCTTCACAACAGTTGTTTTCATGTTATACAAAGAATGGCAACCAAAATCTTCAGCTCAGTCCTGGCATTTTTAATTTAAGTTGTGCTTTGCCCCTCAATGTGTCATTGCTTATACATTTGTGTGCCCTGTATTTATTTATTTATTTTTTGGTATAACACAGGGGCAGAGAATGGCTCTTCATCCCAGGGGGCTGTTGGACAGTCGGGACCTATGGCCAGCTCCACAGCAGGAGTGTCCAAGGCATCCAAGGGTCAAGGGACTGCTGAGAAGGAAGAGCAAGCTGGAAACCAGAAGAGAGCTCGTCGGCAGTGGGAGTCTTGGAGCGCAGAGGACAAAAACAGCTTCTTTGAGGGGCTCTATGAGGTAAAGAGTGCAAATGTCTTAAACCAATTTTTCCCAAATCTTATTCTTTTGACATTTTTATACTCGCCTCTACTGCTCCCATTTCCAGCATGGAAAGGATTTTGAGGCAATCCAGAACAACATTGCCATGAAGTATAAAAAGAGAGGCAAGCCAGCCAACATGGTGAAGAACAAAGAGCAGGTCCGCCACTTCTACTACCGTACCTGGCACAAGATCTCCAAACACATAGACTTTGCCAATGGTGAGCCTTCCTTTATTACTCTCATGTAAACAAGGCAGACCTTGCATGGTGTTTTTGTTATAACTAGCAGAGTTATCCACTTGCAGTTTTGTGTGGCTTTGTATTACTTACCTGCCATAACACAGGAGGAAATGGACTTTTTTTTCATATGAAGACAGGGTCTAGTCTTTAATGTCTAGTTAAGCTTAAAACCCCTTTCCCTTTTCAAAGCCCTCTGCATTAAAGTCATGTTATCTTTATGTAGCATACACACGCCACACGTCTGACTTTTGCCTCCTTTCCTTCTCAGTTTACTCCCGTGTGCTGAAGAAATCTTCTCAAGAACTGTATGGTCTTATCTGCTATGCTGAGCTGCGTAAAAAAGTTGGAGGGTGTAAGTGAAGGCTGTAACTTTTTTGAAGGTTTTTCTTGAGGTTGTTTGTGGGTTTTCTGCTGTTGTTATGACGAGACACTGGGATTTGATTAAAAGAGTCATGCGGGAGAGTAGTCCCTGAGAGATGATGTAATAAACTGCTCTTTGGGTTTGTGTTTTGTGTTTGACAGTAATGGATGATAAGAATGTGGCAAAGTTGAATGAACTCATCCAGCAAGGGTAAGTTCAGAGTGAAAGCATGTCTGCAAAAAACCATAGTTAAGTTCTTGTTCTTGTTATGAGAGACAAAACTAACATCAAGTTTTGATTATATGTGCCAAATGGAAGAAAAGTTTAAAAACAGCTGGAATGCAAATACAGTAGATCGTTCATATACCAGACAGGTGATTTTTGTGTCTGTTTAACAGGGCCACCACTGTGCGGTCCAAAGGGAGGAACCTGCGAATCAAAGCACCCATGTGTCGTGCTCTGAAGAAACTTTGTGATCCAGATGGTGAGGATGTGCAAGTAGAAGCAATGCACATATAGTTCATACAAACACAACAACATAAAGTAAACGACTGCTGAAAATACAAACCACGTACATGGTGAGACTCAGGGTCTGTGGGGGCGGGGTTTTTGGAAAAACAATGGCAATGAGTGGGCTAGTGGTGTTTCCACGGTAACTCTGGGAGTGAAATGAGAAGGAGGAGTAGGAGTAAGATGGAGGTGACTGTTCAAACTGTCACCAGTGTTCATTAACATTTACGTCATATAGTTAGTGAAAGAAGTTGTTTAGATCAAGATTTTTTTTAAAAAAAAAGGGAATTCCACCACTTGCATCAAAAATCTTTTTTTTTTAAAAATCTGAAGCACCTTTTTTCCACATCTTGTGGGAGATTTGGACTGTTAAACCTTAGCAGTCTATGTGTAAGATGCACACTCAAAATGGGGCCGAAGGAAAGGTATTATCTATGCGTTTGAACCAGCAGCATAGTCAGTCATGCAGCCAAATTCACTTATGTGTGTTAGGGAGAGTTGGCATGTGGAATACACAAATTTAGACACTTGACATTTTTTTAACCAGATATTTTAAATCCTTGACATTTACAGTCTTTATATTAAAAAGATCAAAATCCATCCCACATCACACTAAAACACTTGACCATATCTATGCAGACAGTGTCACTGATGAAGATCATTGAATTATTATGTATCTCTGTGTTACTGCAGGAGTGAGTGATGAAGAAGACCAGAAGCCAGTGCGTCTACCTCTCAAGGTCGCAGTTGAGCTCCAGCCACGCAGTAACTACTCATGGGGCCGCGTTCAGAGTCTAGCCCATAACCCTCGCCTCAGGTCAGACTGACAATTGGCTTATGTCATTTCAAAAGAGTTTTAACACCCTCTTAAAATCCATCAGCGTTATATCCTCTTGAAAGGTTTTCAAGGCATAACCGCTTCAACTTTAAACCATCCTTATTCAGATTTCAAAACAATGCATGTCTGACAACATGACTAAACATATGAAAGAAATGTGAAATAGTTGGCAGCAATATGGAGTTGTATGCATTTATTATGAAATGGTTGAAACATGTAAGGCTCCATCAGTTCACAAGACCCCGCTCAGAACAACGATTATCTGTGCATGGTTGTTAGTGAGTGTGAAACCTCGGTTGGTGTGAGGAGAAAATGTGTTCTTCACAATCAGAAAATGACAGCTTTTAAATTGTTATTATAAAGTTATCCTTTTTTATTTCTTAATTTTCACACACAGGATGGTGGTGGAGCTCCACAGAAAAGTCTCCAGCCTAATTGAGTATCTGAAACAGAAGTGGGCTTACCAAGACCAGCGGATTGTATCCTTTAATACATCTTTATTGTAAACATTATGTAGTATGTTATACACAAGCCGTAACCTTAATTTTTGCTTGTAATACTGTGGGAGAATCCACATCTTTTGTTTTCTGTTGTGCAAATTGGAGCATTTGTGTTAGTTTTGGGATGCATATTTGTAAAAAAGTCCAGATTATTACCCTTTACTCTGTTAATTCAGCTCAAGAGTCTCATGGAGAGGGAAGCTCTAGAGGGCAGCCAGTCCAGCTCAGCCTCTCATAGCAAGGCTCACCCGGAGGAGCTCTTTCTTTTCCCACCTGAGAACAGCACCTTGACAACACTGCCTGGTGTGGCACGGGTGGTTCACTCCAAGGCCTCCTGCACTGTACACTGGTTAGAGAGCGGCAAAAACCGGCCCAATGCCAAGGAACTCCCAGCTGCCCAGATCTTGGGCATCCACACAGCAGCACCACCTCGAGGTAGCAGCAAAACAGGACGGGGAAGCGGTGCTGTTGCTGGTACTTCGGCAGCTGGATTGGGTGATGCTCGTCGCACTGAACCCTCTAACCTTGAGCCATCACAAGACAGTTCTGCAAAGGTAGATGATAAGAGACTGCCATCACTTTCAGTTTCTTCTCAGCAGAGTGCAGTTCTTAGAGAAGAGGGAAATGGGGTGGGATACTCTGAGACTGGCAAGACATGCACTGGTGTGGAGGTTAGTAGTGGCTTACCGGTGGTCAAAACCACAGAGAAGCTGTGTAGTAGTGCAGAGAGCTCATCCGAGCAATGCAAAGAGGAATCCAACACCAGCACTTCTTCCCCAGATGCTACCCAGACCCCTCCATCAAAAGCTCTGATGGCCAGTTCAGAAGAGAGTGTATTGCCGGGTTCCGCACCACCACCCAAGGAACGGACTGCTGAGCAGATCAAGGAGGAGGGTTGGAGCGCCCGTGATGCAGAGAACGTCACCCTGGCTGAGCTTTACCTGATGTCTGGGAAGCCAGGCAAGCTGCAGCTGGAGTATGAGTGGCAACCAAATATGGTTCCTATCAGCAACCATGAAAATGGACAAGCCTTGGATCAGTCTAAATCCAAGAGGACAAACCGAGTGTTACGCTGCCTGCTCAAGCTGGTTGCCACTGAGGTCAATCCAAAACCCCTGGTAAGGGCTCACTTTTACTTTCCTTTACAGTTGTTGCTTATTTAATTTTACAAAATTTCTGCATTCATTTGTGTATCCCAAGAAGTTTTACTTTTTGTTAATGCTTTTTGAGGTGTTTGAAAGTAATACCGGACTTTATTATTTACCTGCTGATCCTCATCTCGCAATAGACGGCAGCTCAAAGCAGCAGCTGCCACGTCGCCACAGTTTTCCAGAGCCTGCCTCGGCTGTTCACAGACCAGCACAACAGCGCTAACGTCTCAGATTGATATGGTTCAGGACCACCTTGTTCTTGTGTAGCTGAGGAGATTCAGGAGAGGAAGTCTTCTACCTCACCCCACATCTCGCTCGCAGTTTCTGGCATTTTTAAAATTTTGGCAGTGGGTGGAGTTAAAAAAGTAGTGGGTGTAGTTACACTTTAAGCAACAATGCGCATCAGAAATAAAGACAATGACAAGGAGACTGATTGTTCAGCCGTGCATGTCCCGATGGACATGAAGTTCTTCACACACTGGAGCAGGAAACTCTTCCACCTGCTTCTCCTCCTCAAGCTACTTTTATTTTTAAATAAGCTGATTTTAAATCAGATCTTTTTGTCCGTTTTACAGGTGGTTGAGATGACAATTTCCAATGTGTGCACTCTGTCTGCTGGTGGGAGTGTAGCTCATCTGTGTGTGCACACAGGATGGCATGTAGGCATTGACATTACGTTATACATAACATGAAAATAAGCTAACGTCATGCTGTATAGTCTTTATAACAAAAGAAAAAAATTATAAACATGTTCTGGAGGAAAGGGAACTTACATTACTTCTGTTGTGATCTGGCACAAAATAGAATTTCATTACTAATATAAGACTATTTGAATAACATAACTGAATGAAAAATATCTAACATATTATCTTTTAGTGGTGTTTGGGGTTTCTGTTGGGGGGGGTTGAGGTGCCCTCTCTCTAATATGGTTGGGGAAACGCTGTTTATTATTCAGTGTTTGAGTGCATGCCCCTGGCTCACATAAAAAGTTTGTTGAAAAGGAAAAATCACAATGAAATGTACTTTAGCAGAGCTCTTAAATCTCTTAAATCTGCTTTAAACAATAAAGGATCCACCTTCATATATTGTACGGTTCGTTTAGAGCATTGTGAACGCTCATTTGCACTCTGGTCTGTACTAAAGAAGTGAACTGTGGTTTGTTGGAAAACGAGGGTCTTTGTTCACTTGCAACAGAACCCTGGTGCAGTTCCCTTACAGTGTGAAAACAAATGAAGCACCCAGTGAACCAAAGCAAGAGGGTGACCGAATTCATCATAGAGCTACATGCTGAATAGCTGTCTGCCTCTCTTGCGTTTTATCCTGGGCGGCTATTTAAGAAAAATTGCATTAAATTTGAATTTCAAAGTAAAAGCAAAAACTCCATGACTGCATGAATTTATTCCCCCATTAGTGGCTTGTTGTGAATGATCAATTTTTGGTCCTGGCCAATCAACGACCCAGGTTTTTTTATTCCTTTTTTCCTTCATGATCAGTGGTAGTTTTGGGGAATATTGACCTTACCGATCGGCTACTGTGTGATGTTGTTTAAGCAGTTTGGTCCACTTAAGTAAAGTGCAGCGTGACAGCAAACCAAACGAAGGTGCAAGATTTCTTGGCTTTTCCTATCCAATTAACGATCCTGGTGTGAATGTACCAAGCCATAAGCCTAAGCTTAGTTTGCTGCTGTCTCTTGGTTTGCTGCTGTTTTGGCCAGGACACTCTTGTAAAGGAGATTCTTAATCTCAATCAGTTTTTTTTCCTGGTTAAATAAATAAAATAATAGATTGGTTGAAATTGGCTTGAGTCAGAAGGAGGCACACAAGAAACCAAGTTCAACACAAAGATGACAAAGCGTGAAAAAATGTTAAAGAACGAAGAGACAGAAGTGAACATTACAGATTACCTGCACTCCACAGTCTTAACTGTTTTTATTACTGACCCTACTACAACACAGTGATTTCTGCCTCATCTGCAGAAGAATGAAACTAAAGGAGCAAAAATTACACCAATATGAGAGTGGTCTAAACACCAGGTTTTTCCATTAATTTTTGAAACTGTCCACGAAGATAGCAATGCACTAAAAGAGAATAATGTGTATTTGTGGAGTTGTGTGAAATAACAAGACAAAGCAGTCAGAAAATGAGTGAGGAGAAGACTTTAGAAGTTTGATTGGATCTTTTGACTTCATGGTCTGTCTTTTTTTCTTCTTCTTCAAAGTAGAGTGGATATAAATATCTTTTTACTGCACTTTTCTTTCACTGTGGATCTAGCTGATCATACCGCATGATTTATTTTATTTATGTTTTTAAAAAACTCACAACAAGTCCACCAGTAATGTATTATATCCACCAAAGCCTCACATGCATGGGCGTGTAATCAGTAGTACACTGTAGACATGTGGAGTCTTTCTAAGAGTTTCTCCTGTTTCAAGCTGTGTTTGTCTGGTATTAATTTATTTTTTCTAATGGGGAATTTATCCAGTCCAGTCCGCCTGGTTATTGATATTTGAGCTGCACATAGCTGATCACAGATTAAAGCGGTGGAGTGGTGCAGATAATGAAAACAGAACAAAAAATGGAAGTCACACAAGCAAAAGTCAAACAAAGAAAACATGAACCGGCTTTAACATTGGGTGGTGTGATATATTCTACAGGCTCCAGAGATGTGCTCCACAGCCACATCGCCTCTCAAGGGCCATCAGGAAGAGCAAAACCAGGCCGTCACACCCCCAGGGAAGGGACCAATCACAGGTGTCCGCAGCCCCAGTTGTGGCCGGCAACAAACATCTGTTCGAGTGGCCAGAATACACCCACCAAACACTGGTGCCTCAGGTATTTATGGCAGTCTCTTGCAAATTCTCAAGCTGCTGTTATGCGCTACAATAAGCCCCTGATTTTGGAGTTATTTCACTAATAACGTGTTCAGATGATGTTGCAGTTGTTTGATTACTGAGGAGTAGGGCTGCAACGATTAGTCGACGTTGTCAACAATAGTCAACAATAAAAATATTCGACTACGAATTTACGAACGAAAAAAAAAAAACCTACAGTGAGACATCGTCTTCTAATCCTATCTCTGCTGAGAGTTGCACACTGCACATGCGCAAAGAGTGGATAAAAAATATAGAGTGAGACATCGTCTTCTTTTTTTATCTCTGCTGAGAGTTGCACATGCGCAATAAAGTCCGCCAAGGGAAAACCGCAGCGGAGAACGTTAAAAGTCTGGGATAACTGCACGTTAAACTTACAAAATAAA
>CM047976.1:19244009-19288193 GCA_026261665.1 Melanotaenia duboulayi
GAGTAATATTTAATAGTTTAAACATTTACTAAAATCTATGATGACTTAACATCTTCCATAACAGCGTACACAAGTTTTAGATAACTGCCTTTATCATAAATCTGCTTACCTGCTTCTCCTTCTTAGGCGGGCGTAACCTTCCTCGCGCTCTCCTGGGGTCAACTGCAGGCAGCGAATCGGAAGGCAGCGTGTTTGCAATACCCACCACACTACCCCCCAACAGCTCACGGCACAACAGAATGTTCTCTCCCAACAAGGAAGCTGAGCTAGCCTTCAGACAGCAGCTTGACTCCATCAGTGTAAGAAAGAGCAATGCATAGTTTTAACATCAATTGTAGAAATAATGAAATGAGATGCAGTCCACATAAATGCTCTGGTCACAAAGACCAACCAGAGACCTTTCTTTGCAGATGCAGTCAGATCTTTTCCTCTCGAGACAGAGAAAACCTCGGAACAGACAACTTCGGAAACCCCTTGTAGTTCAGGTAAGAGGTGAAACTCCTTGTGGAGAAAAATGTCTGTAATAGTGTACTAAAAGACTTCTTTGCATTTACTTGGCATCAAGTTACTTTTTGTCTCTTTTACAGCGAACGCTGCTACCCAGGACCACAGGAGACACTCCTCAACATGTCTGCTCCTTCTCCATTCTCTCCAACTCATCTGCAACAGGTGCTTTTTGAGACATCAAGATCCTAAAATTAAAATATTACCAGCTGAGGCTGGAGATGTTTAATAAACAGTGCTGTGGTGTACTTTAGTTCTTAAGAGTTTGCACTTAGTGTAACTCATTTTTGTATTTGGTTCATAAAAGACTTTGTTGATAAAACTAAATATCAAACATATGATTTCCTGTTTCTCAGCAAGAGCTCTAATTGCTCACTCACTCACTTCCCGTTTCCTCCCGCAGGAACTGGATCTTTCCGGCCAATACATACTCGCCTGGCTCCTTCCTCCCGCCCTCCCCTCACCAAAACTACGCCTACAGTGTCCAACTCTGCAGTTGCCAGCCAACTCTCCAGTATGGACAGCTTTTTATGAAAACAAAAAAAACCCACTTTCATATGATGAGGAATAATAATGTCCTTATTGGCATTAATTTCAGTTATTGATAATAAGCATTTGGCGTCTGAATGTGCAGAAGTGACAAATCCCTTGTGTTCCTAACCCTGTTAATACTCTTTCAGGTGCCATTGACCTCGCTGCTAAGTCTGCAGGCATCATACCTGGCAGTCCCTCTCAGGAGTTAAGATCCTCCACCATTGATAACAGCACTCTGCTTGCAACAACACCCATAGTCGAGGCTGAGCCAGACACCCACCTTCTACAACAAAATGTCCCAGAGGTCAGAAGCACAGCAGAGACACACAGGCACCCACCTTCTACTGAAATAAATATTTGCTTCAGAGTAAACATGCAACACTTTTTTGGGTTAAAAGCATTACAACCTTGTATTACGTTTGAGCGAATCTCCTGCACATGTGCAGTCTCAGAGGCCCCAATAGGTCTGTTTAAGTCTGTGTGTCTGTCTCTCATTTGCTTTTTTTATATTAAACTAAAAAACACTGTAGCACAGACCTCTGCCAAGCCATAGGGTTCTCACCTGAAAAAAGGCCCAACAGCCCACCCAGTAGCCCCTATACTTTGACCCTTCTGGTTTACTCGAATATCCAGAATATCAGCATGATCCCTGTCAAACAATGTCAGATTATAACATCTACCATGATGTCATCTTTGTCCAATGATTCTGGACATTATCTGATGAGTTAGAAGCTGTAATGGCAAAAGTATCCCTTTCTCTCCTAATAGTAAAGAACCTTAAAAAAAATCCTGGATCCAGACGGTGACCCCCAAGTTGTCATCACTTGTTTCTTTATTCAATTTCTGACATTTCCTGAAAATTTAACCAAAATCCGTCAATAACTTTTTGAGTTATGTTGCTAACAGACAGACAAATGCTGCAGGAAACATAAAGAATTAAGAGAAGGTTAGCAGAACAGGTTAGCAGAAGAATGAATGCAAAATAAGCCATGGTTATGCTCCAACAAATGAATGAGGAAGACAATCGGGGAGAAATGGTCAGCTCATCTTACTACAGTAAGACAAAGTTAGGAGTAGACATCCCTGACAAGATACCGAGCCAGTATTCATCTCGAGCTGCAACTAGAAGTTGGCCTGTTTGCTGCACTGAATACATGGATCTCCTACTAGAGCTGCGTCAGTGCCAGAATGATCCAGTGTGTGTTTNAGAACTGCATCAGTGCCAGAATGATCCAGTGTGTGTTTGAAAAATAAGCTGACATCTAGCGCTCTGTTTCATTACTTTAGCATTATATGATGCCTTTTTTCCTAATTGTTCCCCCTCAAACAATTGAATAAAAATATAAATATACGGTATTTGTTAGCTGATAAGAGAATGTTTTAAGCTAGTATTTGACATTTTCTATTTGAAATACAAGCCCAAGCCCACATGCAAATTATTTATTTATTGAAGCTTTGTTTGCTTCCAACGATTAAAAAAAAAAAAGATACAAAGGGGGAAAAATGGGTCTCTATAAACACCATCTTTTTCATTTTTATTTTTATGCTGCATCAGCACGGTGTTAAAACGACCCCCTCTGGCAATTCTAGAGGTTATTGAAATGTTGGTGGTTCTAGTGTGAAAAAAAAATTCCTGGATCCAGGCGGTGAACCGGATCACCCCTCAAATCTTAACAGTTGTTCCTCATTCAGTTCGTAGATATCCTAAAAAATTTAATCAAAATCGGTCCTTACTTGTAGCTGTTAAGCTTATTTTTGCCAGAGATCAGTAATATTACTTTGTTCAACTGACGTATTAAAGTGCCCAAAAAAGAAAGTTGAGTTTAGTTGAGTCCAGTATGTCTGGTTCCATTAAAAAAACAAAAACAAAAAAAAAACAAACAGGTTGCTTCCAACAAATTCCCTTTTTTGGGGTTACTAACATGTTTCTTGTTTGTTGTATTTTCTCTGTTGTATTCACAGACTGGTCTGCCGCCTCCAACTCCTGAAGTGAGTGGTGGTGGAGACTCACTCCTCTCTCCACCCAGTGTTGCCTCGCTCCTTGACATTTCTCTGCCAGGTCCCCCTGAAGAGGCCCTTACACCCGGAGAACCCCAAACACACATCAGTGACTCCATCATTGAACTTGCCATCAACTCGACACACTACGGTGCGTTTGAGTGCATTAGATATGATGCAGGGAATTAAATTTCAATTCATTTTGCTGTATTCAGAGCACCCTAATCTGAATCCCAAAACAACTAGAAATCACCAAGTATGTTGGATATTGTTTAACTTTTAAGTTGGCAAATTGTTCTGCTTTAGGTGAGGAGGCTGCTCTCTCTCCTGCCAAGCTGGGCAATGGTGACCACTCCAAACTGTTGGCCTCATCTCCCTCAGTCAGCCCATCCAGAGGCTGGATCCCATCACCCAGCCATGACCCCCAGTGGTACCCCAGTGACTCATCTGACTCCACACTGGGATGCCTACTTTGTATGTTTTTTTTTTGTTGTTTTTTTAAAATAACAGATCTATTTAAGGGTCTGTTTTTCTACATTTGTTGATTTCATATGTTTTACTTGGAAATTCTGTTTTGTCAGTGACACTAAAGAAGCGCATGGCAGCTTTGAATAATTGAGCCAAGGGACTTATTTATAGTTGACTGTTAAAAATAAACCTTGGTGACTTAAAATATTAATACTGCCATAAATGCACAATCATATTTCAGATGTATTGTTGCAACACAAAAAAAGATGTAACCATGTTTCCATCCTCTGTTTGTTGTCTATTCACTGTAATTTTTTTAACCCCTTCCAGCCAGTATGGTTTCCCCTGATAAGGGGAGGCGGACCACCCTAACCCCTTCTGGCCCCTCCAGTGGCACAGCTCTGCTTGGCCCCAGCCTCCTGGACTGCAATTCCCATGATTCCTTCCAATCCCGTGGCCTTCCTGATGTAGCAGAGGTGTGTGCATTTAGAAATAAATACTCATATTGCTTCAAGTAGAAGATGCAGCATTTTTATTCCTTCATGTGCTTGGGTTGTGTCAAAATTAGAAGTTGGATGTTTATGTAGTAAATATGAATCACATGACACAGAAACAGCAACCTCACTTTGATTAAAAAATAAAATAAAAAAAAAAAGACAGATGGTAGTGGGACAAATTCTCCTAGTCTCATAAAATATCATTTGGTTCTTTGGTTGTGATTGCAGATGGACTCGCAGCTTGCCTGCATGATGAGTGAGAGCAGTGTGGACTATATCGCTCGCTTCAATGACCTGGCTCAGGAGCTGGCTGTGACAGAGCCTTCCATCCCACCTCCATGAAGAACGTAGGCTCCTGCTGCACCAAGCCACTACCATCTGGAGGACATGAGTTACTGAGTGAGGAGAGGTGTCTCCTCTCTCTTTTCTCTCTGCTTTGGAGGAACGACAACTCCTGAGTACAACCTCCCCAAAGCCATCCCTGCCCTGTTTGTAAAAGTGCAATAATTACAGTGAACCTAAGCCTTGGTTACAGGAAGTTGGTTTCACTGAACTGTTCTTTAAGGTAAAATGCCCTTTAAAAACACTTTAGATGAGTAAATGGGTTTACGAAACACAACCTCATGTACAGGAAGATACTATGCCATATCTGAACAAAATATTTTTTATCAGTCTTTTATGTCTTGTCCTGCTCTTTGCGTGTGTGTTATTGTTTGTGTTCTGCTCACTTAAAAATCAACCCCCAAATGTGTAAATCTGCCAAAAAAATGTGCACATCAAATCCAAACTGGTGGCAACTGAAGTGAGTTTTTTTTTTTTTTTTAAAGTAATGGCAGTGATTAAAAGTTTGAATGCAGTGAGGTTTTTATTTCAGTTACAGAAGCGGACCACAACACAGCAGGAGGGTAGAGATGTGTCCTTGTGCTTCATCTCTCATCCGTTCAGATTTTATTATTTTGTGTTTTGTTTTGTTTTTGTTTTTTNAGTTCAGATTTTATTATTTTGTGTTTTTTGTTTTTTTAAACCACGCCTGCTTTGAATTCAGTTTAATCTCTTCCAGGGATGCAGGGATGTCCAGTTCCAGGTTCGCAGGTTTTATATGTTTCCTGCTTTAACGCAGCTGACTCAGGTTAACGGGTCATTAACAGGCTCGTGCAGAACTTGGCAAAAAAAAAAAGTCTTTGAGGAAATATGCTAAATTTGAATTGTGTTGGAGCAGGGAAACATCTAGACCCTATTTAGGACTATTATTGGGCATCCCTGTCTTACAGCTATACACAGAAAGGCAGCTTACTGATTAACATTTTTTTTTCTTTTCACAGTTCCTACCCTAAAAATTGCGTTGAAATGTTTTCCTGTTCGTCACCGGTCATGTTATGTTGGCAGTACCAATTAAAAATGCCTTCATGTTGATTCTGTTTGTCAAAACAAACAAAAAAAACCATCAGTAACATTTACTATTGCTTTTAATTGGTTAAATCCCAACAGTTGGACGTATTTGGTATTTGGACTCTTGTTCTACAACAAGAAACATAATTGTGCAGTTTTACCTCGTTTCCCTTGGATGTAATCCCATAGTTCTTATTTTTCAGAGGTGCTGATTGCAGCTGTGTATTCATTCAGATTGACTAGAAATATAATACTCTTGGGTATTAAAGTAGTTTTACACTCCGTTTTAACTCTGAAAGCGAACAAGAATGTAATTAAACACTAAAGCCATAGTTAACTCTCAATTTAAGGTTTCTGAAACTTGTCGTTTTTATGAACAAACCCCATAACATTAATTCACCTTTGACCGGTGCTGGATTATAACAAAACACTATAGCTAATGTGAGCATGATTGGCTTTTAAAAATGTTCATTTAACATGTGAGTCTTATGTGATACGATTAAAATTTAAATAGTTCATAGAGGTAATAACTATCCACTTGCAGTGTCTTAACAGAAAGTACATGCATACCACGTCAAGTCCAAGCTCAGTGCATTCATCGTTAACTAGTATCAGTATGCAATATTGTGAACATTTTAAAATATTTTTTCAAAGTTTAGTGTTTGAGAGCTTGGGGCATCATTCTACAAATGTGATTTTTAAAATGTTGCTTTCCTATAAGCACCTTCTGGGTTTGACTTTGCAGTGTGAAAGCTCTTACGTTTATACATTTGTGAAAAACAACTAAAAAAAAACTGTCTTGTCACACTAGATTCGTAGGTAATACATGGCAGGTTTTATCTTTGAATCTGGCAAGTTTGTATTTTTTTTGTTTGAAGGATTGTTTGTACAAGTGGCAATTTCAATATTTACTGCTCTTGTGTAACATAATGTAAATTGTTGTTTGGACTATTTATTAACATTTCTGAGAAAGTGGTTTCTGTTTAACTTAATATTGAGGCGACATCTAAAAAGGAAAAAAACCTGTTTTAAGTTTTCAGTTTGTAAAAGGTGTTTTTATTCTGTGTATAAAGATATAAGACTTGCTTCGTATCTTATGTGTGTTGTAATTTCTCACAAAAACCTTCTCAAACACAAACTTAAGGTATGTTAGAGGGGAAGCATTTTCAGGCGTGCACTATCCTTCAAAAGTATGACTTTCCCCCTTAAATAATTCTTTTAAAATGTTGCAACAGAGCTTTAAGTCATTTAGTCATTTGCACTCTTAAAATTTTATCACACAGACCCAACATACGGAGAAACTTATCCACAAGGGTTAGTGCACGTAACCCAGAGTGATAAAGAATGAGTGCCATGTGAACTACGTNAAGAAACTTATCCACAAGAGTAATAAAGAATGAGTGCCATGTGAACTACGTACAATTGAAGTTTATGGCTGATCGCTTGGTTTCATTTCTATTAAAAGAAGGATAATGTGGCATAGAGGTCATACTTTAATTACTTCTCACTGTAAAAGCTTTTGTAGCATAGCACAACATTATAGCAGCATTGCCTTGCTGTTACACTGTTAAAAATTTGTGTTTTAGCATTCTTTGAAATTATTTTTACCAAATGTTCTAGAAATCTGTAGGTCTGTTTGGATTTCTGAAGAGTATTGCAACCACTCCAGTATGAGTCCCAAACTTATCAAATTAAACAGAAATGCAGGGGACAGATTATAAATGAGAATTTGATATTGTTCATCCAGACAGGAAATAGCTATCATAAAACAACATGCCTCACTTCCACACAAAAAACTCGATGTTTTTTTTTTCCTGCACAGAGATAAGAAGCATTTCCTGGTGAGGATGATCAGAAAACTCGTGTCCCAGAGACATGTTAGGTGCTGCAGTATTTTAAATGGCGTTGACTGGGTAAAACAAAAATGTCTTAAACCACAGCTTGTGTTGAACACTGAAGGAACTGAAACTTTTCCGAGTAGCTCTTCATCCAAAAGTGCAAAAAGCACCTTTTTAAATTCTACACTTTGTTCGTTTTATGTTGCCATGTTTTAACCGTGTACTGTGGTGATATAAATCAAATACAGACCAACATTCCTGCTGCACTTTTTAACTGTGATTCTGATTTTTCCAGACAGCTAAACAACACAGTCTTATGTGACCTGATCATTCAGATATGTTGAAAATTTACAACTACATGTCCAATTACAACATTTTCTTCCACTGGAAACCAGTCCAGCACTCCAAAGAATAACTGAAGAGCTTCATCCATCCACATCTCAAGTCCTTTTGGCTTCTGTGTACAGCAGTCTGGTGCCTGCCTTTGAGCTCCTGGTCTTCCCCTGCTGCTACATCACTCACTTTTAGGTTTCCGTTCTTTACGAGCACGAGAGGACATGAGTTTAAAAAAGACCGAAGGCCACAGCGTGCGGAGGTAAATAGCCACAGTGGGAAGTGGTCCTGCCAATACAACATCTTTGCTGCTATGACGGACAGCCTTTAGGACTGCGTGGGCCACATCCCGGGGGTCCATTCCCATTGCTATGGTTTTATCCATAACTGAAAGCAAAATTGCAAAGATAAGAAAGATGAGGGACACAAGAAAGTCATTAAGATCAACATAATACAGCAAGCTGTTCAATAACTAGGATTAGGTGGCTTCTGAGAATTATATTTCTATATCAAATTGTTTCCTGTTTACTGACTTGTGACAAACTTTTTAGATATTGTTAAAACTTCCAAGTTTCTTTTCAAGCGGGAAAAGGTTGGAATTATTATGGGGCTGCACAGTTAAGAGTTTTCTGTTAAATTAACACAACTGTCCAATATTTAAAATGCATATTACCCCAAAAGAATGTAGAGCAGGAGCAAATCAAGTCTTCAAATTTATAATAATTAATTCAGAAAAATAATGTATTATCAGTTTATAAGACCATAAGGGAAAATATGAAGGGACAAATTATTCTGGTCTGTGCTGTGATTAATGCCTGTATGACACAAATCACATGAATGATTTGTAACCTGGGTTATTTCTTTTTTTTTCCTCTGCGGTGACAGCGGAGTGCTGAGCAAAACTCCAGCTTTAATGCCTAAACAGGCTAA
Organism: Melanotaenia duboulayi; assembly: GCA_026261665.1. Lineage (NCBI taxonomy): Eukaryota > Metazoa > Chordata > Actinopteri > Atheriniformes > Melanotaeniidae > Melanotaenia > Melanotaenia duboulayi. Next base: position 19,252,501 of record CM047976.1, read on the forward strand.
TATAAACATAGAATTTCACATATCTGCACAATTACAACTATGAAGCTACTGAAGTTGGGGTCTGTGTATTTGTGGATCTACAGTCAAGTTATAGAAGTATAACAGGCGTCACTGATGCTCCAGTTTTCATGTGACTGTTACACTTACAGAAAAGCCCTGAATACTTATGTGAACTAATGTTTATTTTGTAATTTAATTATTTAACAAAAAAGAAAAAAAAAACAAGAAAATTTTTTTGTTTTATTGATGCAGAGAACTGTGTAGATTTCTGAGAAGCTGAAACATGAATAAGTTTCATTTGCAGAGGACACTCATGCCACCTTAAAAGAGTCATTCTTTCGACACTTAAACCATAACTATTAAATGAAGCCTGTTTTTTTTGGTTTTTTTGTATATTTGATTATAAAATCCTGCAGTGGTTCTCACTGCCTCACCTCCATACTTGGAGCCATCTCCGGTGACAGCATTGAGTGACAGGTTGGTTCGAACGTACCCAGGGCTGATCACCGTCACTGGGATGCCATGGCATTCAATTTCTGCCCGTAGGCAGTCAAAGTAGGCCTGGGCGGCATGTTTAGAAGCTGCATCTGGTCATATTGTAAACAAAAACTTGTCACAAAATAAAAAAGAAGGGGTTCTCAAGCTTGATGTCAAGAACGTAAAACTTACAAGCAGATCTATAAGGAATGGATATCTTTCCCTGGACGCTGCTGATGAACACGATATGCCCACTGCGCCTATGAACCATGGAGGGAAGGAGCGCTGTAAAGGAAGGAAGGAAACCAGAAACCCATAAGAGTGCCCTGAGCCATACTACATGGAATCCCAATTCATTTCAGTTATAAGATCTTTCATTTGTGATTTGATTTAACATAATGTTCTGATTTTATTAAATCAATTTTCTGTTCACATCCAGCAACCATGATACAATTTAAATAAATAAAAATCACAGTCCCATGTTCTCACTTACCTTGGGTAAGAGCAATGGGTCCAAAATAATTTATTTCCATAACATCCCGCTGAACTGAGATGTGGGTGTCCAGTATATCCCCACGGTAACTAATTCCAGCATTATTAATGAGGACATCCACCTGTCCATAACATTTCAGGATATCCTCTGCAGCTCTGTCCACTGTATCTGCCTTAGCCAAGTCAAAGACAACAATGCTGGGAGGGAAAGTCTGTGGGATGAACAAAACATAGCATTTATCTTTTGTCTTCATTCCTTTTAAAATCTTCACAGTTTTGCATTTTATCTGCTGCTTGAAAGCAAAGCACAGAAAAAATGGAAGTAATAATGAGTCATTGCAGACTTGTAAAGAATATTTTTAGCTACCATTATTTTTTTTTTTAAGGGAGGTGATTTAAGTCGTATTTTTTATTTAGTTATTAGAAAACTCAGCTGATAGCACATCAGTGGGGTAAATTTCAATGTGTTGTGGTTTACCAAGGCATCTCAACTTTGTGTGTGGATGTGTACATGCCTGCCGCTGTGTGTCTGTTGAACTTGCTGTAAGCTCTTGGGCCACCTGCTGCAAACGGGCTGCATCTCTTCCACATAGCACAAGTCGAGCTCCTGCAGCGTGAAAGACTCGCGCACATTCTACAACACACACAAAAAGTGTGATACTTTGTTTGTTACTGGTGACTATCAACGAATGACACTAGTGCCAGCAACATTGAAACATGACACTGAACACTGTCTTGGTATGACCAATCTGAAAAGAAATCCAAAGCAAACATTTTGGAAGGCCGACCTTTTCCAAGTCCAGAGCTGGCCCCTGTGATGACCACGACAGCACCTTTCACAGAAGCTCCTCGTCGGAGGCGGACAAGTATCCGGCACAGCAGCAAGATCCCCACACTTGTTAAAACCAGAGGTAACACTCCTCCTCCCATAATACGGTCCATGGCAGATATTCACTCTCCTTGATCCAAACAATCTACCAAATACATCTTGCAGTTACAAACAACCATTTCCCAACCCCATCTGCAGCATTTTCGAACAATACATCAAAATCCAGAGACAGGCAAGCCAGAGCTACTCTGCACTGACTTGTCACAAAACACACATTTATTATTTATTTAGGCAAACTGTGTCATTCAAGAATCATATTATTGTTGTATTATTATTGTATTGATTTTTTGTGACTATGCAGTATGTCCAGTTATATAGCTATTGGATGGTCTGTTTGTTGTCTCTTCTAGTTAAACTTTCTAATCGAGCCTCCCATATCCAGTGCACAGAGGTGCTTTTCTTCAGTATACTTTCATACATTTATGGTGTTCAAAGTGCATCGTGTAGCTCTAACATGACGTGACAGTGAAAATGGGAACTTTTGCAGTGGATAACATTACAGAATTAAATTTGTTGGCATGAATTACACGGTTAAGTATGCCAATGACAGTGTTAGCTAATACCCACGATTCAGAGAATAACAATTCTTACACAATTATTGGTTATATAGCTAAATCTTACCTGAGTTATTCTCTGATAAAGACAAGCAACAACAGTGCCCTGCTGTGAACTTGAGTAGTTCCGGGGTTATTTGAAAGCAATCCACTACGGTTTCCTACGGGTTGCCGCCTTTGTAGTTCTCGCAAGGGATTATGGGAGTTGAAGTACCACAAGCCTAACTCTCAGAGCCTTGTCACATTTTCTCACTAAAACCCCCTAATATTTCCAGTGGTTATTTTCTTTAACTTTGAACGGGTAAAATATTTATCACATGACTTTTTAATTGTTTAGACAGATTGGTTTGCTACGAACGGTCACATGATTGAAAATCATGCAGATCTTAGCATAACTTTCACATCCTAATGATCTGCAGGAAGAATAGTACATACCTGTGACAAGACTTTGCCATCTCCACCACAAACTGGTTGATAGAAAAACTCCACTAGCTACAGCAGGTCAAATTACCAAGTTTATAATGGTGTTTCCAGCTGTTCCTCTGTTTTGCTTAAAACTTGAAGCCTCAATCATCTTTTATGTGATGCATAGCCTATAGCGAAGAAAATGTTGAACTATTGGCACAATTGGTGCACATGAACCATATATAACTAAATATATATATATATATATATATATATGCAAGAGCTGCATAACTATGCATACCTGTGGTTTTTCCACATCAAACACACAAGACTAAGCCAACAAAAGTCAGTGGGAAGAAAAAAAAAAAGCAAAGTTTGCAAATGAACTAATCCAGTCAGCATCAAACCTTTCATTCATCTGAAGTGCTTTCATAGTGCGCAGCACAGAAATTAGAGCACCTTGAAGCACCTGGTTTTAAATGGCAGGAGCGAACAGTTGAGAATATACAGTTGTATTGTACTTCTTTTAAATGTAAAACTTATTTTTAGCATGAGTATTTAAATATGATATACTTATATACTTATCTCTATGTGATTGCCGTCACTGAATACTTAACCAAATCACATCCTGATTATATTTTATTATCCAGTTGTAAGTCTCTAGTTATATCACAACACATACTTTATTTATTGTTTACATTTGTTTTCCTCATCTAGTACGTCCCACCAGTGAATTTCTTTGACTTGTATTATCTGTAGCCTTTCCTGGCTTTGTCTTAATATTAAAATAAACAAGTTCAGAGGACAGGTAGCCATATAAATGTGTCATATCTCATTAAAACCACAGTTTACTTAAACAAGACACAATCTAACATAATTTGGAGGTATTTACTCTTTTCTGGACATTGTGTACAATCCATTTAATGAAAAAGTAAAATAAAAATACAGAAAGGTGAGTTTGAAATATCCTAATGTTTAATGAAATGGTGATGTGCTGATCAGCATGAAAGGGTTACAGTAAAACTACGAGGGAATGGGGAAGGAGCGTGGTACACAAAACATGTCTGTCCCATTTCAACTTCAATAGAATTCAGTCCACAGAAGCTGCTGCCATACCCTTTCGCACTTGCTTGTTGTGTCAGGGATCCAGATGGAGAGCACAGGGTGGGAGACGCAAGAGTACTATGGGGATAAGTGTGCTGTTGTCACATAGAAGTAAAGGAAATGTAAGGGAAAAAATAATTCCTTCTAGTTTTAACTATATCCCTCTGATCAAAGTTCAAAATGGAAGCACCCATCACATGTGGAGCTAACCGCTGGACGTGCTCGTCACCTCCATATTTCTTACACCGGGGGGGAAGGTAGGTTCTGGGTTTTTTTGTTTTGTTTTTTTTTTTTTCTTTTTTTTTTTAAATGTTTCTTAAATCCTCTTCAGAGTGCATTCATACCGCATAAAGTTCATAGATCTTCTTGACGCAATACGCCAGGGCAGCCAGTGCTATCGTATTATGGAGTCTCTTTCTGTGGATGTCATCCCTGCGTACCAATACCACTGGTGTCGAGGAGGTTAGTGTATGCAGGGGCAGCCGCGAGAGTTTTTGGCTGTCATATTCCACCTGATACTTGCAGCAGGGGTCAAACTGCCATGAAATCCCATAGAGGGCAGAACAAGCCACACTGAGGGCACCAGCGGGCAGCGCAACATAACGCGAATATTCAGCGGGCAGAGAAAGTGGTGTCAGGAGGCATGCTGCGCCTGACAACACAGCCGTCTTGTGCAGGCAATTTCCCACTGTAATCCAACGGGCCGTCTCGTCGCCGATCCGTGTGGGCTCAATAACAATGTATTTATACTGGGCCTCCAGTGCCTGCTCCAACTCATACTCAAACTGGTCCTGCGCATTCTCCCCATTGTAAATTTCGTGTACAATGTAGCAGTCTGACGCCGCCATCACTCCCCTGTGCAGAAACAGAAGAACATGCAGGTAACAGTGAGAGGGAATCAAATGACAAACAAAACCTAACACTGAGTGTCTCTTAATATCTGTAATTCAGCTAAAGATGATAGCATTGAATAATATTCCTCATTTTTGTTGCTCCGTCACAACTTTAACACCCTTACTGCTGAATCGTGGAACTATTTATTAGGGCTGAACAATTAATTGTTTTTAAATTGAAATCACAATTTAAGACGTCATGATTAACAAGTGGCAATAAGTGTGATTAATGTTACATAGCAAATACAGGTTTTAAACCTGCAGAATCTGTGGTTTTACAAATCCATCTGCTGCAGATGTACTTCCTGTTGTCTTTCCTGTGTGACAGCAGGGTCCTTTTCTGAGACCTTAAAAAAATGTGTCCGGCCGCGATTTTGTTCTGAGCCTCAAATATGTGCACACTAGGGCTAAGCGATTACTCGAATTTTAATCTGAATTACAATCTGGGTTTTCAACAATGATGATGAGTGTGGTGAGGGTGTTGTGAAGGACGTGGCTACAGTCCAATGTTATGCCACCACTATGGACCTGTGGTCAAGTTGCACCATAGAGCTGTATATAAATCTCACGCTACATTTCATTGTATTGAATTTCAATGTGAAAATGAAATGTGTCCACACATTTTTTCCAAATCACACCAGGCAGAACTTAGCTGCTGGTCTGAGACAAACAATAGCTACGTGGGACCTGGATGAAAAGAAACTAGTCTGCATTACCATAGACAACATGAAGCGTTGTCTGTGGTAATGTCACACTGGCTGCCTAGCTAGATGGACGGACAGACAGACAGATAGACAAACAAAAATTCACATTATTAAAGTGAATAATTAATAATTATGTTTAATAAATTAGATCTCAATTTTAATCAAAATAATCTTGGTTATCATTTTTCACATAATCGACTAGCCCTAGTGTACACTGGATTTGTGTTGCATTTAATTTCTTACACTCGCATATTATTATCTATTCACAGCCGGTGAGAAGGAGAGGAAGCAGCCGCGGCACAGATATCACAAACTTCATCACGGACTAATTTTCCATAGATGACTGAAACGCTTAGACAAAACACGCAGAGGACAGAAGATAGTGCAACTTCTGAAATGTCCTGATGAATACATAAAGATGGTTTTACTGGGTGGAGCTGCTTAAAATACTCTGAGTTCAGATCTGAGGTAATGTGCAGACATTAATAAAAATCTACAAAGAACACTGGATCCATTTTAAGCGGTAATACGAATCAGAAATTACTACAATGATTCAAGTTTTTTCTAGAAGGACAACGTATTAACATATTCTAGAGGAAATGCAACCTTCGGGCTTAAGTGTTTTGGCCACAGGTTGCATCCTGCACTTGGTAAATGAAGCCGTTCATAGCTTAACTTTGCATCCTTGTTTGATTAAGCAGTTCATATTTTTTAATGTCATGTGATGATTCTTCACCTCAAATAGAAAATATGTTTCTGTATGAATATTTAACAGATGCTGGAATTTAAAAGTTTAAATCGCAAACCAAATCACAATCAAAATATTGGTTAGAAAATCACAATTAGATTTTTTTCCCCATATCGTTCATGCCTACTATTTTTTCCAAGACCCAATACTTACTAGCTTTAGAGTAATATTATGCTTTTTTGTGTTCATGCCATGCAGTTTCTAGGCCATGAGTGCTACTGCTACATGTGATTACAAAAGTAGAAAAGTTTCATTGTACGCATTATTAAAAATATGACAAAAAACTCCAACAAACTACATATTTTCACCGTACACGGTTGACAGAAAACTCTTATGTCACTTTGAAGCAGTGAAACGCATGCAGTTATTGCTTTAGGTACCTGAGCGGACCATTACAACCTCCAAGGGCTTAGCTCATGCAGCGTCTCTAGTAATTTACTACCTGTATTTTAATGAGCATATATTAACATCATGGATTTAATGGCAACCAGAGATACTATAGCACTGCGTTGGATATATTTGGTTTTTGGATTAAATTAAAAAATAAAAATAAAAACGAGCCCAAAATCTGGGATGCCATATGCAACAAAAAGCTGTCAAACCAAGACACCCTACTAATTGGGAGGGACGTTATAGACTTAGTTTGATCAAGAACACCTTTTGTTTACAATGCTTAAATGAGAAAGGGAAATGAAATGGATTCCAATGTTTAATGTTGTTAAATGGGAACATTTTCTGTTTTCTATCAGTTAACAGCTGTACTTAAATGTATTGTTAAACTTGGCATAAACGCAACAAGAAATCACTCAACACAGTGGTTTTCATGATAATTAACTAAAACCTCACGATTTTCCTCCTCCAAAGCAAAAAACTTAAGGTTACACAAGAAACTGTGGTCTTATCTCATTTAGATCAAGCAATAATTATTGCTTNATCATGATTTTCCTCCTCCAAAGCAAAAACTTAAGGTTACACAAGAAGCTGTGGTCTTGTCTCATTTAGATCAAGCAATAAGTATTGCTTGATCTAAATGATTCCTTCAAGTATTATTAAATTGTTGACTGTTTTTTTTTTCGGGCAACATACCTCCAAAAAAAGTATTTTGTTTCAGCAAATAATGATTTACTANGTTAAATTGTTGACTGTTTTTTTCGGGCAACATACCTCTAAAAAACAATTTTGTTTCAGCAAATAATGATTTACTAATAATAATAAAAAAAAAAAAGACTGAGTCAACACAGTAAGACCCTTCAATACAAGCTGATCAAAGGGCAAACAATGCCTACAACTACAAGTATAATTCTTCCTGAACTTAAATTGTAGCTGGGTATTGGCTCAGGGTCATTGTAAGGCATTTTATATACTAATGAAACTCATTAACTTTCTCGGAACCGAGGACATGATGTACTTGAGCGTCGGGTAGGAACATTAGCTAACTCGCTTGCATGCTCTAAAGTTAGAGGACTGGCCAGCTAAGTTCGGGACCGCTTTACTTTCAGTGCAGATCGACAAACACAGCGACCAACGCGTATTAGCTGAGCTAAATTTGTACAATATATGAGTATTTGCATTTCACATCAGCATTTTCCGCCGCACGTAAAATACTAGTTTCCATAGTTATTTGACGAAGGTGAAATAATCAAAACATCACATGAGCAGCTAGTTTGGTTCCCTGCTAGCGTTAGCTGGCTAACGTGCCAGCTAACGCTAGCTAACCATGGGTAAAATACAGACTTAATTTGTTTAGCCCTGAACTTTGAATAACAATCAATATACATATTCGAAAACTGGTAAATATAAAAATCGGCATAAATATGTATCCCAATAAAATAATTTCGTTTGATGGCCAAACTGTAAAGTAACTGACCTCTCCCTGCTTACTGGGACACCGCGCCTCCTTCCCAGCGACGCCATGTTGGAGAAACAACTGTGATTTCAGTTGACGTACAAGAGGACTCAGCATGCTGGACATTGTAGTGTATAAATATAGCAGACGTATCACAAAGGCTTTTGTGCAGACTACTATTCCCTTGGTGCTTTGAGGCCAAGGTACCGATCATACGTATTTTATAACAGTATATAGAAGTTTGAGAGGTCAGAGCATATTCTAAATTAAAAAATAATAAATAATAAATAATTAAGGTGTTTTTGTTTCGGTTATATAAAAAACCCTCTTAAAACATAATTGACTTGTAAATAAACACACCAATAAACAGACCGTATATGTCTTGAATTTTTTATTCTGTAAATAACTGGGTGGATAATGACATCCATTTTTACAAGCTGTACAACATAATATAGCACTATATTGCTTTCTTGGTTTGCAACAGGCTTTTCTGGGTATACATCTGGGTACTCACCCATATTGTGTTTTCGCGTGCTTTCTATCGCGCAAGGTTGCTGCCTGTCCGCGTGCTGTAATCTGACGCGCTTTGGATGTAACAACGATAATGGCTACGTTTAGGAATGTGAGATCAGAGAAGCCGCATGCTGTGCCAGTGACAATAATGTAACAGCCTTAAGTTCCAATGTCCATGACGCATGCGCCACATCAGTAAACATTATACCAAAATGAAAGACAAACAACCGCCTGAATAAAAATTTGACTAAATTTGAATTCTATTTATCATTTTTTATGGGTCTGCACAAAACTCCTGATTTTTTTTAAATATTTAATATAGTTTAAACAGATTGCCGGCAACTTCAAGAAACATTTGGATCTGTTACTATATTAATAATCAGTACAAAAAATAAATAATAAATTAAATAATAATTAAAGTAATAATAAAACATATCTATTGCTGAGTTAAAAATAAATAAATAAATAAAAAAGACAAAAATTCAGTAAACTGAATCATGACCAAAGTATTTCTNATATTGCTCACTGAGTTAAAAAAATAAAAAAAAAATAAAAAAGACAAAAACTCGGTAAACTGAATCATGACCAAAGTATTTCTATTTATTACCACTTGATGGTGCCAAAGTATGGCCAAAAAGTGTCTCCCCATGTTTTGGTCATAACAACGTTAATTAAAGTTAAATATCTGTTATGTTTGGACCTTGACAATGCATCTGTAAAAATGTTAAGAAAATATAAAAAGGTTGTGCTTTAGACTTTTCTAATTTTCATTTCAACATGTGATTTTTTTTACATACATTTATACATGATAGTTCTATAGATATATAGATTCTATGAGTGGCTGATTTTTCACTAATTATCTGCCCATTCCTTGTACCTGACTATTTTCAGAAGAATGTCTACTGTTAAGCCATTTAACACTGATATATGAATAATTCAATCATAAAAAAAAAAACTCCAGATAATGTAAAGAGTATTAGATTTATTTAAAACAATTACAGAAAATTCCTTTCAATGAAACAAACAAGTACAGGCAAAAACAAAACAAACAAAATATATATAAAACACACTGACCCATATTGATGGACATGCCAACCAAAAGGAAAAAAAACAAAACTTTAGAATTATTGCAGTTACAGATGAGATCAAAACAGATAGCTTGCACTGTCGTGCCAAAGTGTGTTGAATGTCCTGAGACATTTTTATCCTCAACACTCAAGATTGTCAACAGCAAAACCTCAGACAAGTTTTTTTTTTTTTACTTTTCTAGTAAACTGTTCCTCACATAGTAAACTTTAACATTTTGATATCACCTGGGTAAAAAAGCTTTATGGATTGTTACCTGTCAACATATAAAGAAAAGTTTCAGCTATTGTTATTTTCCCCCATGAATAATAAAGATCTCCATACCATCATGTAAATGCCCTGATTATCAAGAATGCTTTGTGGTTGCTGCTCTAAGTAGAGGTTTGTTTTTTCTTTATTATGATCCACCTTAAACTGCACAGTAACATCGGATCCTAATTATCATGAGTAATGATCAATGGAGATCCTACTTCCATGTCAGGTAAGACATCTTCAGTTTGCACTCTAGCTAACAACACATGCCTTTTCACTCACACTTTAGATCAATCAGACAGTTCTGAACTTTAATTTTTAACTAAATGTATCCTTTTGGATCTTGGGAATTATGTAGAAAATATGTAAATTAAATGGCTGTGTTTATCTCTTACACTACTTTCTACACTAACAATTCATCAGTAAGAGACAACAGCTACAAATAGAGTAGTGTGGGGTAATATTTGGAAAAAGTAAAAAAAAAACAAAAGACAAACAAACAAAAAAAATTTAAAAAAAGAGGTCATAATATAAAAGTCAATATCATCTGAGAGTAAGTGGCGCCATCATTACTTTTCTTTCAAACCACCACAGAGAAAAACACCAAGATTGGTCATCTTGTAGCTCTCCAGAGTCCAAGGGTGGGAAAAAGTTGCAACGCATTGTAAGAATTAACTTGCATCGGATTTTATTACAAGCCTAACCTTTACCTCAAGTCAGTACTCCAAAGTATACTCTGGAGGTTTTAGTTACCACCTTTCAGCTGCTTCACCTTTACTAGTCGAGACCATTTGACTCCAGCAGGCATTCAGAGTGTATCCCTCCATGGTATGGAAGTAAATAATCCATTGATCTGACAGTCAGTTTCCATTGTAGTGGGAGATCATTTGTCTCTGGATTCACGTGATGTCACGTTTAACAATGCTTGGAAGGTCCTTTTTTTGTATTTTGTCCAATAACTCCAAAGCATGCGGTCACATGGTATTTCTCTCCTGAGAGTCTCTTTCTCAGTCTTTTTTGGTGCCACGTAGGGTCATTGACAGATATGTTCAAAGTACTGAGGCTGGGGATTCTCTTTGACATATTTCTGAATGTACCAGCAGGTCAAGTGAGCTTTCAGGTCCTCTTCCACCACAAAATCCATGGCTGCCTGCCATCACATAATGCACAAAGTCACATCTAAATTACTCAGACAGTAACTTAATATGAAACTTTATAAGATTTAGACAGATTATGTAAGCCTTTGACTGCTAATCAGTAAACACACTGTGTGCTATTTACTGATGTTATTGAGTTTAAATTGAGGTTCAAATTATTGTTTCCTAACAAATCAAAACATACAATGCAAAAGTGAAACCAATCAAATACATTTGTGTTCTAGCAATCCAAAACCCAGACATTTATAATTTAACCCCCCTACTAACAGAGTAAGACAATAAATAAATAAATGAGACAAGTAAAAAAAAATCTGGTTTATCTGGTTATAAAACAACTCATAAATTTGTTTGTGAAAACTTTTGTAAAATTGTTTTCTTTAAATCAGCTATATAGTACCTGACCTAAGCAAAGGACCAAACCGAAATATGAGTCTAAAATAAAGACTGAATTAAATTAAATGATTAATTGATGGAACTTTTGTTTGAAGTTTTTTCCAGACCAAATTAGAAGCAACCATCTAATGAATTTTACCTTGGCCAAGTGTTTTGCAATTCCTCTCCCTCTGTAAGCATCTGGAACTTCTGTATGTTGCAAGTCCACAGTCTTCTTCCCAACATATTCATAGAGAAGGACTGCGCGGTCATGTGAGCCTAAGAACAAACACACATTTTAACTCTTGGTAGCAGTTAATCTGTGTCCACCCAAGAAACCGCTTTCTCCAGAAACATGACCCCACCTTGCAAGGAGGTATACTGAAAAAAACCTCTTTTTAATGGTTCACTTTTAGAAATTTTATTATAAACTGCATTTATTTCCCATTTTGTCTTTTAAAACCCCTCCCATTATCATGATAATTTAAGTCATTGTCAAGGATGTATTTTTGGGGGGTATAAAAAAATGTAATGTAAATGTCATTTTCAAAAGACAGAGAAAGAGAATGGGAGAGGGGTATTAGAAAAAACAATACTATTTAGGCCCTGCATGCAACAGCTGATGTCCTATAGTTTCTGCAAGTAAAACATTATGTAAATTTCATTGGCTGTTTGCAATTATATTAAAGCTGCTATGCATCTACACAATGCATGAGAGAGGACAGATGATTGTGGAAGAGGGGTGCTGTTGTTGGTTGAAGTGAAACTGATAAGGATCACTCTTAAAAACAATGGAAACAATGGCTTGCACCATTTACTGTAAACATCTCACACAGCTGTGCAAGAGAAGGAAGCATTATGTAAAACCGTGCATGTCTTTTAAGCACATTAACAAACTTTAAAATAGTAATGCAATGCCAACTATTAAAACCCAGAATTAATGGTATGTATTCAACATATATATAAACATAATACATGCATATCTTAAAGTAAAAAAAAATCTTGCTTAATAAAACAAACACACACACACACACAAAATATGTTATATCAGGAATGAATGACAGCATAACTTAAGTTTAGAAAGGGAAAGGGTTGTTTCAAAGGAACTTGACACAGGATTAAGGTGTATGTGAATAAATGCTATCAGGAATGGAGCGAGGAGTGAAGCTATATAAGTCGAGGAAAGCAGCACTGCTGCCTTCGTCAAGTTTCTGATAAGAAATAATGTCAGTAATTCCGGGAGTGCGAGCTCAACAGCGCAGCTGTGCCTGGAATGGCAGCTGGAGCTGTCCATAATAAAACATCAACGATTGGTAGTAAAGAAAGCTAGCTTTACAACCTCTGAGCTAACACGAGCAAGCTAACAGGCTAATGTTTACACGGTCAACCTACCATTTAGCCTTATAACAAACTGCCGACGCTTTTTGTCGTGTTCCACTTGGATCTGAGAATTGTTCGCGTCAAAAGCAATAGCTTGTGCCATAGTAGAGGTGTTGAAGTTGGTAATGTCTGTTATGCTATTCTACAATGCTGCTAACTAGAAATGGCTACATGAGACGACGATGAACGGTCAAAGCAAAACACTTCATCCAACCGAATCAGCTGTGAGGTCACGTGACCATCAGCCAATCAACACCGGAGATGTCAGAGCGGCGGAAACAGATGCCATTGGAGTAAAAAAAAAGATTTTATAAAACACAACTAGTGTGAAAAAGAAAGAAACATCCAATAAACTTAACAAGTAACAAAATTACATCCCAACATTTAATTAATGAAGGAAAGTTTCTCAGCCTAATTCAAATAATGCTGTTTAATGTACGCTACTTTTTTTTTTAGAACTTTTTTTAAAACCCGTTTCTCGTTATACTATTAAATTAAAATGCGATGTGAAATAGATTTTTGATAGCTTTATTTTTGTTTTGTTTTTCACTTTTTAAGGCAGTATCTCTCATTTGAAAGAATAGTTGAAGTAATCAGTGACTGCGTGTTAAAGTGTCTCAATTGCACTTTCAGTCTCAACATTATATAGCAATTCCATTCATTTTGATGGTAAAAACATAACATTAAAAATGAATGACAGAAAAGTATGTACAATTTTTGCCTTAAGCAAGTGATATATCACTTGCTTCATCTTTACAGAACAAAGAAGTGTTTTTTTTTTTTTCTTGCTAAGAGGCTGGTACAGTATGTATTATCTCAAATTTGTGTAATAAATTAACAGTGCAATAATATAGGTGTGGACATCTGGTCACCTTATTTAACAGATCTCATCTGTGGATTAAATGTTACTAGATTTCCAACATGTACTTGCTTGACTTCAGTTATGCTCTTTTACGGTAATATAAGAAAGTTTTGTTTTTTTCCTATTCCTTTTATATGTTCTTTTAAATAAATAAATAAAGTGTTATTTAAATTTTTGATTTAACAATGCATTATGAATATTTAGCCCAGGCCGCTAAGTCTTATAAAGAAAGGGGCATTCTTGTGTGTTTAAAATGGAGAATTGTCCAAATAAGTGTAGTAGAAAACAGTTATAGATCAGGCCAGTCAGATCAGGTCAGAGCTCAGCGATTAACAGTGACAGCAGTGCTTCTGTGACTCCTCAGCAGACCCAGTTACACAGTCAGCAGCCAGTTTATGCTTTGCTCCACTACTCTTGTAGTTTCAGCTGTTAAAGTGTGAATGTTCTTGAATCTTGATATCAGCGTGAAAGAAGTTCGGAACGTAGGTCGGTACATCAAGTTCACTAAAACTACAGTGTGGTAATCCTGTTAAGCTGTGGCCTAATCCTACAAAACTCTAATAGAGTTTGTCAAATCTGTATGGGATTATTCGAGGGTGAGTCTGTGTGTGTGTGTGTGTGTGTGCGTGTGTGTGTTTTGAGACCTGTTGTGTCTCTGTTTGCGTTTTGTTCACTGAGGTTTTTGCCAGACTGACGGGTTGTTTTTGCAGGTGGATAACGATATCTGCTAGAAGGTTTCACTTTTATTCCAATAGGCTTGTTCTCACTTTATAGCTTAAAAAATGTCCAAAAAGCAAAGGTAAGTCAATAATAATATTTTTTTAAATGTTGCTTCAAACAAAACCCATTTATTTACCTTGATGTGTTGACTTAATGTATGACTTTGACTTATCACTGGTTCTCATGCATTTTCAGGCATTTTTAATACACTTACAGACTGTTAAATCTATCTTAGAAATAAACATGCAGTTGATTTTTATATGTTGTGAACGTTATGGTATCTACATAATATCAACGCAAACTGCAAGGAAACATTAAATAACATGGATTGAAATGGTTTCTAACTCAAACTGTAACCAAACTGAAAATTATGCTACATCAGTGTGTTGTGAAGGTTTTAGCTTTTCAACATGATTAATGTAAAACTGTCTTATCTACAGCAGGTGGCATGAGACGCTGGTCAACAAAAAGACAAACAAACCTACAGAGAAAAATGGAGGAAAGGTAAGTTCTACCATTGAGATTTACTTTGCTTGTAAGGTCTTTTAGTGAGACTTCCACTGATGAGCAACAAAGATTTATTCAGAGACTTTTCAGGCTTTTTTATTACACAGGTGTGAAGACTTTCTGAAATGAAGAATCATTGTATTGTCATATTTCTCATTCTATACAATTATCAATGTCTAAAGGGTTAAGCAAAAACTTCAGACATGATATATACAAATGCATTTACCTTGTATACCAGTATTGCTGTTCAGATGTGCTGGAATGCACAGGCCTAACACAAAGGTCAAATTTCCTCGCAGTGAGTTTAACAAGCATTAAAATGACAGATAATGCTCATATTAGACAACTGACTTGTAGTTTTGTTGAAACAGTTTTGGGTTTTAACTGTTCCTAAAAGGATCCCCTAAATCTAGAAAAATAACAGAGAGTCCGGTTGTTTTCTGATGTGTTTTTGAGACTTACTGACAAATATCTATGCTGTACATTTTTACTGGTTAAACAACTTCCTTCTGCAGCACATTTAGTTTGATTTACATAGAAACAAATGGCTAAAGATCAACTCAGCGCAGTTACAATCTGCACAAAAAGCTAAGTCAGGACTCTTTAGTCTCCCTTCAATTGATTTTTCTGTCATGTGGTTCAGCCACAGATTCATTGCCTCTGCAGTTGGTTTCCTCTTCTGAGACTGGAATAGGCTGCTTATGTCTGATGGCTCTCCAGCGCTCAGTTGTGATTAAGTTTAAAGTGTGTGTTTGTGTCTATCTGTGGTCACATTGTCGGTCAGATGGCACTTAAGCAAATTAAGAGTTCTTGTCAGGATTAAAAGGCTCTCTCCAGGAGTTATTGGATTGCATGTGTCAACTAGCTCAGGTTGGATAGGAGGTGAGCCCGTGGTGTGTGCTTTGTGATTGGAATACAGTCATCCTCCAAACTAAAGAGGTGCAGGACCTAATCTTTTTGGCAATATATTTTCTTTGACACTCACTAAGCCTCTGCCCTCTTGTCTATCTATCCCTCTCAAAGGACCTTGCAGCATTAGCAGTGCCTGCATGCGATGGGGGTAAGCAGACTGGCAGTGGTGCAGCTAAAACCAGTGTGAGTTGTGGAAGGAGCAGCAGCCTCAGCAGCAAAGGAGGTGACTCAACAGTAACTGGCAGTAAATTTGGTGGCAGTAGAAGCAGCCTGAGCCACCAAGGCGGCGCTGGCCACCAGGTTAATCGACAAGCATCCCACCCATCCAAACCAGCTCTCCGCCTGCGTAGCAGCCGAAGCTTCTCATCCCTACAAGCCACTTCTCTCTCTGCTGCCCCATTCATGAGAAGCAGCCGCTCTCTCAGCAGACTTGACCAAAGATCCACTGGTAATTCTACTCAATTTATTCATGTTTATTTACAGTTGTTTTGGCTTTTTAAAAAAATTTACTACATTATTTTGTGGTAATTTTTACCCAAACTGAAAAAATTAATTCTAAAAGAGGATGTTAAGTAAGTAATGTAAAGAGTATGTTGTCATTTTTAAAAAAAAAATACTTTTTGTGATTATGTTCTTGTCTTTATTTGCTGCTGACTTTACAAAAGAATCAGATAAAACCTCTGGAAGGTCTCAAGTAAAAAAGGGTCAAAACACAGGGAAAAAAATTCTGGATTCGGTCCGTCTGTCATCCTCTGTGGAGCAAATCAGGTCAGTTGTTAAAGTTTAGAATTTTTTCTTTTACGTGTTCCTTCATTTTTCTATAAAATGTAATTTCTGCTGTATGCATGATGAATATTGATAATCTTTTTAAAAACATCTGCTTTTGTCTATCTTGCAGCAGCTCGTGTCAGCCACAGACATCGTCCTCTTCTTTGGTTTCCAACACTACATGTCATCATCACAACATCAAAGAAAAGAAACAAGTACTGCTGCATTTATTCATAAATATATTACAGTTTTCTAGTAGAGCTTAAAGATAGTCATGCTGCAGGGCATAGACGCCAAGAAATGCTACTGGTCATGACTGTCTATACCACATAAAACATCACTAATATTAACTGTGTTGAAAATAAGAAACCTCTTTATTTTGCTCCCTCCCATTTATTGCACAAGTATAATTTATGTTGTACATAACAATACACTGTGTATTGAATTCTGTTCACTGGGTAATTAAGAAACAAGGTTGATATCACAATTTGTTTTCAGATTGTAATTAGACAAAATAAAACAAAATCTTAAAGACAAAATAATAAATAAACAAGTATCTTTGCATCAAGATTTAGTGGACTAAACATGTCTTAATCTAATTTATTTCAATAAAAATACATCATAAAATTTAAGAGCTCATATTGAGGTGTAATTCAAAGATCTGAAATTCACAGCAAGGAAAATAAAAACAAAATTAAAAACTATGCTTGACCTTTCCTGATTGGATTAAGTGGGTCTAGAAACTGGATGCATGACTGATGGATGCCTCAGCAGTGTGGGCTGTTTATGTATTCAGGACTTTCAGGACATGGTAAACAATGTATGGGAAATTACTTTCTAAACAATCATGGTAAAAACATAAAAAAATTCAAATAAGATGCTTTATCTAGGTTTGCAAAGTAACTAAAATGAACTATAAGTTAGTTATTTGTGTGTATCTTTCCAGATACAGTGGAAATCATCTTATCCATCCAACAGTTTTCACACTGTACCATATTATACTTCATGGGGTAATTATAATATGGCAACTGTGATTTAACACCACCTCTGAATGCACAGAAGACAATGATGCTCTGTCATTTGTTCACTTTGTAAGGTATTATCTTGTCACTCAGTGGGAGACTGTAAATGAAAAATAAGCAAAACTTTTTTAAAAAGCAGTGTATCAGCTTCCTCCCACCCTCCAAAGACATGCNTTGAATTAATGTATTGTGGTCAGATGCTGGAAATTTGACCTTTCAGCAAAAAGTGTTGAAATAAATCTAATTTCTGTTTCCACAGACAAGAGATGNCCCCAAGAGTGAGTGTGAGCATGAATGGTTGTTTNTCTAAACCTAATTTCTGTTTCCACAGACAAGAGATGGGGTGTCCACACTGTGTGCAATGACCTCTGGGATGAAACGCAACTTGGTCCAAGCAGTGTTGAAAAACGTGCGACCCGGTCTCACCCATGACACCACAAGGTAGATCTTATATTATTTCTTAAAGTACTAAATCATTGTTGTTCCTTTTATGGACAGAATATATAAAAAAAATTTTTTACCATGATTAAATTATTTTATTAAGTATTTATATCTAATTCTTGCAAACAATGTCATGCTTAATAATTCATCTTTTGTGTAAAGAATTTTCTTTTTTCTTCACAGCTCCCTTCCAGAGCAAAAAGTAGATCAACTGGAAGAGGACAGCACTGGTGAGTGGGAAGAGGCCTCACAGCAACAGCAGCCAGAAAGGACAGCAATACAGCAGCCAGAGGGAGAGCAGAGCTTGGCTGATTTACACTCCTCATCCTCTCTTCTCCCTGTTTCATCTGCTGCTTCACCTCCTCCATCACCCACAAGTCCTTCACACCAGGTGGAGGAGGGTGAAGGTGTACATGAGTGCCAGCTTCCTGTAGAAACTGCTCAAACCGGTGTGTTGTTAAACAAAATAACATTCATGCAGTTTCTTATCAAGTTTTAGAATTTATGATGGACATTTATTATTTGAAAGTCAGTAAATTCTAGAAATAACTTATTAATTTACCTGATTTTTATGTTTTTGTGTTTGTTTGTTTTTTTGTTTGTTTTTCATGACTGGTTTGCAACCACATGCCACAATTTCTGTGTGTGGTTCTTTGTGCACTAGGTGGGATAGAGTCATCATCGTGTGCTAAAGGATCCCCATGTGGCAGCTCTGCTTCCAAGGTTGTGCTGCCAAACAATGAGGATTTTGAGGAACACTCAAACAGGGAGAGTGAAAATGAGCAGAGTTTGCCACAGAGAGAAACCACACCCCAGAAAGATGAACAATCAGCATCAGTTAACACCACCTCTGAATGCACAGAAGATAATGCAGCTCTGTCATTTGAGCAGCAAACTGGACAACTTGTCAAAGAGGTGAGATCGTTATTGCACTTATAATGATAAAAAAAACAAAAAAAAAGCACGCAATGTATTTTGTGGTATGCCAAACTGCTAAAGTGCTGCAAATAGGAAACAAATAGTCTTCTAAGAAATTCTTTGAGACATGAAAAAATGCATTACAGAGATTGGTTCAAGCACACGGACTTGAATTAAAAAGAAAAAGTGTTGGTTTCCTTTTCTCCACAGCTGGAACAGACTCAGCGGGAGTTGTGTCGAGTCCAGCAATTAAACAGGAATCTGCAGAATGAGCTACAACAAGAGAGAGACATTCATTCAAGAAAACTATTTTTCCCACAGGTATAATAAAGGAGATATGTCAGACTCACACAGTTATGCAGTTGTTAGTTTTTACAATTTTTGCAAAACTTTGATGTTTTACCTCATATTTATATACAAATGTACTACAATTTAAGGGTTCACAAACTTTTTAGCATCAAATAACTTTGTTGTGAGCATTATTGATGCAATTTTTACTGATCATACTGACCGAATGTAGTTTCTGTATATGTGCAACAAAATTCAGTGTCAATTTTGTGCAGAAATAATCAGCTATAATTTACCCAACTTGTCCCTGACAATGGCTCTTTGTCCTGCAGAACACCAACTCCTCTTCTGAGCAAACTTTGGCATTTCAACAACTGCAGAGGGTAAACCATAACCTTCGTATGGAACTGGAGACACTAAAGAGGAGTCAGGAGGAGGCTCGAGAGGCTGAACTACGGCGAAGAGTAGATCTATTAGCTCAGCAAGCACAGCTGCTGGTTACAGGTGATGCTACCGCGCTTGCACAAATCCATCTTCAGCAAGATCGGCAGAAGTTCCAAGAGCAGCAGCTGGAGTGGGAGCGCTCTATGGCCTCTTTAAAGTCTCAGCTGAACATCAGTGAGGAGAAGAGGAAAGAGACTGAGTCCCATTTAAACCAGCTGCAACAGGAATTGGAGGGCCAACAAAGTCTCCAGCAAGAGGCTGAACAGCTGCGGAAACATCTCCAAGAGATGTCAGCTCAGTTACGTGCCTATGAGGAGGCTCAGGCTGAAAAGGATGCTCGGCTGCAGAAGCACCTCATGCTCCTTCAGGCAAGTCAGGAGAGAGAACGAAGGAGTTTGGCTGCCAGCTTGGCTCAGGCTGAGCAACACTCTCAAGACCTCCAGGACAAACTGAACAGGGCTGAGCAGCAAGTGGACAGCCTTAATAAGACTCAGACATGGAGCAGAGAAATCGAGGAGGCACAACGACAGCTGCAGGAGGAACTGGCATGTACAGTATCAGCTGTGCAGCGGCTCCAGGAGGAAAGGGAGCAGCTAGACCATCGCTGTCAGGAGTTGCAGAGCCAGTTATCTGAGGCAGACAGGGAAGTGAGCAGGCTGCAGGACCGTTTAAAAACAGAAGAAACCCACTACTACAATCTGGAGCATTCCTATGAAAGAGCTTGTGAAGAATTGCAGGTGGCGTTAAGCAAGGTGCAGCAAAGGGAGTCTGAAACACAAGACATACGAGAAGACTATGACAGACTGCTAGACAGGAAGGAGCAAGAATTGACTGAAGTGTTGCTAAAGATGGAGGTCTTAGGTAATAGCTTGGAGGAGACAGAGGTGAAACTGAGTGAGGCGATGAAAATTTGCACCTGTACTTTTTCTCAGCTCAGGGATGAGACTTCAGACCACGTCGAGCAGAAAGAGGAACAGCAAATTTCTGAGCCTTTCACTGTAAATGAAAGCAGGGCTAGTATGGTAGACAGTTTCCAGTTGTCTGAGAGCACTAATGTCAATCAGGTAAACAGCAGTGATCCTCATGAACATGCAAGATCCCGCTCTGGATCAACGGAGGCGTCAAATCAGTACACTTCCACCGAAGGAGATGACGCAGAGAAGTTTATGTCTGTGATCCAGTTACTTGAAACCAAGCTGTTCGTAACAGAGGAGAAGCTGAGAGATATTACTCAGGGACTAGAGGAGCACCAGGGTCACATAAGCTGCCAGGATCCCCACCTCTGCTCCCAGCTGACACAAAGTCGAGCAACTGCCCAGCACCTGAGTCTCCTCCTTCACAGTCAGGCCAAGCAGAGCCAACGCTTTGCTCAGGAGACAGAAAATCGCTGCCGGATGTTGGTTGGGAGGTTTCAGGTAGCTCTGAACATCATACAAGCCTGCAGAGAGAGGATTCAAGCTACTCTTGTTAATATTCCAGACCTCGAGAGGCAACTAGCTACAGTTGCTGCATGTCTTCAGCAAGGAGAGAAAGATGCAGAGAGAGTTCAGCACGACTCATATAACGTGAGTGTAGAAGAGGGCAAGATCCTTAAGGATGAGAAATTAGCAGCATCTGAGAGGGACATCATTTCTAAACTCACTAATACATGGTCTTTACATGATATTGCAAGTGCTGAGAAGTATTTGATTAGAGAACTACTTGTGGTAGAAAAAATGGTGTCCTTCCTTCAGAGTCAAGACGGTATTAGCCATCTAGCTTCAATATCAAGACAGAATGAGAGCGATATTGCACACAGTTACAAAAACATAATCTCTGAAAGAATAGTCATAAAAACCAGAGAAAGGATGGAATCTGGGAGATTAGACTGTGAGACTGATGAAGCTTTAGAAAACATAATCAGACGAGTCTGTGTTGAAGCAGAGCTCATTTATGCTGCCTTAAAACTTCAGCAACATCATGAGAGCATGACTCAGGAAAGTAATCAAGACATGGGTCTTCAGAGAGAAGGTCTAGCAGATATCAGTCCCTCAGAGTTGGCTCCTTATGATGAGCAAGTGGAGATAGACAGCAGAGGTTCAGGGAAAGCCTCAAAACTGGTTGAAGGAGAGCAATCTGATGACAAATTGATAAAGGTGAAGAAGGAACGAGCTTGGTTAGAAAGACTTATATCTCGGCTGCAGAGACGGGCTAAATTCCTACGCAAAGTGTACCAGGATATTTGCAATGACAACAGCCCAGTCAGAGAAGATGGTGTCGACATTACCGGTGATAATGCTTCTACAGCCGATTTGATCTTTTTTCAGGAGCAAGTGAAGGTAATTTATTTGTCAGACAGACTTTATTTAGACTTGGAGGAAGAGTTTCAACAAAGTGAGATGTTACAGAACAAACTGCAAACTCTATGTGATGAGCGGGACGTCAACTTAATGGCTGAGCAGGAAGCTTTAAATCACACCCTATATCAGCTTCAGGAGGACAACAATGCACTAAAAGAAGAACTTGAGCTGGCTGAGCAAAACATAATATCTGTAGAGACTGGGAACCAGAAACTCCTTGAAGACATACAGAAGATTGAGGATTATCACGAAGAACGGATGCAAAAACTGGAAACAAAGTTCCACAAAAAGATCACGGAGTTGCAACAGATCCATGAAGAAGAGATGAAACAGTTACATAGCTACTACTCCAAGTCTTGTGTTTCCAAGGAGAAACAGAGCAAACACGACACAGACACACCTCATGTCACAGACGGATCAAAAGACTCATCTTTATCAGACCAAGTTGTAACAGAGAGAAAAGCTATGGAGGACCTGGTGGAGCCTGATGCAGTTGCCATGAGAGAGGCTTACCTGCAAGATCTTGAAAAACTTCAGGTAATTAAAAAAAATCTTTCTTATGATTTTTGGTCTTTTAATAACTAAATATAGATTTATTTTAAACATTTTTTAGTTTATTTCTTCCTAATCTTGCATCATTTAATCTTGCCCCTCTGTCTGCTAATAGTCTGAAAAGTGAGTAGAGAGGCAATAGTCTGTTCCTGTCTTGGTGAGACACTTCCTAATGTTCCAACTGTGTCTTTGTCAAGACTCCAAGCTTGTCCATTTTACCTTACCAGTGGTTTCCTATGCCAATTCCACCTTGCTCTTTGATTTGCACCTGCCTGTGGCATCACTTTACCTGTCAGGGACTGGGAGTCTTATTCAAGACCTTGGAAAGCTCAGTCAGCTGTTGCCAAGCAACAGTTTTTGCTAAGCAACTTTCTTGTTGGTAGGATCTTTTTAAAGTCTGTTTGGTAGATTTTAAAATATTTTAAATCTTTACATTTTAAACTTTTCCTTAAGAGACAAATACAGTCCACAACAATACACGTGTAAGACCATGCTAAAGATATCATTTTATCATCTTTGTTGCTATAGCAACAACTGTTTAGCACCAAGCATAGCATGGAGAAACTGTGAGATCAAATGTATTCCATATATGCATAAATAATAGTTTCTTTATGTCAAAACAGGCATCTCGTGATCAGGGATTTGCTGCTATGGAGGAAATGCACAGGAAGCTGATACGAGACCTACAGCAACAGCACCAGAAGCAAGTGGCTGAACTTCTAAAAGAGAAAGACCAGCTTCTGCAAGAGGAGACAGCTGCCACTATGGCAGGCAAGGACCATTTTATTCATTGTTTTTGCTTGCATATTTATTTTAATGGGGATACTTATGAAGAGTTTACTTTACTATACACAAGCATCAAATATACCAGTGGGGAATTTTGGCAAGTTTCATATAAATAACTATCCAGGAAAAGTTAACTGAGTATGGGTTTTACTTTTTACAGCCATCGTAGCAATGCGGCGAGCCCATAAACAGGAGCTGGAGAGAAGCAAATGGTCTCAGCACATCAGAGAGAGAGCAGACATAACAGAACTCCAAATGGAATATGAGTGAGAGGCCAACGTCCTGAACTGAACTCAGAATACAGTCAGCTCATTTTGAAAATGAAATTTCTTCTCCAACTGACTTTCTGAACAATTTTATTTATCATAATTCATTTTTACACATTAATACAAATGCCTGTTTTGCATATTCTTGCCTGAACATGTCTGCAATTTTCTTCAATACAGAAATGATCCACAGCTGTCATTTATCCTGTTATGGGGAAAATTTGTCCCCAGTCTCTGATAATGGCTTTGTAACATTCTGTTTATGGTTATTCATCAAATATCTGTCACTTCCTTGTAATACAATTTCCTCTAAAACTCACTTAACTGTACAACATCACCCATGGCTCTGCTTTGTCATCACAGGAAGGAGATCCAATTATTGCACAGGGAGCTCGAGGTGTTGTCAGCTCAGCACACTGAGAAATGCCTGGAAAACACTCAGCTGAGCCAGGACCTGCAGGATGAGAGAAAATCAGTGATGCATTACCAAAAAGAGAACCAGGAACTCAAAAAGATGCAGGTGCTAACATTTTCTTTTCAAGGTTTCTCAGACAGTTTAGCTCAGTTCTCTGCAAATATTTTCAGGGTGTAAAAGCCTGCATAAAATCTAACAAATCCATTTTCTTTCTGTCCCTTTCTCACTCTTTCAGAGAGACACAGATGAGATGTCTGAGCTGCATGGGAATCAATCACATGGTGCCCCTCAGGTGAACAACTACCAGATGGAGGTATGTCTTTAAAGATACACTCACACAGTTTATTTATTTATTTTGCATGTGATAAAACTAGTTTAAATATACTTGTAAAAAAGGTCGCAATGGTGGCAGCAGTACCAACAGAAAATCTAATAGTAATTGGAGTGTTGTTACAACAGTTTCTTACCTTTTGNATAGAGAATAGTAATTGGTGTGTTGTTACAACAGTTTCTTACCTTTTGCTGTTGTCTGTCTTTTCACATACTTATATACACACAATTTACAACTTAACTAAAACCTAGTCTTTCAGCTTATATACATTTGTGAAAAGGGATGAAAGATAAGGTTTATCCTTTATCTTTGTCTCACTTTTCCCCTGAAAGTGTCATAAATCTCTTTGATTTATTGTTGCTTCTTACAAGTGTTTGTGTGTGTATTACTTTATTATAATGTGTTGAAACAGATGTGTTTTCATCGTTACAGATGACTCTGAGAGAGAAGGAGGCAGAAATACAGTTTCTCAGACAGGAAGCTCGTTCTCTCAGAGAGCAGTTGGAGATCGCTGGAATGGTACGGAAGAGTTAAGAATGAAGAGTGTAAACTCATTAAATCCCTGCAAGGTTCCAGTGATTCAGTATGAGTTTACACTCTTAATCCAGTTCATTATTATAGTAGATGAAATTTAAGCAAGGAAAGGCTAATATTTCACAGAAACACCTGTGATTTAATAGTTAACGGAGGACTAATGTATGTTTTTGCATGTGTGTTGCAGGACAAAGTTTACATGCAGAATAAACTCAAAACCCTCAACACAATCGATGGAAGCCACCAGAGTGTCAAAGATTCAAGATTTGCAACCTGGTCGCCAAGCAGAGACACTCCAGGATGCAGCCTCAGTGAGGGACCTTTTCTTTTGTGTCCATTATAAAATGTTATGTCACATCCTAACATGCGTGCTGCCTACATCAATGTAAATCCTGATGTCATTCATCAGCACATGACTGAGATACACTCATACCGTGTTTTCTCCCTTGCTTTCCTCTTTACCCTCCTATTTTCGTAGATGACTCTGTAACAACCACAAGCAAATCTTCTTTTGCAAAGAAAACAGAAAAATCCTCCATCATGCGTCAAATAAGAGGAATTAGATCAAAGGTAAAAATTACTTGTAACATCAACATTAATATTTCAGATTTGCTGTGTACAAACCACTGGAAACCTCTTATTAAACGTCTAACCTGTTTACCACAGATTTGGACTTTCATCTCCTTTGAATTCTTCTCTTTAACTCTGTGTTTGTTATTATCTTTCAGAGTTTAAAGGATGGCCTTTCTCTTCATGAAAGATTGAAGCTGTTTGAGTAGCTCATCTGATTTGATGAACTACTGCTGTCTGTGCTTTAGAGTAAAACTACTGTGGGTTCAGAACAATTTTAGGAGAATTACTTTTGTACATGTAGAGAAATGTTTGTTGTTATACTGTGCTCATTATGTAATACATACATTTTTATTGTATAAAAAGTTGATTTATTTTTGTGTGCTTTGTAACAGAGATGAAGCATCTCAGCACCACCAGGGGGAGTAAAAACACAACTTTTTTTTTTTAGAAAGATTCATTGCCAGTAATCATAAACTCTGTCAGGCTAGATTTTTTTTTATATTTTTCATTAAAGCTCAGTATATTGTACAAGGATTTTATCAATCATTGACAACCTGCTGTTTTCATTTTGAAATATATGTATTGCTTCAACTATATAAGTTGTTAACCACAAATTACAGCATAGTACATTTACTGTCTGAGCAGGAGACACTATGCATGCAACAAACTTAGACTTAACTTGAAAATAAACACTAAGTTATTTCACTACCAAAACAAAAGATGACAATTAACCATCTTTGTCAATATATTCAAATAAGCGTTGGAAAAAACAATTGATTTTGATGGCCAATAAAATAGAATTTTTCACATTTTTTCCACTACTTCTAAAACTATGCGGTTTTAAAAATCCACATTTTACATGATTCATGTAAATATATTCACAATGCAATGAACCACGTGGAAATGCTAGATTTTTTTAATCTGTTGCAAGTGGACATGAATTATTTACAAAGCTGTAGATAAAACAAAAAGGTTTAAAATAAATAGAAAAATTATGTGTCTACAAAAGGCATAGATTCTGTTAGAAACTGGTGAGGAAGCAGTATTACACACCTTCTCTTAATCCTTAAATACGTAACACAAGAAATTATGGTTTATTAACATTACAAATATACAACAATAACAGGGTTTTAAGCAAAGTTTATACCATATGGTCATGTAACAGGTTTCTGAAACTGAGGGTATCAAATATGACATGTTAGACATTAAAGAGTTAAGTATTAATAAGTAAATGTACAAATACTCTATAACAAGTCAACATCCTAAACAAAATACCCTGCTTAGAACTATATGACCATTAACAAAAATACTGTTTAAGTTAAAGGATTATACAACAGGAAAAGCTTCGTCCCTCTGACTAATATTGTGTAACATTGTCAATTTTGTTCTGATGCAAGAATATTTATACAGTTTTTTTCTAGACTTTCAGTTTTCTGGTGATATTCAAGCACAGTACCTAAAAAATTATACTGAAGTTCAACACTGGAATAAGTGTAGTCAAGACCTTACCAACACCCAAAACAGTTCACAATCACAGAATACAGAAAACATTAAACAGCCCAGTTTCATATAAAAAATGTATTCAAATGATTATAGAAATAATTATATTTTAAATGGCTGCCTGTAAACACATTGCATTGAAGAAAATATAGTATAAGAGAGAAATATATATTTGAATTTGACTGGTGTAAATTAAAAATGATGAGAGGATAGTAACTAACTAGAAAAGTAGATAAACACTTTTTTTTCTTAGTTGGCTTCAGGCCAGATTGGATCAACAGCAAATATTTGACACGTTTATTTCTAAAAACATGGCCTCCTATCGGCAGCAGTATTTACTCACAGTGCATCTCATGTTGAAGTTGCTGCACTGGTATCCATACATAAATACTGGTATCCAGCATCTGATCACCAAACACATGAACCAAAAAGTCCCACCGTATAACTCACCCACCCTGTGAGTTGCTGTGTGGTCTCACGGCAGATGTATCCCAAACATTATATGCTCACCTCTGAGCGACTGTCTTATTGAATAACACTGCTTCACGCTGTCATTTAAGAATGCTGGTGACATTTAAGTAAAGTGCTTCACATTACTCAGAGATATGATACAGCTTTCCTCAGATAACCCTTAAAGCTTAAAATGTGCAAACCTGTAATCACCAAGAAATTTATAGGATAAGCTTTTATCCTACAAGTTTATTCAAGTGAAATACAGGCTGATATCTCCAGTGATCTTAATTCTGTACATGTGTGTGTGTATTTTTCATAACTCTTTAGACCTCTGTGCTTTTTCAGAGGACATACATTGCTATGTTCATTGGAGTCACATGGCGAAAGAGGAACATTGCACCTCATTAAAACCCAATATCATCTATCTTTCCCAGTGACTCCTCCGGGTGAAACTCCAGTCATATGAGCTGTCACTGAGAGTTGCAAAGCTGATTCTGGATGCAATCTTTCTTAAATACAGTTCTGCACCTGTGAGCTTTTGTGAGCTGGTGTGTTTTGGTGTGTGATAGCTGGAATGATATACACACCTTTCAGTGCGTCTTCTCTGAAAATCACCATAGTTTTCACATCAGACATGGACAATTTTTCATCCTGAAACAGATCAAGAAACTTTATGAAAATCTATTAATTGGTTGTAGAAGTGAAGAGCAAATAAAATAAAATAAATAAATAAATACCTCTATCTAAGCAGAGGTGTTAAGCACTAGCTTCTTTGGGTAGAAATTAGGTTGCATCTGTAAAATTAAAAAAATAATTAAATTAATTATTTAAAAATCTCATCCAAGAAGAGAATTAGAATAGAACAGAACTTTATTGGCATTGCCACTAAAAGTGCAATGAAATTACTTCACGAAACTGGAGCAGATAAAAACCATGCTTGTGGAAGTCCACCCACCAGGTCACAGTTCATGTCAGAAGAAGTACTTGGCTTTATTTCCTATTAAATAATGCATTTCACCTTTATTATCAATCTATGAACACACCCATGTTCATTTTAACATGCTATCTAAGCTAAACAAAATGTATTAAGGTCAGTTCATGCTGACACTTCTGAGCAGGAAGCACTTTCACATGTGTAGCATTACATACTCTGGTCATTTGTTTACCATCTAAATAGTCCTAATAAAGGTGAGGTAGCTGCTAATAAGTAAATTGTGTTGTCACTTTACACAAACAAGTTATTTTTATAAAACCATATTTTTAGTTATGTACACTGTCGACAAAAATGGAAAAATGAAAAACATATTTATGAATACATCCCTCATCAATAAATTATCAATCACTTTATTAAATGTGAGTTATTATCATTTCTTCAGTATTATATTCCTGGATTGCTCTATTACAAAATGAAAAGGTATGTGTTCTCACTGGAAAACCATGAATTTACTTCAGTTTGTTTATGCATTCCATCAAGTATGTGTGTGTGTGTGTGTGTGTGTGTGTGCTTATGTTTTGTGCACACCTGCATGGTTTCTTCTGAGCTGAGCTGCCTTGCAAACCAGGTCTGTATGACTGATCAGTGGCTGATGTAAAAACACCAGTACACAGGTGCACCTGCTCAGGCTGTAAAAATAAGTGGCCCATTTACTCAAGCAAAGATCAATTACTGCAACCAGTGCAGAGCCTGCTGCGACATGCGAGTGCAGCCTGCTTCCCTGATGATACACTTCAGTTGTGTTTACACTGCAGCTGACAGGACCTCAGCTCTGGTAATTTTTCCTCTTACATGTATGTGTAAGTATTTTGGAATGAGTAAGGAGCTACATAACATGGGTTTTTTCTACTTTGGTTTGAAGTACAGTGTTATAAAATCAGGTCCGAAGGCATGTGACCTACATGCAATGTATTTGCACAATCTGAAATTTTTCTGTATTTCTTTGGCAATGGATGAATGATTTTTTTTTTTTTTTTGTTTACTTTTGACTAATATAAAACAAAATTTCAGACTAATAAAAATCTAATTTCTATCAGATTTGTACATCTTGAAGGCCTCATTTGTGACCATATACATTGAGATAGACTCATTAACAACCTGGCTATGCAGTTTCAGTTTTCAAGTGATAATAGAGTTTTATGACATTTGTTCCTTTGTACAAACCAGAAAATGAAAAGCTAAATCTTATCTATCAAATATAAAATTTCTCAATTTATTTGAAAGGCTCATGTGATCAGAAAGGTTTAAGTAGTTTTATGGCTGAGCGCAAAAATCGCCTCACAGTAAGTGTGACCTGGATTCTCCAGTTCTCTCTGTGTGGTACGAACATGGTCTCCTTGTGTATATGACTAAGGGAAGGGTACTTTGTTATTATAGGGCAAGTTGTTTATTAGGCCAGTCTGGAGTCTCACTAACTGGAGAAAGGAATTTAGTGAAGGGCTTCCTAAAAACTAAGTTTCACTGTCTTACATGCAAACAACATCGTTTTCTGCTGGTGCAGGTTGAGTCCTTCTTCACTGATTGGCTGTCCTTGAATATTTCTTTAGTGTATCTTCATCTGCAGTTGATCACTGTAACCTCTGCATAGAAAACAGGCCAGGAGACCATTTTTTCCTCTTTAGATTCATATCAGTGAAGTTAACTTAGAATTGCTCTTTGCTAAAACTTTTAACCTTTTTACACATGTCTATAAAGTACACAGATTTTAAATCTGTAGCTAAGGAGTTCTGCTGCTGATCTCTAGAGCCCCACCTTTATCCTCAGAGAGGTCACATCAGCTTAGATGATTTTCAACAATAGTTGTGACTATTTGTGGGGTGGGACTGTACAGTTCATTTGCAGGTGCCATGATTAACCAGAGAAACAAGAAGCTTGCTAACTATGAGGAGACGTTAGCACAAGCTAGGTAGAGAAGAAGTAGAAGGAAGGATGAGCAAAGGACCAAGGCTCTCTTCCAGCTGAGTGAGCTGGTTTGAAAAGCTAAGTGAATCAGGTTTGATTAGTCAAGGGGCCGCTTAGTCATGAGATTGGAAACTAGACGAAGTTGTTTTGGATGAAGATCCCCAGAGTAGCTACTATACTATTTTCCAGGCAAATGTATGGGAAACACTTACCTGGAAACTAGCAAATGAAAGGAACTTCTGGAGCTGCAGGATGGCAAAGCTAACTAAGCCAGCTCTCAAATGAGCGTTTAGGTTGCGTGAGGAATCCTTACGGGTGTTTAAATCTGAGTTCCTCTTGGATTTACACTACCAGTTATAAGTTTGGACACACTTTACCCTTAGATTAATTCTTTAGTTGGAGAAGAACGAGAAGCAAGGCTAAGCAAGGGGTCAAAGCTCTTCCAGCTGAGTGAGCTGGTTTGAGAAGCTAGCTCACTCAGGTTTAATTAGTCAAGAGGTTACTAGGCCTTGAGCTTGGAAGCAAGACCAGTTGGGGAACAGTCCCCAACTGTTCCATAAAATTAGTCAAAGAACATTCATGAATACGTTCCAACACAAAAGAAAACAAATCCGGCAAACAACACTTTTGGAAGTAACAATTAAAAAATAAATAAATAAATAACTAAACAAACAAAAAAAACATGATATTTAAAAGATTAAAAATTACCAAAAATATTTGCAATAAAAACACATGCAGTCTCTGAAAATCAGTTGGTGTTTTTTTTTTTATTTCATGAATTGTGTTTTTGATATGTTTTTTACTTATTTATTTTTGTTATTTTGTTTTATAAAATGTGTTTTCCCCTTTTGTTTTTGTTTAGTTGTGCTTTCTGAAATGTTGTATATTTACCTGCTCTAGTTTTAAGTTCTGTTTGTACTTTTACTGAAGTTCTTGTTATTTCTTATTTTGACTCAGCAGCATAATTGAGTAAAAGCTGTTAGTAACTGTGCAGTTTCCTCGTGAACTTTTCTACCTCTACATCCACCAGTAAAAGTAGAAGCTAAAATTGATGTCAGCCATTTTCTTTGCACATCATGCAGTCATACTGCTCTACACCAGCAAGAGACACAGTGAATAATAACTTGGCAAAGATTAATAGACCATTAACTGTGTTAATTAAAAATGTGTGTGTTATTTCAGCTTGAAAACCTACAAGCTCTCGTTCAATGGTCCATAAATGTGGAAAAATTGATGAGTCCAGACTTCATTTTATAATTTACCTGCATATTAATATAGATAATATAATAAACTGTAAAACATACAAGTAAATATTAGCAGCAGGAGTGCTGGTGAAACTAAACTGGTACTATGATCTTACTGAGTTTTGAATATACAACTTGTGCTCTCACTGGTATAACCACTACATGATATAACACTTGTGCTGGTCAGGAGTGTGCTGATAATCTGAATTGTGATTTGGCGTGACCAAACGCCGCAGTTTGTGTCATGTCAAGTGCGGCTGAGCCTGGCCCACTTTGTCCTGCTGCAGTGAGGAGGCCTTTAAATAACTCACCGGATACGAGGCAACGCCTGGCTCTGGGTTCTTTCTGTCCCTATAGCACACTTCGTATCCCCATCTGGTCTGCTATCCACAAACTGAACCCATAACCCATTTACAGACCTGACATCACAGTTACCGTGGTACAATGGAAACACGTGAAGTATTTTTGACTCTTATTAGTACCTATAAAATAGCCATTTCTAAAAATCATTTTTAAAAAATCTTAAACCGTATGGTTAAAATCTACAGTGTGATGTCTCTTCTCCCCCCACAAAAATTTTAATCTTTTTGGTCACTTAGTTGTATTTTTTCATACAGCAACAGTAATAATAACCTTACACGTATTATGTTACATGTGAAGCAAATATACTCTTCTTGTTTTCCAATAATATCTGAAATTATGCTTCAGTTAAAACAGATCCAGCAGGGCTACTACTCACACAGGTCTAATATTATTTCCTATCATACAAAGAGGAGTGATGACAGCCATAGTTTAGTTTCTTTAGAGGCCATCAAATTAGTACATCTCTCAACTCTGTGATGGCCTCCAGTGAATATGGGTCAGGCCACAGCTGGAACCCCTAATCCTGTTTTTGTCTTGTGAAATTTACATATGGAATAGAAGCTCCTGGGCAGAGCAGTGGTGGCAGGTTTTTAAGAAGCAGAACCAGGTGTGAAAACCGTGTTTTTGAATAGAAATAGCACATCTGTCCTCAGCATTTGTTCAGCAGATCAGATCTAAACAGTATAATTTAGTCTATGCAGTAGTACAGAATTTTACCATAACAATCATGTACCTTTTGGCCAGATCCACTTTTTATTCATTGAGCGTCTGCACTGTGTTACTTTAACAGAACAACACAAACACTTTAATTTCCTGGTTGGGTTTAGACTGTAAAATGACATGGCATTTGTAATCCAGGCTGTTGTTTGCTGTTAGAAAAATCACTGTTTTTGTAAAAAATCTTGTGAAAAAGCTTGTGTAAAAAAAGAGGTAATGCTCAGCAAGTAATGGACATGGTCTTCCTAGCCCACCACAATAAACAAGGGCTCTATTTTTATTTATTTATTTATTTTGAGTAAAAATAGAGACCAAAACCATCCTCTCTGACTGGTTTGGTTAAGATACAGACAACATTGCAGAGGAAAGTTAAAAGTGTGTAGTATATTTCCACAGGTGACCACTTAGAAGTCAGTTCCACCCTTAAATAAATTTATTGTTCATACGTACTATGGCTTTTCTGAAAGCAAGCTCAGAAATAAATCTTTCACTGTTTAAGGAAATGCAGTCACAGAATAAGAAATACTATGTGGGAGAAAAAAAATCTGAATCCAGTTTTCTACAGGAAAGAAATCAGTATTCTCTGGTTACTCATGTGCTCATCAATCCTGAGTAAACCAGTTGGTTCTTTCAACACCAGTGATGATCAGCTGACCATCAACACTTCACAGGGGAAGAGCATGTAGTCTCCAAATGCCAAGTATCTACAGTGACACTGAGAGAGGGAGGGGAGGACTAGAGCTAAGCAGTGAGCAATAGTTCACTAGATGTGGGCTACAGAGTGGGATATGCAGCAGAAGAAGATCAGATAGCAGATATACTAAGACAGTGGGAGACATGTGGAAGAGGAGAGACGGTAAACTGCCCATGACTCTTGAAAGAGCTGTGAGGAATTAATTTTTTATTAGACTGGACCCAATTCGCCCCATATCCTTTGAAGTTTGGATAGCTGTGATCAAGTCACTATTTTTGACGGACACAATTATGACTTTTGTCTGTTTCTGACCCGCTGGATATCAGTCAAGCAATAACTGGAGTATTTGAATGTGGATCTGATTTTAATGCTCTCCCCATTTAGGGGAGAAATAGACGAAGTAAAAATAGACAGACATGAAGATACTCGGTGGTCATTTATTCTTTTTTTACCTCAGAAGGATAGAGTGGTTCTACCCATAGCAGAGCCTGAGGAAAGTTGAGAATCAACATTTATCTGGAGCACATGCACAAAAGGTAAGCTCAATACAGTTTTAGGCAAGAAGACTACAAATACCTTCACTGGTCAATAAATTTGTTATTCAGTTTTAAATTAAATTATATTGTTCAGTGAGAAGTGTTTTAGTAGTGATAAACATAGAAAATAAGTCTCATTACTGCTTCAACATTTATGTCACAGCCCAGCAGGCAAAGTGTGACTCCTCAAAGAGCCAAGGTGCAGTATCACAAAATAGTAGATATTAATATCTCTTGGACACTCAACAGTCTGCTTCCTAGCAACTACTGAGATTACTGAGAAAGACTACATTGTGTGAAAAAAAAGTGCCAAATTTGCTTTTAATTGTCTTTAATTTGAATCTCACAAAGACTATTCCCCATGAATCTGAACAATAAGTGTATATGTGCATTCAGTGTACATTGTGTATATAACCTGCAACCAAGTGCACTTGTTAAACAGATTATATAAAATATATTATCTATTTATTGCTTTATTATTTACAAAATTAAGTATGTTGGACAGCAGACTATCAACCTCTCTTTAAAAAATGGGTTAAAATTGGAAATTGCAAACAAAAGAAATGAAAAAAATGGGGGGAAAAAACTATTTTATTTTTTTTTTTTTAGTTTGTTTTTTGCTTGTATTGTTGGATGCACTGTTAGACTAATTTAATATTATCTGATATCTTAATGAAATAATAATATAATTAGAGTTTACCACAATAAGATGTAATCAAGGACATCAATCAGCAAGTTGTGGCTGCTTGCTAATCAGTGATTCCCCCTGTGCTGACCTGCTGCTGAGGTGCTTCTGGATTCAAATCAACAGCACAATGATATGACAGCGTTTTAGTTTATGATTTGAAATGAGTAAGACTCCACCAAAATCAAACCGTCGTTATGTCAATGCCACTATATTAAGGAAACAATAATAGAAAGAATCAAATTAATTCAACACATGTGAAGAAAAGCAAAACCTATTTTGTAACATAAGTAATGGCTGAACGCCATACGCTATACTCTTCACAGATAACCAGCCTTAATGGCTGTTTCTAATGCAGAATTTTATAACAGGTAAAAACCATAAATCACTTCAAGTTAATCGTTCCTTTGGTTAATCCCTAAAAGAAAAAAGACAGTAACTAAATAGTTGTGTCACTTTTCAACTCATTACTTCAGTAGCTTGTTTTGTAAAGTATCCTTTGGATGTTCTCATAGTACAGGTCAAGCTAAACTATGTTCTGTTTACAAAGCAGCCTCAGAGAGACAAAGATTCTCCGTCTGGTGAACAAGATTTCTTTGAGTCAGTTTAACCTGATCTGCATACTACCCTTTTAATAACAATGTCTAAGCAAAACATCTGATATTTAAAAATATTTTTCCTCATCAAGCAAATTGCTCCTTGTTGCTTTATGATTTATAAATTGGATGATAAAAAATAATCTGATAAATAGCATTTGTCTGTGTCTTTCCTGAATTAAAAGAGTTATCACAGCTTTTAATCCTTAGTACTGCAAAGTTAATGAGCCTAAATAAGAAATATTTCAGGCTGTAGGTGTCTGTAAACCAGTTTCTAAGAATGTCTTGGATCAGAGTTGGCCTCTTTGGTCTAATATTTTTCAGTGTCAAACAGAAAAAGACCAGGAGAGTTTTGGAAGCCTGGTGATGATAGATCACCTTAAATTACTACTTTAGGGACTCAGTGCCTTCATGGTGCATGGGATGTTTTTTCTAAATAATAATAATAATAATAATAAT
>CM047976.1:19293445-19330468 GCA_026261665.1 Melanotaenia duboulayi
TTTGTTCCTAACATGTTGCTGCATTCATGGCTGCAAATTAAACGTAATGTTTGGCAACATAACAATGAACTTAGTACCTTATGGATACACTTTAACAGATTTGGTTTAGGTCCTGAAATACTGAAATTGCATTAATTAACAGCCTTTGGTATTTCTTCTATATTCTTGTGGCAGTATTGTTATCTTTCCTTCTATTTAATGTTAATGGATAAGTAACATAGATAGCTCGGTTTGTGTTCCGCTGTTTCTCCCATCCCAGGTGAGATGAATTACTTTTTCTTCCACATTCGTCAAACTAAAAACTCTATGTGGGTTAACTTTGTCCACCTGACTGCTTTTTCAGCAGGTTTTTAACATATTTGTACTCATATGTTGCTGACTTGTGCTGAAAATAACAGAACTAGCTCGCTCCAGAAAACAAATGGTGGTTCTACTGCCATTTGCACAAAGAGCAGGGTCAGAGCTTCCGGCATGTAAAAGAACTCTGATTTGTACATTTGTCCTGCTTTCACACTGTAAATAAATATATTTTCCCTTTGTTCCTCTAATAATTTGTTTGATTCACGATCTTTCAGGCTTGAAAGTCTATAAATATCTCTAAAAATGTTAAAATCTTAAGTTTCTCGAGCAAAGCAAGACAACGCTGCAAATAGTTTCTTTGTTGAAGAGACTGAAATAGTTCATAAAGAAGCTTACACCTTTGACCTTTTCTGGCCGTCTTCCTCTAAATGCATTTAAAGCAATCTTGAATCTGATTTGCACTTTGTCTTCTTTACTTTGTTATGTGAGAAAATGATCTAAAATGTGACAATTAAAAAAGAGATTTCCTTTGATTACCGCAATAAAAATATGTCTGACAAAGCCACCTGTTTTAATTTTCTTTTTATGATGTAGAGAGACGGTAAGGTTCTGCTGTGTGTATTTGTAATAGAGTTTTATTAAATGAGAGCAACAAAATGAAAGAGCATTTGATAAGCAGGAACAGACTGTAGTGTATGGCTGTGATTCGGTGGACAGTGTCTGGTTGGGGTCAGAGGTTTCTCCTTTCACTCTTATGCAACAAATCAGGCACGTCTTTGCGTTTGCGGGGACGAGACTTGGCAGTTTTTCAGCATTTCACCGCCCTGTAACCTTGAGCACTGGAAAGAGATCACATGCACATGAGCGCAGACTCTTGTTGATTTACACTTACCCACAGAAACCTGATGTAGAGCTGTTGCCTTATCGTTGTTGTTTTCTCAGTGTAACAGGGTCTCACTCTCTTTGGATTTTTATTTATTTGTTTATTTATCTATTTTTACAGGCTGAAGGGAAAAGATTATAAACCTTGTAATAGCATCCTGTTTATGTGTTAGTGGTAGTCCTTCCACCAAAAGCCTCTTGCTTTCTCTACCATTTCATATACTCTGATGTATAAGGAGCTGATGAGTGGGTGTGTGAGACATGAAACTCCTGTCCTGGCAACGACGACATTCGACACAGTGACAGTTACAGCATACAGTGCCCTACCTTTTTATGTGCTCAACTTTTGTGCCAAATTTGAGTTTAATTTATTACTTACACCGTGCATTACCCTCAGAGGTGTTCTTTTTGATGGATGGAGCATTGAGAATAAACCTGGGATGCTTCCCTCCCACTCTGCAGTGTTAGAGGATGAGAAGTCGTGTAGGGTCAGTCTTCCAACATGCAGAGTGGGTTGCTGAAAGGCTCATTCAGCCTTAATTGCGGCAGCTCTACACTTTCCCTCAGCTGCCAGAGGGAGGTGGAGGGTGAAAAAAAAGTAACACGATGCAAGACTAACAGCTGCCATTTCCTTTTCTCAAGACGTAACTCCGGACGTTTTTGACAGAGATCATATCCTACAAATGAGCTGTTTCACTGTAGAGCTGCTCTCTGCTGTGGGATGAAAAAGTTGACGTTTTTCACGACAAATTTGATCACAACCATCAAAAATCAGATCTGTTTTCTTTTTGTAAATGAGATATAATTGAGATAAATGTGTTCCTCTGGAGGAGCAGTTTTATGATGGGAATTTTTTTTAACAAGTCCTGTAACATAAACATCCATACAGTCGTTGTCATAATGTACTCTTTCACTTTCTTCACAGTTGAATAAGCTAAAATAAAAACATCAGCTTTTTCTGGATTTTTAGATGTCTGCCAAAGAAACTATATTTTGAAACGACCTTGTAAATACAGATTAGGTAGTTTATATTGGCTTTACAGTAGTGATAAAAAAAATTATAATAAATTTTTAGTCCGTAAGTTGCTTGCAGGTCTCATGAAATATGTCAAATGGATTAATCCTGGCTAGCAACACTGATTTGAGTACTCTTTAGTTTGAGGTGCTTCACAAGGCTTGAGGACATGGCCTTTAATCACGAAAGACCATTTCAGGGAAACCCTTCTTAGCATGTTCTCCAAATATTATGACACCCTGTCTTTCCATTCTCAGCATAATCATCATGTTATCCATCTGAGGGGTGTGATCAGCTTAAAGGTTACAGAAGTCAACACGCGAATGGAAGAAAAACCCACCCTGTCTGGGAAAAACTGAGAACGGAAATGGAAAGCTTCACCAAAAGGAGACTATATCAACTACTCAGAGCAAGGTTGAAATATTTGGTAATATTAGAAAAAAACAGGAGGCGTCTTTAATATTCGTTTACACTCTTAATTTATGTAGAATTACAGATAAAAAGATCCTTTACTGAACGTCTAAACTAGAAGGGTGGTAAACTGCTATAATAAACTATAATAACCAGATTATGTTTAACATGAAAAATGTATTTCATATTCACAAGTCACATTTTATTAGATATAATTGGATTTAAGTGATAAAATGTAAATATTAAAGCTTTAATTGGTAGAATATGCATAAATGTGTAGAAAATGTATTACTCATCATGTAAAAATTAAAATTATATTTATGTGACATTTTTCTGCATAAGCAGAACTTCTTCTTCTTTTGTTCTGCCTTGATAATATCAATCAAAATCTAATGTTATTTAAACGCTAAAAAGAAAATTAATTAATAAATCATGAGTCCAATCCTGAACCATAAAGCTAACTAAAACCAATGACTGTGCATTTATCTACAATCTATGTTGTTTACCATCAACAGCTCTTTAAATGTAATTGTGGATCTCCTGTTCCCACCCAACACGTGGCTGATGTCAAAATGAACAAGTAAATCACTTGTTTAAACAGTGAATCAGGTCTAATACATTAGCACATCAGAGCATACATTAGAGTTTCCAGTCTCGTCAAAGTTATTTTGCTCATGGAGACATTCACCCTCCAGCTGAGCACATCACTCAGTGCCTGCT
Organism: Melanotaenia duboulayi; assembly: GCA_026261665.1. Taxonomy (NCBI): domain Eukaryota; kingdom Metazoa; phylum Chordata; class Actinopteri; order Atheriniformes; family Melanotaeniidae; genus Melanotaenia; species Melanotaenia duboulayi. The sequence continues at coordinate 19,296,774 of CM047976.1, forward strand.
GCTCCAGCCTGGACTGCTGCAGACATAAAGTATTTGATTACAGCAACAGGCTGATTGAATTACAGGAGGCACTGACTCAAATACTGACAGCAAACACTGAAGAACTTCCTGTTGGGAATGAGCGAGGGGACGCACATGACTCTGTGCACACCAGGACCAGGGTCAGATGGGCTGAAATCTGCTGGAACACACCCAACATTAAAACACTACAATCTAATTCTCCATCTTTAGTTACCTGAGGGTTTTGTCTCTGCCGAGCAATTATTCCAACTTTCACCAGAATCTCTCCAGTCCCATCTTAAAGATAGAAAAATACCCCCATACAGACATGCCTATGGTAAAAAGATATGTATTTACAGACAAAATGATAAATGGAAAGTTAGTATTGGTTGATTGTGTTATGCATGCCACTCATTAAGTGACTAATAAGAATGATTCCAAACATAAGAGGAAAAAACTAAAAAGACTCTTTATTGACAGATTTTTCAGTACATATATATAAATAAATTATTTCTCCTACTGTTTCTGTTTGGTTTAAACACAGACTTGCAGTCTCTTGTTGATATACCAATCACGTTGGCTTAGACCAGGGGTGCCCAGTCGGTCCTCCAGGTCCGCTGTCCTGCAGATTTCCCAATATTTCCTACTTCTACATCCCTGATTCAAATAAAATAGATCCAACAGCCTATTAAGTTTTGCACAATGACTCATCAATTTGAGTCAGGTGGTTTCAGAGCAGGGACACATCAAAAGCCTGCAGGATTGTGGCCCTTGAGGACCGGAGCTGGGCACCCGTCCTTAGTAGACTTTACTGAAACCTCATGTCAAAACTGTAAAACNCGTCTTAAGACTTTACTAAAACTGAAACCTCATGTCAAAACTGTAAAACGAGTAACTTTGTTGCCATTACTGAACTTGGCCACAGTAGCTTCATATAATCAACTGAATATTAATTTCCTTTTCCAGTTCATTGTATTCAATATTATTTTGAGATGAGATTACAATAGACCTTGATCATTCTGAGGGACATTTGCTGCCCTCTTGTGGTGTATTAAGCTTTTAACATGTAGTAATGTTCACTCTTATGGCTTCCAAATTTTGGAATATAGATTTTTCTGGATGCAAAATAATGTTTTAGATCTTTGTTTTATTAATAGTACGAAGTTCTTCTCTTCCTGTGCGTTTCATCATGAATCCTATACCTGGCAATAATTAATACCACAAACCAAAGACAGGCCTTAATATTATTAAATACATTTTATTACATAAATGACATAATTCAGACCGTCCTTAAACACAAAGTCCATGACATTACAGGTATTTTGGTTGGTGAAACTGCACAACAGAGCCCTGCACTTCTTTAAGCCTCTCTGTTTAAGATGCGTGCATTTGTTTTTGTATATTTCTAGAATGAATTTATCTGACCGGACAAACTCCCAGTCAACCTCCCGCATTGACCCCTATGGCACCCCCAACCCAAGCCCAGCCCTTTTCACAGAGGTTCCCTTCAGCCCCAGTTGTGCTTGTCCTCTTCTGTAGCGGTCATGATTTCTGTGACCAGGCCAGTGCCAATGGTTTTGTTTCCATCTCTCAGAGTGAACCTCTGGCCTTTCTCCAGGATCATCGGCTGGCGGAGCGTAAGCATCAATGATGTGTCCTCGCCTGGCATCACCATTTCCTAAAAGAGGATAAACACAAGAAGAAAGCACTTATCATCCTTTCACAACTTTATTTGTAAATTTAAAAAAATACACAAGTTTTTGTCTAAACTGGTGTATGCAAAGATTATGTCCTCACTGCAAACAATCCTTACATCCATTCAAACCCTGATATGACCCTGAATTTAGAAAAAATACAGTAAAGTAAATAGTCAAAAACAGTCCTTTGGAGATCTGTCCTCATAAGACGGCCAGCCGAAATATTCACAGCCAAGAAACCAAAACAGGATTAAAATATAAACCGTAAAATAACATTTATTTTCTTTTTGCAGGAGATGCATCCATTTATCAGACATACTGAGGTGGCATCTCAGTAGTACCGCACAAAGAGCCTTCAAGATTTTCCTGCCCGAGTTCCCTCTTTGGCCCACAAGAAAGAGCAGAAGTTGGACAATGTACAAAGTTTGGAAAATGTTTATGAGCCATTCATGTTCTCATTTAAATTTTAAGCTCATTATAAAATATTAATGATTAGAAGAGGTGAAAAATAAAGAACTTAAAAAAAACTTAGTATAACTTAGCATATTCCAACATGAGTGGTTCTTTTTCTCTGGCCCAGCAAATAGCTGGTTCCAGCGTAGAAGCCAGAGCTTTGGACGTCAAAAAAGTAAGAACTGGCTCCAAGTTAACACTCTGGATCCAAGCCATCACTACAACCTAACTGTTGGAAAACCTCTTAATCACAAAGATAACCACAACAAACCCCCCANCTCCAAGCCATCACTACAACCAAATTGTTGGAAAACCTCTTAAAATAGACCTCACAAAGATAACCACAACAAACCCCCCACACACCTTTTCAGCAGGCAGAGTGATTCTGCAAGCCATGTCCCAAGTTAAAGAAAACATGACGGGCATGAAGTTAGTGACAAACGGTTTGTGTCTGCCTCCCTCCTCCTTACTCAGAACATAGACCTGTAAAAAAAAAAACAAATAAAAAGAGTTATACAAGTGTTTGTCAGCCATGTCTAAACAACTAAAAATCAAAACTAGTGAAACTAAATCTATAGATTATTATAGCTGATAACATAATATAAAGAAGAAAGTAAAAGCTTTTTCTACACCAAGAAATTTACAGTTCAGTCACTAGCAATATTTTAGGTTAAAACAGTCATGAAGGCACATAAATGCCAATTTAATGAATCAATGCAATTTATTTGTCTTTTTTTTTTTTATCAGAATTTACCTCTGGGATAAATAAAGTATTTTTTTAATTGTCATTAGGCCTGGAAACACTGTATAATTTACCAGACGTTCAATGATAAATCTCTCTGAAAGAGAACTGTTCCTTTATCCCAGCAGCTTTAGTAGAGTTAACATACTTGGCTTGCACTGTATTTACTCGGCTACTTTTAAATTAAAAATGTGTTTAATAAGCTGTTTAAGTCCCTTTTAATATAATTATCATCCTGAAGTGGGATTTGATGAATCTTTTGTAGTTTAAGACTGGTAAGGACATGGACTGCTGAACAACCCACATTTTTAAATTCCACTATTACAAACAATAATATTTGTGCATATCTCTGGGGTGAAGAAGATCCTGATGGGAGTATCTTTATTTCAAGAACGAATCATTGATGAACTTCCATCCTAAGTTGGGTTAAGCAGGGATTAAAGCAAAAAATTACCCCGTCTATTATCCCATCTATTGTGGTCTATACACAAACAATAGCGCTGCAGGTGCTCACGCACGGAGCACACTCACACCAGCGGACAGAGTGCATGTGTTTGAAAATATGTGGCATAAATATCAGGTAATAACCAGGCTTCACAAGCTTACCCTCCACCCCACCTACAAAACTGAGGTACCAATGTTTACAGCTACAGCATTCACCAACATCTCTGCTCTATTGTAACTGAAGAGCTGATGGTGTAGATCTAAACTGCAGCTGGATCTCAACCACACCCGTCCAAGGCCCTGCTGAACCTCTGATTGGTTAGTATTGTGTTTGAGAGCAAAGTAGCACTCTTCTCATACCATTGGTAGTTCAATTCAATGTGACAAGGTCCACTATGTTCACTCCAACTGGGGAAATTCAGGTGTCCAGTAGCATACGATGTTTGCCATAATCAAGCATTCTTACTACCACGCAAACCACAATAAGACAACAACATGACAACAGTAATTACAATAAGTTAAAAACTACTATCAATAGTGATAAAGGGCACATTAACATGATTTATTGTGGAGTCTTATAGCGACCGGGATAAAGGACCTCCTGAGCCTTTCGGTCCTGCAGCGTATGGAGAGGAGTTGATCTATGCAGCTGCTTTTCTGGGCGACCACAGTGTCATGCAGGGGGTGACTACCGTTCCTGAGGATGGCCTGCATCTTGCTCCTAATGCACTTCTCCACAAGTTCTCCAACAGAGTCCGCCCCCCTCCCCATCACTGACACACACTTCCTACCAGTTTGTTCAGCCGTTTCCCCTCTCTGGCCATTATGCAGTTCCCCCAGCACACAGCAGCAAAGAATACAGAACTGGCAACAACTGCCTGATAATAGGTACAGCATTTTATTGCAGACTTAAGGATTTCAGCTTCCTGAGAAGGAAGAGCCTACTCTGTCCTTTTTTGTATACTGCATCTGCTTGCACTGACCAGTCCTGCTTATGATCCAGGTGGACACCCAGATATTTATAAGTCTGAACCACTTCAATGCCCTTCCCCTCAATTGCCACAGGTAGGTTTTGTCCTTGGTTTTAGATGCATTGAGAATTAGTCCATTGCACCTGCACCAGTGTGTAAAGTCCGACATGACTCTCCTTTATTCCCCCTCATCCCCTCCCTTCACGCAAGCCACCACAGCCGTATCATCCGAGGATTTCTGCATGTGGCATGATGGAGACCTGTTGGTAAAGTCTGATGTATACAGGGTGAAGAGAAAAGGGGCTCCAATGTTGGTGCTCAGTCTCAGAAATTGAACTCCCCAGTTTGACATAATGTGGCCCTCCATCAGGTAGTTACTGATCCACTCAATGAAGGTGGGCTCCATGCACAGATTCTCAAGTTTGCCTCATAGGATCAGAGGCTGGATAGTATTGAAGGCACTACGGAAATCTAGAAAACATTAGTTTTACATATCCCCCAGAGCTATCGAGAAAAGACAGGGTCCAGTGAAGCATGTACAAGATGACCTTGTCCACCCCCACACAGGGCTGGGCAATATATCGAGATCTTCAAATATATCGAGGCTTTATCAGACACAATATAGAAGGAGGGAATATCGTTTATATCGAGATAGCTTGTTTTGAGTTAAAAGCATCTGTTCTTTTGCATTGTGCACAGCTGTCTTTTTGCTATGGTCATTGAAAAGTATTTCTAATTTATTTTATTTTAGCAGCATTTAATTTAATATAAAGCTACTGTAATTTCAGTCACCTGTTTTAATGTACTACTGATCCTTAATAGAAAGTATATTTGGCACTAAAGGCTGTAAATTAGAGCTGTCTTTTTGGTTAACTGACAAAAAATATATATATCGTGATTCAGATAAAAAATATATCGAGATATAAGATTTGGTTAATTTCGCCCAGCCCTACCCCCACGTGCACTCGATAGGCAAACTGTAAGGGATCTNTTCGCCCAGCCCTACCCCCACTAGCACTCGATAGGCAAACTGTAAGGGATCTTAATACCTTCATATTACTTTCTGTTCATCTGTTAAAGTTGACTAACTGCACACGTTAAAGTCATACTGAACTACTCTTACTACTGCTAGCTCTATAAAAAGAAAATCTTTTTGAACCACTGAAAGTGTATAAAATATTAAAGATATAAAGTTATTTAAAGGTGTACAGTGTGACTTTATGCTCTCTAACCTGTGCCTTGACTTTCTGGTGAGGCATGATGGATCCTGGTTTGCACATCACCATCCCTCTCCTTACATCCTCCCTCTTCAGGCCTCGAACCAGAGCACCCAAGTTATCTCCAGCCTCTGCTCGGTCCAGCGACTTATGGAACATCTCAACGCCTGAACCCAAAGAGATCAAATAAAAAGTTGGAATTTCTTCAGCTTTTAAAATAATTTTTGAGATCCCCATATGGGCACGAGTATGCAGTCACTCATGATGCATCTTAGGCTCTAACAGGTATTTAAGCTGGCTGTTGCCTGAACCTCAAATCACATTATGTACTCTTCAACTATTTATTAAACGTTAAGACCCTGTATGGAAGAATCTCCATCAATCAAGTTTCATCTTAACATCTAACATGTTTGGGTTTGTCTAACATTTACTCACCTGTAACCACTGACTTGAAGTTCCGATTGTGGCCCACAAACTCACAGTCATCTCCTTTCTTGATGATGCCCCTCTCCATAGTTCCTGTCACGACTGTACCTCTGCCTGAAAGACAAATGGCCAACTTCAGCATCAGCGTAATAAATCTCAATTTGTTTGCTTTTTGCCACTGAAGTCAAAGAGATAAAATCTGAGGGATGAGGGGTTTTACAGCTAGATGAAGAGTTTGCCACTATAACTTTAAAAGTGTTAAACATTTACATGTTTCTTCTAATTATAGACAACAAATCAAAAGCATAAACGTTGCCTCTCTGTTGATTCCTAGAGGTAAGTATTAACAGGAGTATGTGCNCAATTATAGACAACTATTAGGGTGAGAAATCAAAAGCATAAATGTTGCCCCTGTGTTGATTCCTCCTGAGTAGAGGTAAGTATTAACAGGAGTATGTGCATTTCATTTATGCATAAATTTTTGCCCAACCTGGGATTGAATAAACTCCTTCTACTGGGAGAAGGAAAGGTTTTTCCAGCTCTCTTTTGGGCAGAGGAACATAGGAATCCACAATCTCCAGCAGCTTCAACACTGCATTCACACCCAGTTCAGGCTCCCTGTTCTGAGATTTAAAAAAAAACAAGACATAAAATGTAATGCAGTCTGTTACATTTCATAAGGAACACATTCACCCAAATGATTTTGATTGTTGAATTATGCGCCACCTGTAATTAACTGATCGAAAGAGACTAAGAGAAGGTAAAAGCGCTGCAGCTTGCCTGTACATTTATCAAATGATACACAAAACTGTGACCCTTTACACCCAACATTTCCCCTACCTCCAGGGCGCAGAGGGCTGAGCCTATCACAACAGGTGTGTTCTCGCCATCGTAACCAAACTCTGTGAGCAGCTCACGGATCTCGATCTCAACCAGCTCCAACATCTCCTTGTCTTCCACAGCATCGGCCTTGTTAATGAAAACCACCACGTGCTCCACACCGATCTGCCTTGCCAGCAGGAGGTGCTCACGTGTCTGAGGCATCTGACCATCTGTGGCTGCGACCACCAGGATGCAGCCGTCCATCTGAGCGGTGCCTGTGATCATGTTCTGAAGAAAAGAAAAGACAAGGAAGTAGTAGCCTTATAAATAAAGACAACAACTAGGCTGCATACAGGCAGAAGCTGATTACCTTGACGTAGTCGGCATGGCCAGGGCAGTCTGTATGGGCATAATGTCTGTTTGCTGTGGTGTATTCTACATGAGAGGCATTGATGGTAATGCCCCTGGCCTTTTCCTCTGGGGCATTGTCAATGTCTTCATACTTTTTATATCGAGCACCACCAGCATCAGCAAGCACTGAGGAGAAATTAAAATAAAGTGGATTATGTGTGAAAACTAAGGAGACTTTAAATTTCCTGGTAGGTCAGTGAAATACAAGAAGTCATCAGATGGGGTTAGAGATAGGGGTTTATATTAATCTGGGCCAGCAGGAGCTCAAATGCAAGTGATTCTACCTTTTGTAATGGCTGCGGTCAGGGTGGTCTTGCCGTGATCAACGTGGCCTATCGTTCCGATGTTCACATGAGGTTTGTCTCTGCTGTATGTCTTTTTAGCCTCTGCAGCAAAGGTCCGCCGACTCAAAGGCACAGCACACTGCCCAGCAAAGACAGAGCCAGGACTCATACACAGATCCATGTTTAACTATTTAAATACTACAGTTTGTCAGCATACTTACCAACTTGAATGAGCTGTGCAGAAGGCTTGGTGAAGAAAGCCTAAGGGCTATGAACAGGGAAGTGAATGAATGAATGAATATTTATATATCTACAACAATTTCTTCTTATGTACAGAACAGCTTCATTACCTCATTTAAATTATCATATTCTAATGTTTTAAGGTCAGGGAGATGATCTTGTCTATTCCTATTGTAGCATGTTTGTTTTTCACAAACCATGTTTCGCTCAGTTCAAAAGGAAATTCCAGAAATTTCCCTTTAGACAGTAACTTTTTTTTATTTTATCTTGCTTTTAATAATATTATTGTTATTTATGATTTTATTGTGATTTTTGCCATTTGTTTCTGCCTTTTGCTACTTCTGAATGCTTTCTTTGCACCATCTTTAATGCTTCTGATGTTTTATGTGAAACACTTTAAATTGACATGTACATACATACAACAAACGCACGTGATCTTTGGCAAACTNCACATACATACATACATCCAACAAACGCACGTGATCTTTGGCAAACTGCAGATTATCAGTGATTACTCTTGACTCTAGGTTCACCTTAAAGTTAGAAAAGCTGATTTAAAGGCAGGTTCTTGCCCTAACACCTGGGACAGGACCCAGCCCCCTTTGTGACCCTTGAGGAGAGTAAACCGGGTACAGATAATTTAAGGAAAAATCCCAGAGATGTTGGACTACAGCTAAATTTAACATCAGATTTAAAACCACGACCGCTACGTCTGACTTTCTGCAGCTACAGCAGCAAATATCAAGCGAACAAACCACATTAACTAACAAGGAAACGTATTGGCGTCACTGTTTTCTAGTAAGCTGTAGGTTGCAATATCTAAGTAGTTGTCAGGCTACTAACAGCAAGTTTTCATCCTCATTAGCTTTATCGTTAGCTAACTCTCACCGGTAACGTGACCTTGCTCTGATGTCGGAAGAAGCAGCATTATTTAATGTTTTCATTTTCTAATTTCTACTCCAAAATAGGGGCTTTGTTTTAATAGAAAACTACGCTATGACGCATTAGCTCAATCAGCTGCCACAGATACGTACAAAAAGATGTAGTTGTAAGAACTAAACAATTTTACCAGAGAGACATGCACGCAGCCCTACAAGCGCCGCCATCTTGGATGGTTAAACAAATCAAAGACGTTTGAAATATCAAGAGAGTACACCACCCAGTTACAAAGCTGTCACCTGTTAAAGCAGGCATTTACAACAGACACGAACACACGCGCACACTCAAGTACACGAATGCACGCTCATAATCATTTGCGACAGTTTTTTGTTTGTTTTTCCCCACAAATGTATTAATTCTTTCTAAGAATGCTACATATATTATAATAGAATAGAATAGAATAGTAAACATTCGTTTTCTACCTATGGTGTTCTGCAAGCTGCAAAGACCAAAGTGTTTTTTTTTTGTTTGTTTGTTTTGTGTGTGCGTGTGTGTGCTTCTCTCAACTTTACTGATACTCTTTGTACGTAATGCGTGCAAACATGCTGGTTTACCTTAATTATACTAATATGGTAGCGCTTGCTAAGTGGCTTTTAAAAAACTCAAGGTTGCGCTGCCTTTTTTTTTATGAAGAAACATTTTTTACATTAAATTTACATGGAATATGTGAATCAGAATTATTTGAATTTAGATAATAAATTAATATTTATATAATATTTACAACCATTCCTTCTGATGCTCAGAAGGGCCGCATTATATGCGTAAATATGTGAAATTTTAAATTACTCAACAGACTACCTCAGAAACTCCAAGCTTGCTCGTTTCATTCCTGTTTTACGGTAAAAATGTCAGCCTCCGTGTAGCTCGTGAGATCAGCTAGCTAGAATGTTCTAGCGCATTCATGTGTCTGTTTATAAGTGGAGAAAACTCGCTATCAAGTTAGAGAGATCAGTGTTTCAAATTGCTTCCACGTTTTAATAGGATTCTTCAAAGGTTAGTATAGAAAAAGGGGATTTTGTGAATAATATTCTCTACTCTTTTACCGCTGCTGTTGTAATGTTATTTTGCCTGTAATTTAGTATTAGGTTAGTTTGATTCACGAGTGAACTACTTAAGTCACAACAGTTTTCAAGGAAATTACCAAGAAAATTTTTACATTTAAATAAGGTAAACTCAGGCTCATTTAAAAACCCTGTTCTGAGTTTTGTTCTGGTGTATCCTTTCCTTGTTGACAATGTCCAATGTCTCTCAGACTTTTTGTCTGATTGTTGTTTTTGTGTGTGTGAAGATCATGTCAGAAAACAGGCAGAACAGAAGATATCCCCCAAATCTTCAGGGGGTCCTTCAGCTGGCAGTAGAGGCCGGATCAGCTGCAGAGGGTCCAGCCCCTTTGCAACCCATGTCAGATGAGGTAAGTGAATCTGTTCTCACAGGTCCCAAACTCTACCTGAGGAGAAACCCTTGAAAAGGAATTTAATATGCGATACTATTTTAATTTCCATGTGTATTGCAAGTATTTACAAACACTGCTGTAAAACAAAAATGATCAACTTGAACAAGTAGGGTGTGTTTTTTAAACATTTTGAACTGATCATTGCACATAATTAATCTGAATGTGGCAACACACAGTGTATGAAACTGGAACACATTTCTAAATGTAAATTTAGCAACGCGAAATTTAATAAAAATGTATAAGCAGTATCACCAATTGCATCCTCAAGTAACAGGTATCTTCAAGATACAAATACAAAGTGTTCCAGGATATTATACATTTATTGTTTCATTGCATATCTACAAACAAATTAAACATTCAATATAAATCTTTTTATGTGTTCAGTCGACTCACAGGGATCTGGGTGTGCTTGAGTCTTAATTTTTTTTTTCGAATCAATTTTTTTTTCTTAGTTTGTTTGTTTTTACACTGGTGGCATCATCCTTGTTTATATATTCATAATGTTTTTGTTCAACATGACAAGTACTTTTTTTTTTTTTTCTTTAGCGAAGAACATGGCTGAGAGAAGCTCTTTCAGATATCTGCAAAGGGCAGCTGGATGAAGTGGAGCAAATTAAGCAGTGCTTGGGTGTCCTAAGCAAAGAAGAAATAGGTGAAAGGGAGGGCAATGGAGAGGAAGAGAGGGATGAAGATAATGACGATGAGCGAGAATCAGCTTTTGAGATGTTGTCTGAATTGTGTGAGAACCTGGACAACGCTAGAGGTTTGTGATGAGCAATATTAAATAGGATGTACTTAAAACTCAGATGTTAGCCCAGTCCCAGAAGTATGAACTAAACAAAGGTAAAAAATATAAAACATCTCCTCATATTTTATCTCTCTGCTTTACAGATATGATGATCCTTGGTGGACTGGAGTTGTGTGTCTCTAAATATTTGTGTCATGTCCAAAGTGGGCTGAGGTGGCGGGCTGCTCAGCTCATCGCCTCCTGTGCTCAGAACATGCCACAGGTGCAGGACCACTTGCTGAGTAATGGGACGCTACCAAAGCTGCTGCAGCTAACAGACTCAGATCCTCACCCCACTGTCAGAGTTAAAGCCCTATATGCTGTTTCATGTGAGTAGAGCTCTGACCCACAGCTAGACTTCCCCTAAAATAATAGTTTTATAACATAGATGCTACATTATGATGTTCCATGTGTTTATGCTGCTTACCACTGATGAACCTGAACATTGTGTCCACACACTGAGGAAGCAATTTATCAAGCTATTAGCTCACTAGACCTAAACTATCTCTTGCTAACACAACCCTTCCATAACCCTTAATAAGAGTTGGAGCTGTTTTGGTTGTATGTGAAGAATTTCATGCAGAAGTGTTTTTTATTTTACAAAGTTTTGGCTCATTTGTGTGTATTTCACCACACAAAACAAAACTATTTACTCTTTTATTTGCAGGTCTGGTCCGAGAACAGGAGGCTGGGCTCCAGGCCTTCCTGGCCCTTGATGGTTTTTCAGTTTTGATGAGAGGCATGCAATCTGAAAACGAGAAGCTCAGAACCAAGTCCGCTTTCCTTCTGCTTAATCTCCTGACTTCACACCCCGAGCACAAAGGTATGATCAAAATAGCCTGAGACTTGCTACACTTGAGTCTTGTTTTCAGGCCTGCTTTGACCACTTCTGAGGACATTTTGAAAAAGGGGGAGAAAAAAAAGCAAGCTGTTATTGTGGTACACAATATTGAGTGCAGTTACAACAGGTCTGTAGCTTCGGATGTTAATCAAGGCATCTGTCTGCACCTTTAGTTGTTCAACATCTGATATCTGAAACATATTGGTGTATTTGTCCCCCTGCAGAAACACTTGTGTCCATGGGGATGGTACAGCAGCTGGTATCGGTTCTCCGCGCACCACATTCACCTTTCCATGAGCATGTACTTGGTGCTCTTTGTTGGTAAGAAAAGTTTTTTTTCTACGCTGCTTTATTGGAAACTTGAATTGTGACGATGAAATTAGTGTTTAGTCTCTACTAAACAGAAGGTTGTTATTTTGAAGTCCAGTCCCGCCTCATGCCAATGTGTTTGTGTGCAAGATAGTCACTATATTTACATGACATTATAAAAAAAGACAAATAAAAACATTTAATATGAATGTTTTTTTTCATACAGTTCATGCCATCAAGGCATCAGATATGCTTTGGTCGATTCCACTAACTTGCAAGCAAATTGGGACAATATAATTCAGTCAAATCATTTTAATAATTTAATCAAAAGCTTTTAATTAGTCATGCATGATTCTTGTTACCATGCCTAACCTTGTTTGTCATGTTTCTAGTTTGGTAGAAGACTTACCACAAGGGCTCAAAGATTGCAGGAATCCTTCTTTGGGTCTGGAGGAATTACTCAAACAGCGAGCGAAAGATCTCCAAGGAAAAGATGAAAGTCAAGTAAATGAACTCCTTTTAATTCGACTGTTAAAGATGCAAAAAAGGTTTAAATTCTGTGATGATTTGCATCTAAATGTAATTTATTTATTTGTTTATTTTAAAATTTCTAATGCTGAATATTTTAAATTCTTAGGAAATATCTTACCTCATGCATTAAACTATATTTACATTGCAAAACAGCTGCTATGATTCTATTACTTTAGATTGCCAAGAGCAAATATGAAAAGTATCCTGGTATTGCATTGGGCACAATCGTAGTCTGTCTTCTAATGTCTTGTTTGTTGTCCACAGGAAGAGCTTGACTTCTGCGAGCGTTTGAGGGTCATGTGTTTCCATGGCCAGCAGTCGGATGACATTGGGATGGATCGCTAAAGCCATTTTTTCTTTTACTCTTAACTATACTGGAATTATTTCATCATTAGTTTAAAAACAAATATGTAAGAGAACATTAATAACGTGGATCATGAATGTTGAGCAACATTTTGTCTGTTATGACACATAAATTTGGATTTTACTGTGTAAAATATGTTTTCTGTATAAATCTCTTTTTCAAGTTTTTCTAGTTCAGTTCTTTTTCTCTCCTTAAATTTGAAATGTAATAGCAAACATCCCAGCAAAGGGTGTTATGTTTTGCATGTTATATTTATTTATTGTTTAGATGTATCCAAATATTGACTCAGATATTGCATTGCTAAATTTACACTTTTTGAATGTTAAGATTAAACTAAGTATTTCAGTTCATGTTGTCAACTCTTTAGATTCAATTTTACACATTAAATTTATTTACTGTTAACAAAACACAGGGTTACACACAGAAGTTCACAGAATGCCGTCACATGTATAATCTATACATTAGTATAGACGTTTAACAAAATATTTAAACATTTAATCACAGTATATACATATTAAAACTGATGTCCATTGAGTGTTTTTCAGTCTCATATGTTTATTTATCTGTTGTTTTTGAAAATATACACATGGATATATTCATGGAAATATTCAACGTATAACCTTATAAGGTGTGCGTTTAGAAGCTTCTTTGCCCCAAAGTTTCCAGCTACAAAACCTTTGAATTCACACAACAGCTGTCAAGTGCTCATTAATAAATCTCTCAATTCAGTTTATTTTCTTTTTGTCCTGTGTGTGTTTTTAAGATTGGGTTTTAACCCTGAAAACATGGGCAGAGAAGGTACTCCAGATGTTTGGGATGCCCCAGGTATATGGGTTAGGACCTCTTCCATTTTGAGAAGTCATCTTTGTTCTCCACTGCCTTTACGTCACCCACCGCAATCAGTAGCTGAGCCAAATAATATGTCACCATGACAATGATGTGACCATGCTCTATGGGTGCCACCACCTTGAAAACTTGAAGAGCCAGTGACAAATCGGACACCATGAAGATCAAGCTTCCAAACAGTGTTGCTGCACGACGGGTCCTAATAGCCAATCCACTCATTAGAGTGATCAGGGCGACGTAGACCCCCACACCTGGAGTTAGTAGATCAGAGTTTGGTGCCTGCCGCAGGAATGGATATAAATAGATGTAGAAACCTCCTCCCACTAATAACAGGATCAGATAGAGAAAACGTGTCCAGGCGGCGGAGGAGGAATAAGTTACATAACGGCTGGATAGGAAGGAGAGCGAGTAAAGCAGATGTGCCACGGCAAATGCACCCATTCCTACAACAGATATAAAATTGGGAGCACACATTAAAATCAAAATCAGTTTACAAGTGTTGATTTAGTGGATTTAACATTTTGAAATCGTTTTAAGCTTGTTACAACCTGGGCATAATAAAACTGTTAGGTCTATAATACAGATTATATTAGTATCACTTGAAAAAAATATTGTTACAGCATAATTTTAATAAAAAAAAACCTCATTTGAATTCTTTTATGAATCAACTCTTACCATGTAGAAAAAGCTCAGGCCATACCAAGCACCAGTCACCAACAGCAGAGAAGATCAATCCCCCGGCCACACCCAGGACACTCTGACCCCCGTTCCAGCTCAGCACCACTGCAGCCAGTAGGAGAGCTGGTGCTGACTTGACACCTGCAGACATGACCGATGACGGGGCATCAGGAGCCCACAGGTAGAAATATACAGCTGAGGACAAAAAGAAAGGCAAGAGAGAGAAAAAGAGGGAGCAGGACTGGTAGAGAGAGACAGGTAAAAAGGAGGATACTTGTTACAACTTCTCAAATGAGAGGAGGGTAAAATGATGATTTGACAGTTCTGTCTTTTTCAAATGCACAAAGCAGTAGTAAGTAACTAAGAAATATACCATGTTTCTTCTCTGCCTCCTGTCATAAGCATCTGTCTCAAGGATGTCCATCTTCTTTCAGGAAGCAGTGTTGTGAAGTCCAGCCGATGTGTGACTTAGATGGGCCTGTCCTGTTCTTTTCTTAGTCCTTTTCTGACTTGATCACACGCACATACAATCCTTAGATGTTCTTCTGTACTCCTCGTCTCGAGTCTCTGCTGAGTCTTTTAGTATGCTGGTGTTCCACGGCAATGAACTTTAGACTGATCTTTGTGTCTGATTACTGTCTGATAATCTAAGTTCTGTCTGTTTTAAGTCCTCATGGACAAATAGTTGGCCTTTGACCTCTCCAGCGGCGGTACGTTGATGACAACAGAACATAAAGAGCAAAGTTGAACTGCTCATAATAACTATAATCTAAAATATGATTTTTTTTAGCTTTACACATTAACTTCTGACAATTGCATGCCAAGAATTTGCTAAAACAACTGTGCTCTAATGTTCATAATAAAATGAACAAAAATATATTATTGCCTAAATAATTATTAAAACATCTCAGTAGAAATGTTACAATTTTATCATAAAACCTCATGTTGACTATTAGAAACTTTAGCTTGAAAATTATCTTAGATGTTTAAGTAAAGATACTGCTGTTTTTGGATGTATGTAACAGTGAGTGATACATGACTCATATAATGATGTAATTCTTATGTTTAATAAATCCTGGGAATTTTTCAAATGTGTCCAAAAGGCTGATTAATCCAGTATTGTTGCAGAAAGCATATATTGTTGCATAATTTGTATGTGACAGGTGAAGGAACTTTTAATTACTAGTAATGCAAGTTGTTTTCCAATAAGCTCCTTTCTTATCTGACACCCCCCCTTTTTATTTTTGTTGTTGTTGGATTTGAAAGTGAAATTAAAGTTAAGTTAAAGGAGGAGTCCTGTGTGTAACACCGTCACAGGCTGACAATGATTAACTAGGGCCTCTCAGTGTCAGACTTTGTACTCTGCTTTTCCATAATTCCGAGCGTTTTGGGCTGTATGTTGTTGTTCAAGGTGGGAGGACATAACTCTGGAGGGGTGAGAAGAGCAATAAATGCATTGATTGTTATTCTGGTGAAAAGGCAACATAGAGATACCAGGTAAAGCTTAAGGTCACTAGCAGACATGTGCTGTACATATGAATGTGTTCATGTGCTGAGTGGGATTGTCTTAGGTTTTTATTAAATTGTCTCCGCTGCACAGGACATGGAAACTGGCTCCTCCACGCTGAGGATTGGAATAGCAGGATATGGACATTTAGGTCTGATCTCCTTCCTTAATACCTGACAGCACTTATTAAATGACGATAGTATTCAGTGACAACAAATGTTTGTGTGATGTAGGGCAGTACCTGGTGGAGAAGATCCTTAAAGATGGACCTGGTCTTGGTTTGATTCTGGCTTTTGTCTGGAATAGGAATTTGGACAAGCTGAAGGGTGTAGTTCCTGCTGAACTTATACTTGAAGATTTGTCATGCTTTGCAGACAGGTTCAAACACACAGACAGTTCCATGACAGTGTGACCATGTTGTATCTTCTCAGAATTATCTTGACTTGCTTGTAATGCTCCACAACATCCTTTTTTAAAACTTTAATCAATAATCACTCTTTGTTTTACAGGAGGTGTGATGTGATTGTAGAGGTATGTCATCCACAGATAGTGAAAGACTTTGGGCTTCATTTTCTGTCTCAGTCTCATTTTATGGTGAGCTTCTCTTATATTGTTTTGAAGTTTTGATGAATATTATAAAAACAAACTAGTACCTTACTCTGTTTTCTGACCACATTCATAACATTTATCATATTTTGACTATAAATTATCAGTTTGGCTTCACATATCTAATCTCAGAGGGTTAAAAATGAATTACCAATACCTCTGGACATGTAGCAGAGATATGCTGTTTGATATGCACCTTGTAAAAAATCTGTCTGTTGTTATGTGTATTTTATAAAGCTGCTGTTTATCGGAAAAAAACATCAGCTGTGCCTAAAATGTTGAATTTTTTCATTTCTGCATTGATTGATTAGATGTATTATCTAAAACTTTTTAGATCTTTACACATCCTGAATGTACATTATTCAGATTATTCACACACCTATATTTTAGGCGATTAACCGAGAATGCCACTGTGTTAAACAAAAGTGTCAGTAGCCATTTGCAGTTGTGTGAAATGTCTGTTATTTTAAGTTGTATATCTGCAGAAGTATAGAAAATTCTATGTACCAATGTATATATCTGTGCACCAGTTTGAATTCTCTGTAATATGCATGTTTATTAGCATTAGGTGTTCATATACAGATTGTGTGAACATGCATTAAACAATAGATAGTATGAACATTCTTACAATTAATGTAGCAAATGAAAACACTTCCTGACAATCTGTCTTATTGTCTTATTAGGTGGGTTCTCCTTCTGCCCTCTCTGATCCTGACTTGAACCAAAAACTGCGTCAGGCATCTCTGCAGTATAGCAGAACTCTTTATGTCCCCAGTGGTGCATTATGGGGAGGCCAGGACATCCAGAGGCTGAATGATAGTGGGATATTAAAGGTAACACTATAGCAAAGAAGATGTAAAGGTTTCATTGAGGTGCACACACATTGGCCAGTCTTTGTAGTGTGTTACCCATGACAGTGCGAATGACACTGCTCTGAACCTCTTCTGGGTTGGAAAAAGTGAATATCTAGATGGTTGTGGTATTGTGCCAGATATGACTACATTAAAATAGTTAAAATAATTAAAACCAAATCTCCAGTGTCTATGTAAACAAGGGTCATTACCAGCCCCCACTTCATGTGTGTTGACACAATACAACTTTATAGGTTCAAGGAGAGCAGGAGACCTACATTCAATCCATTATTAAAATACATATTTAAAAAAGTGGTTCCTGTAGACCCAAGAAAAAAAAAAGTAAAGTTATGAGCAACAGTTTTTTATTTCACTTTAATAAATAGCTAAAATAATTTCAATCTATGAGCCCAGCTCCACTAGAAAAGGACCACCGTATTTAATGGAAGCTAATAAATAGACAGGGTTCTTACCATGGGAAGAATTTATTGCAGACCCCAATAATTACCACCACATGAGCCCACTGTGATCACCAACACTGCAACTCACACTGCAAGGAGAAGCAAATCTACAAAAACACTCCAGTGACCACCACTGTTAGGCCAACCACACTGTATGCAGAAGGTGAGGATCCCACGTGTACTCCCCGTAGTTTGTCCCACACAGAAAAAGAAACAGGGGGGAATTTCAGTCGGGGATGTAAACAGCATTACTAAATGCATATATAGAAAACGTAGCAATTAGTCATAATATACAAATTCTGAACCGCTAACAGTAAAACTAATGTTGAAACTAATTCAATATGGTAGCCCAGTTAAGCCAATGACNAGATGAACTGGTTCAGGCTAAGCAGCAGTCTGGCAGTCTGCAGTTAGAGAAACAGGGTCAAAATTGTTTCTGTCAACCTGCAAAAATACTTTGGAGGGACTGACCCTCNTCCGATGAACTGGTTCAGGCAAAGCAGCAGTCNNNNTCATTAACAGGACTGAAAGAGGCACTAAATGCCCACACCTGTCCNTACATTATCATTGAAAGGACTCAAAGAGGCACTAAATGCCCACACCTGTCCTTATAAAGGCAGGAATCTCTCTAAAACCCTCCTTGCAGATGGCAGTGCTCTCACCCTTGTCATCCCTCATATGGAGTTAAAAGATCAAATCAGCTGAGTGAGACATGGTTATTTCAATACTGACCGTGATTGTTTGTTTCAATTTTTGGATTCTTCTCAGGCTTTGTTCATAAGAATGTCCAAGCATCCATCCTGCTTCCGGTTGACAGGAGACGTCCTCACTGACTGGACAGAAGGGGAGGGCAGACGTGTTTTATTCAGAGGTTCAGTGGCAGAGCTGTGCCCTCTTGCTCCTAATAACGTCAACACCATGGCAGCTGCAGCCGTCGCAGCTGGAAAGCTTGGCTTTACAGGTGTTCAGGGAGAAATTGTATCGGATACAGCGTGAGTCTCTACCAACTGAAATTATACACCTGTTCATAGCTGAATTATCAGGTTTAATCATTTTTGTGCTCCAGGTTGAAAGACTATCATGTAGTGGAGGTGGAAGTGACTGGGCCTGATGGTTTCTCAGTACACACAGTGAGGAGGAATCCAGCCAAACTTGGGGCTGTAACTGGAAGTGCAACATACAACTCTTTCTGGAATAGTTTACTCAGTGAGTTATGTTATTTCTGATCAATTTCTTACATATTATGATCTAAGCAGTAATTTACTTAACAGTCCTTAATTTAAAAGGTTTTAACAGTAAACTACCCTGGAGAAAAATATCTCTTGTGCCCCACATGATCACTATATACTGATTTTTAGAAGTATGAGTCATAACATTTTACTGATAGTCAGTTTTAATTACTTGTTAATTACTTACAGAAGCTTTGGATTAAATAAGTGGAGCAGAAAATGCACTGAAATACATACACAAGCTTGAAACTGATTACTAACGTTTTGATGAATAAATATGTTAAATAAATCTGTAATACTTAAAAACAGGTTAAAAATAATTCACAAGTTTGTGTGTGTATGTTAAAGAAGAACATGTGAATGAGAATCTGATTCTAAGCTCTTGTTTCTCTCAGTTTGCAAAGGCCACGGAGGCAGAGTTTATTTGTGCTGAGGTGGATGAAGATTATGGGGGATTACCTACAATGTAGGAGATGGATCTCCTGCCAAATTCCAGATAAATGAAATGGTTCTTGGTGGATGTCCTTCGTGGATGCCAGATTCCTGCATTAGTTTGTTACTGAACATTTCCAAACTCACCAACCTTTGGATGTGCATTCAAATAAACTGCTTCAATACCATAAAAGAAGAGTAAGATGTTATTTGTAAAAATACTAAACACGTATACATTTTTCAACTTTATTATAAGTTCACCTGGTGCACGATTGTAACAAACAATATAACTGACAGTGGAGTGATAGTGAGAGTATATGCCTGGTAAAACCATTTTTCTTCTTTCAAAGAAAAGCAAATCATCAAAGCATACCTCAGCTCCCTTTCAAGCCCTTCATCTTTAATTTTCCACTTAAAATGTAATAACCATCTAAGTAAGACCCTTATTTTCCCTCCTCTCTTTACACATTTCCTTTCACAAACTCTTCCAGAGATGAGGGAATCAAGGATCAACCATTTTCACTTAAGCACACATTGACAAATAAAGGTGTATAAGGTTGTTCATCAGTAATCGTTGCTGAAAAACTGATGCAATAAGGCACAGAAACAAAATGAAAAGCACACACCTGACGTTCTCAGAATGAAAGCTTTTTCCATTTCAGATGCTTTGTTATTCTGCAAGTGTGTCCTCTGCATTTCATTTCCAGTCTGGGAGGTTTTGTAGTAAACAAGGCATTTGGAAGAAAGCTACAGGGTGAACGAGTGAATTTCAAGTGCTGTTCACAACAAGTGGAAAACGAGTCTTACTGTATGTCTTTGCACAGGTCTTTTCCCAGGAAAAAAAACTTGCTAATGACAAGCTGGTTAAAAAAAAAGGAGGGTTATGTTGTTTTCCCTGCTCTGACCCACCTTTGAATCAAGTATAAAACCTACCTGACGAGACTAAATAAACCTTAGTTATTTCAAAATCACTTTAGACCTATATTATCCAGTGTTAGTACACTACAGCAATACGGATCCCCCCCACCCCTCCATGATGAGCTGGCATTTAGCATTTGAGTCACTGCACTTACTCTTTGAAGCATATCTCTGGTTGAACTGCTGGTGTAATTGAAACAATACCAAAACATACCAACTTGCTGATATTCTTAGAATTTCTGAGGTACAGGTTGGGAAGACACAGACAAGTGATGCAATTTTTCACAACAAGCTTATACTAAATTCATCACAGGCGTTCACACAGCTGCACTCTTTTGTTACGTTGTAGTACATAAGTGCGTAATGATTGCAACAGATAAAGTTTCACTTGTGAGGTTCAGCATGTACTGTACGTAGGTATGTCTGCCTCAGTTTTTGTCGCTTGTGACACCATCGCCATTCCCATTGGCTCCCAGAACAGCAGGGGTTTTGTTCTTGAACGGCAAGGAGTAGGGCTGGCGGATGTTCACTCGGTCCTTTTCTGCCTCCAGATCTTCATCATAGCGCTCTTCTTCATCATTGTCTTCAGCCTCGCTGTGGCGTGGGGAGGAGTGGCGGGACAGAGCTGGAGACGGCGGCACAGAGGCTGGTCGGGGGTAACGGAAACCTGTAGTCTGAGGACAAGAACAAAAACGGGTATTCAATAAAAAGCCAAAACGTTTAACCAACTTACACGTGATCGATAATTAAATTGAACACATCTCCAATCATAATATGCATGTCAACTCACAGAGGTGGGGTCATGAGGCTCATATATGTAGGTGTCAGGGAAGGCTTTAGCCAGGGCCATGTGGCGAGCAGCTATGTAGTACTAAAGCAGAAAAGAAGAAAAGAAAATTAAACTTTGAAATTACTGAATGGAAAGAAGAAGAAGAAGAAGAAGAAGNGAGAAAAGAAAATTAAACTTTGAATTACTGAATGGAAAGAAAAGGAAGAAGAAAAAAAAAAAAGGAGGATCCTTCGTGGGATTTATTATCTTACCCTGCCGAGGTACCTCCAGTCCAGGAGATCACTCAGACGCTCAGTTCGATTCCTCTGGATAATCCGCTGACGCCGGCTCTGCTTGCAGAACTGGAACAGGAAGGAGGTGAGCTGGTTACAGGATTCATCAACCCCACGGTACCGCCGGTCAAGGATATAAATACCTAAGAAGAAGAAGAAAAAGAAGACATGAGTGATGTGTGTCCGATACAGCATCACTCGTCTCCACTTTTTTTTTTTTTTTTTTTGCAGGTCTCTTTCTGAACCAAAGAAAATATCTTTAGTATAATACACATACCATATGCTGAAGGGTCCGCTATGTGTTCCTCCATGAAACAACCAAAGCCCGACAGGTTAGTTGAGATTGATGGAATTCCCATAACAGTGCACTCAGCTGATGACAGAAACAGTAAAGCATGATTACAGTTTCACATGATGCATCTTAAATCCACACATACTGAAGCATTCATGAGTAATACCTGGTGTATAGCCCCAAGGTTCATAGTAGGAAGGGAAGACGCCAAGATGGCAACCTCTTACAAACTCCTCATAATCCATTGGAAGCAGAGGAGAAGTGGATGAAAGGAACTCTGGATGGAAGATGATCTAAAAAGGATAAAGCATTAGCATCAAAACCTGATATTTGTGTCTCTAACATGAGAGATAAAAACTCAATTCATAACCCTAACACTATGAAACTTGCAAGTCTCACAATAGAGACGACCAACACATTAAGACTTTAACATTGTTAAAATGTCTCCAAAAAAAAAGGAAGAATTCAATACGATGAAAGCACACACTTATCTGTGTCTGATTTAATTGTATTAATTCATTTATTTAAAAAAAAAAAAAAAAGGTACAAACACCCTGAAAGAGTGAAAAATAAAAACCTTTGGATCTTCTAATCTAACCTACCTTAACACGGTCAGCAGAGCTGTTGAAAAGGCCGATACGACGGACACAGTTAAGGATCGGATCACTGCTGTCCTCCAGCATGTTATGGGTGCAGATTGGAGGCTGGCACTGTCTCTGAGTTGCAAAGATGGCACGCTTCATTATAGTGAAATCCTCTTTGTCCAGCATCTTTGATACATCTGGAAGCTGCCCACTAATGTAAAAAATGAATAAATGACAAAAATAAAGTCAAAACAAGTTTACCTTTTAGATTCAACGGTGCAAACAGTATGTTCAGTGGGAGGCTGGATCCACTGGGGCGTCTTTATAAATCATGTCATTGGGTCTCCTAGTTATTTCCAAATGCTTAAAATGTAGTAATGATAGTTTGCTTTGACATTGCCAATCAAAATAAGGGTGCTTCTTGCACAGAATCTAAACATTTAGATCCAGATCTGATTAACAAGTTCAAGATTGTGTTTATTCATTGCAAGACATGTCATTCCACAAATTAAAAGATATTTTGAAGAAGGCTCAAAGTGATCAACTTACACAAGGAGTGACTCATAAAGTTTCTTCCCAAAGCGCTCTTTCACAGTCTGAGCGGTATCCCTGTCAGGTGCAGCAAAGAGAAGAACCAATTCATAGGTTGCATTTTCAGTGCCCGGTTCAAAGTGAACAATTTTATTTCAAAGTTTTATTTAAAAGCAACAGCATTCACTGTAAGTAAGGGCTCTTATACACCAAACTAACCAGCTTTAATAAAAGAAAGCCCTGACTGCTGCGTCTCCTCTGTGCAATGGTGCAGCAGTCAAAATGCATCGCAAATACCACATTAAGCAAAAGCTGAGCTGGACCATCTACACCTGCATCAGAAGACGTAATTTGCCAGCCTGTCTTCAGAAGGGGCAGCAGTCTATTAACTGAGTTTAATAAAGTTTATAAACGCTTTAACGGTCGTGTTTGCATATGGTCAGTGAGGACTTTGGTGTGGAAGTTGCATTTGCAATGCTTGGCCTCTTGGTTTTGAAAAAAGATTGGAAGAGATAGTGATGATGTATCCCACTGACAGACCTGAAGCTAATTTAACAAATAGCAATTTATTTTGTTTGTTATTGTTATTTTGTTTGTTTTGTTTAAGCTAACAAAGTTTTACTGTAGGCGGTGTAACACAATAAAAAAAAGCCGATTCTCAGCTTGCTGTACAAGGGCCTTAAAAACAGCCTCACCAGAGTTGCTTCCTGACTGCTTGGCCCTTCAAGGTCTCCACATTGAAGTTGTTTGTTCGTGCCGGCATGATGAAAAAAGCTATAACAGTCGCATCACTGTGGTTGACCTGTGACAGGTAGATCATATAGAAATATTTAGCTCAGGTCTTACGGCTTAGATGGACAACCCCAAACGTGCCTGTTCACCTAAAGCAAGAATTTTACACTTACTCTCAGTAGATAGTTGAGTCTGGCCAAAGCCTCTAGGAAGATGTCAGCTCCTTTGTTGGAGAATTCGTACCTTCCAGCAATGAAGAGGAACAAACACTTGTCCAGGTTGAAGTCGAGGTGCCTGATGGTCAAAACAAGTTGTGTTGAGTGTAGCATCTCTTATTATACTTTAACAGTATTCTCTTCTGAATTTGATTTGCCTCATTCTTATATGACTGTGTATAAAAATTTAACTATGCTGATGTGTTATAATGTGACTTCTGACCCGTAAAAGTGCCCTCTGACGAACTCCTGGATCCTATTCTTGCTCTGAGCATGGAGGTTTTGAAACTCGTGCATAGCTGAGAACTTCTTCACATTGAGCCCGTTGGGAGTGACGATGTCTGTTGCAAGGTGGGAGAAGTTTAGGGCGTTAAATCCACAACATTAGAAGAGAGTCAGAAAAACTGGTTACACTTTGGCAGGTTGGTAAATCAGAAATCCGCTACATCTTTTTTCAGCTAAATATGACGTCTGTTCTGGTGAAAATAATAAAAAAAAGACATACTGAATTATCGAGGAATCTTCTGCAAACACATAGATTACACACCTGGTTTCCTTTTGAGCAGATGCTCTGCTTCAATAGCTGTGATTTGCGACACTGTGGTGAAGACGTGGGCACAATGTGCAGCAGCACGCTCCAAACAGTAGCGATGGTAGATTTGTCGATCACCAGCTTCCTTATCCAAGTTGAACTACGCAAGACAGAACAATGCTTATCAATTACACTCCACTACATATCTAATAACATCATCTGATTAGGTTTGTTTTTAAATCAACTAAAAGACACACAAACATACATACTTCTGCAAGGTTGTTATAGAAGTCCACATTTCCAGCACATAGGTAACGTCCCAGGAGTGTGGCATGAGTAGTAAAGATGGTTGCTACAGGCAGCTGTCTATGTCTACACAACACCAGGCCCAGGCCAGCCAGCCACTCGTGGAAATGGGCCACGACATGTGGAGGTTCCTCACTCTGTGCTGCATACTACAAAATGATAAACACAGTTTTCATAGCATTTATATTGATTAAACATAAACAGGGTATGGTGTAGAAAGGTTTGGTCTCCAAGTCAAAAGTTCTGTTACTGCAAGTTCTCTGTGATTTTAGTGCCATCCTTCATGTACTTAACTCTGTCCAAATATTTTCCACAATGTTTAGTTCAAGGTTTTGTGAGAGTCATGGAAGAACAGTCAACTCCTACTTTTTTTTATTGCTCTTCATTTCAAGATGCATTTTGGATCATTATACTGGAGTAATAGCAGAAGAAGTACAGTATTGAGTTGTATTGTATTTAATCTATCAAAGATATTTAGATGGTTACAGTCCAAGTCCAGGAGGCATTTTCATTAGCTGAAGTTTATTCCCAGATGCATTTATTTTGTAATTAAAGTAGGGCTTTCTTATAACTCATGCATAAAAATGACTATAAATATGTAAACATATTAAAGCGGCTAAAAAATTGCTTTTATGTTGATAATAAGCTGAAAAAGAATCTGTGTTTGTCAACACATCCTCTTGTTTGGATAAAGGTCTATGTAATCTTATGTTTTTTCATTTTTTCTTAGGCTTTTGGACTTCAGTTGGCATTCACTAACCCTATTAAATCCCATTTCCTAAGTACATTATAAACCGGGTAAATTAATTACTAAAAACCCTGTTGCAATTTTCTTATAACTCTTTATTCTTCCGAGCTTGGCCGCTGTTTAGAGGACATATGACTTTCGACTGTTTAGACAAAGATGAGTATCATCTGGCCTTTTACAATGTAAACTGAATATAGTACTAAGAAACTAAATAAGACTTAGACCTCAGCTGAAGTTATTCAAGACCTCAAAAATTTTGTAATGCTGCCCAAACCTTAGCGGGATGTTTCTATTCTGAGTGAACTCTGATTCAGTTGGATTTTCTGTCTCTGGTTAGTTGACAAGTAGTTAGTTTACAAGGTCGGTCCTCAAAGGTCACAGTCCTGTAGGTTTTGGACGTTTCCTGCAGCAGCACAGCTGAATCAGACAGGTCAGCATGCTTAGGCAGAACTTAAAAATAAGCTGTTCAGGAGAGCCATTCAATTCGAATCAGGCGTGTTGGAACGGGGAAACATCTAAAACTTGCAGGACTGTGGCTGTCGAGGACCAGAGTTGCCGATCTCTGCTCTTGGGGCTTTTTTTTCCTCTTTTGAGATGTCACGTTTCATTCAATTCAAGCCTAAATTGTTTCTGGCTTCAGATTCATCAATACACTAATGACTTTAAAATAGCTTCTTAACCACTTTGACAGCTTTTTCTGATTTTTCAAATTTCAGCTCTCTTTAAAACTTGATATCTACTGGAGAACAGTGTTTCTTGAGGATTTTGTACACCAAACCAACATAAAGAACCAGCAGGCATTTGAGGCACCCTGATGGGTCTTCATCCGTCATCTGGGCAAACAATATAGCCACCAAACGCCTCACAGATATTGATGGTGTGTAACACCCTGCCAACAAGGATCTACAATCTAAGTCTGTTCAGGAAGACATAGCTTACCAGTACAGACATGGGTCATATAACATCTGTTATACAAAAAGGGACACCAGAAGACCACATAGACTTGAGGATTTTAAAAACAGGTAGTGCTTTGTATTTTTTTTCTGGGAATGTCATACAGAGCCGGTCATTCCTAAAACATGATTATGAGTTGGCCTTCACTCAATTTGCTTCACATGGAAATGTTATTGGGATCGTGTGGTTGTGTGAGATGTTAAAGCAACACTACTGAACTTGGGCAGATTCTTACACTTTGAGATCCCCTAACTAGACTAATATGGTATCTGTCTTGTTTCCTGTCTCTTCTTTGAGCACTTTCAGTGTGCCATTAAAATGACTCATGAGCACAGACTTTTAAAGGTTGGAAAGTTATGTAGCGTTGCTTCAAGTAAGCTTTCTGTAATCACTTATTGTAGTTTTCATGCACATTTAAGTTAGAGCTCAGCTTCTCTATTTATGCAGACAACTGTCATCGTCCTAGTTTGCATGCACCAGAGGAGTAACGGCATTGTGAACCAGAGTATGTCTGCTACAGAGATGTGTACACTGTGTGAGAAAATGCTCAAGTCATTCTGATGCTTCTAACTTTCTCTGTGGAAGATCTCTTTACAAAAAAAGTATAGCTGAATTCACTGTACAGATGTCTTCAAGTAAACTGAATGAGTATTTTATCAGATGACAATAGGGTGAAAATAAATAAATAAATAGTTACTATAAGCAACTACAAAATGACATGAAGTCATAATGGGCTGCTTTTCAGTAAACATTTCTGACATGTTAACAAGAAGGTAGTTAAAGTTCTGAGCAGCCAGCCAGAGTCTTCAAACTTATAGTTGACACACAAACAATCCTACTGACCTCTCCCAGAAGCCAGGCTGTCAAGAAGCCAAATAGTACAGCATCATTGGCCTCGCGGTCGAACCATGGCACACCAATGTCACAAAGCTCCCAAAGCTCGCTCTTCCAGCGGTCCAGAGACCAAGCGGTGAATCCAATATCAATCAGAACTACATAGGGGCTGCCTTCAATAAGCCAGCGTCCAAAGTAAACCTGTTGAAAAATGGAAAAAACATGGAATAAATAATGGAGAGCATCTCTTATCCATTTTCATTTTAAAGTTAAGAAATGTAACTTTAAAATGAAAATGTATATATTTTATCAGAAATAGCTCAGCTTCAGCTACGACCATGGCTGAATTGTATAGTTTGATTAACTAATTCAGGACCTAAATCAACAAAACACTTGAATTACATGATTGTATGTCTTCTACAGTGGTGGTGTGTCGAGCATGATGCCAGGTAAATGAGATAGAGGCTTTGTTGAAGTGGCTGCACTATTCCTTTAAAAATAGTACCACTACCATGCCTTGACATATTATACCACAGCAATGTTTGAATGACACGGCACAAAACCTTTAAGTATCACACTCAGTCTATTTCTGGAGTGTGTCTGTGTAAAAGAGCTTGAAGAAGAGACACTGATACAACCTCTAACCTTTGTAGGGAAATGTCACTGGGATTTGATTTGTGATCAGGAACACAAGACTAAACAGGGAGGGTGTGGGTGAGGGGCTATAGATTAAAGTCATATTTGGTTTCAGTGTGTACTTTGAAAGCCTGTATTCATAAATATTACTTATGATAAACAGCAGGAATGAAAGCCCTTAAGTGGAGCCTATGTATGTTTACCATGCATGTGTGGTAGTACCTTACACCCACTGGAGTTCATTTTGTCAATGGTCCGCTTCAGCACAGGGTTGGTGGGTTCAATCAGCTCCACTTGAGTGCGCACATTGCTCTCTACATAGGGACCCACGAGGAAATAGTTCTCACCCCATTCCTCTGCGGTCAGACGGGCTTTGGTCTGGATGACGGTGTAGATGCCGCCAACTTCACACATGCAGGAAAAAGAAGCCCAACACAAAGTCAAGACAAAGACATCTTACCAACATTTTCTAAAAGAGGAATCTATGTAAGACGACTTATTGCACTTCCATGGGGAAAAAAAGGAAGATTTATTTTCTAATATTTACTCAAATTAATTAAAAAGTTTTCAAGCTAGAGTGCACACAGAGTAGATACTTGCCTTTGTTGGCGACTTCCCAAGCAATTTCAAAAAGAATAGCATCTTCCAGATCAAACTCCTCATCCCATTCCTCAAGTCCTGAGAGGGACGTGACGGAAAGGCTGCGAGCCAGCGGCATGCTGGGTAAATATAGAACACAGTCCTCTGAGGAAGGGAACACCTTACAAATATGTATAAACAAAACATGACTGTCATGTGCTCGACTTATTTGCCAAGACGTCTTCTGATGAGTACGCAACCATACATAGAAACAGACTTTTACATCAAGACATCTTCTTAATCTATTTTTCCTTTTCCTGATCTCAAAAAGAATCAGGTCAGTCTGATTTTAAGCTGCTTGTCTGACCTGATATTACAAACAGTTTAATTTTTTATCAGAGTTGATTACTCTTAGAAATACCTAGGAAACCTGAAATGTAACTGACAAAGAGGAAGAAGAAGCTTCCTCTTGAGCAACAGTACCACGCATTACATTACCTGGATGTGGTGTAAACGTAGATTTATTTTTTTTTTTTTTCAATTTTTGATAAATCTCTTTGAATTTTATGTTTCAAATATCTTTCTTCACTCCTCAGGTAACTCTGTAAACTTAGCCTTTTGTTGCTGACACAGTGACCCCTGGGAAAAGAAATGTATGCATCCAAAATAAAGGTGCTGGCACATGAACAAAGTCTGCTCTGTGTACTTTCTAAGATGACTGTCTTCTTTACAGAAACACATGCAATGTTTCCCAGGTTGTGTAAATGGCGTAACACTATGAGCAATAGGGAGTGGCATGACAATGAATCTAGTGGTTTTAGCACATCTTGATGCCCCATGAAATGTTGTAACCATATGAAGCTGAGGCACTCAGCTACTATGTGCCTCAGCTTCATATGATTACTACATTTCATTCATGTTCATTCAATCACCTCAGGTTGTGCAATAATTATTGAATGCTGTGTATTCGTCTTTTATGTGATTTGAACTTGAAGGCCAATATTTTAATCTAGTTGCACTTATGTATAATGACAATAAACCTGAAATCTGATTCATATAGAAAAACTCCAGACTTTCTCTTCTTCCTGTAAACAATCCACAACTTTGCTGTTATTTGTTTATGCTCACCTTTATTTGTTACTATGTACACAAACATTAAGTTTAGCAGGAGCATATGACCTGACCTCAGATTGCATGTTTGTGTTCAGCTGCTACTGACAACAGTCAATAAAAGGGACATGATAAAAAAAAAACTGAGCCCAAATGGACCAGATCAACATCATGATACAGGACAGCTGTTCAAACTGACCAAAAAACTTCTCTGATAAACTTTGATTCATCTCCACATTAGATGCGTTTAAAATAGATTGTATGAAAATGAACAAATTGCCCTCTGTGTACTATTCTGAGTAAAAACCAAACTGTTGAAGCTGAACTTTTTGGGGGGCCTCACAGGGATTCCCTCTGGCTTTTTCTAGGAATCCGCTGCAGTTCCTTGCAGAGGGGTTTCTATACATCGGCCTACCTGCATTAACATTTCTCCGTTTATAAAGAACAAATCTTGACCTTGCTCACGCCCGTGTGTCTCCCCCATAAACAATGTGGCACCTCTCCATTAGGCCCAGAACTCTGGGAGCGAACAGAAACGGACCATCGTGCCCCACATCAGACTTGACTGCAGGCTACATGCAACGAAAGCGCTATGAACTCTTCAGCAGATCTCCCACAGAAACAAGCATGGAGTTTTGTGCATGCTTGTGCTCTTCCAGAGTTGCGGAGGGAACGTGACATCAAGCACCTAGCTACTGCACAGCTGTTGAGAGGCCGCGTCTGTCTCCGCGCTCCCTAGAGAAGTATTTAACTATGATTACATTATCACAAATGCATTTTTAAAAGAGGCTACTCACCCTTCAGTTTTGCTCCAACTTCACAAAGATGAACTAAACATTGGCAGCTGTCGTACTCAATCCACAAAGTAGGAAAACAGTGGAGAGTAAGGAAAAGGGGGCGGCGGCTTTGGTTAAATGTCAGCGTTTCAGTTCGGCCTGGTACGTCATGCAGAGGCACGAGGCGTTCATTGGCTGCAGAACAGGGAAAAGGCTGGGTTGGTGACTGTGAAGTCCCTGCCGTCATATTATTCNCGTCGGCCTGGTACGTCATGCAGCGGCACGAGGCGTTCATTGGCTGCAGTGCAGGGAAAAAGGCTGGGTTGGTAACTGTGAAGTCCCTGCCGTCATATTATTCATGAGTTTCCCTCCGCAGTCTCCACCTTCTGCTCAACTTGACGATAACTGGGTGTTTTCCTCGGCGGAGGGACGCAATTGGCTAAACAGAAATGAAAGAGTCTGCTGTGATTGGTGAATTATCATTTCATCTATGCAAAGGATGTAATCGTGAGCAGTTTTTTCTTTTTTTATGTTAGTGAGAATAGTAAGAAATTTATTCTTACACTCAGGGGGGCAGGCTTTAGAAATGAAACGTGACCAGTGGCATGCATGTGTGAGCTGTCCTATAGTAACCTATATAGATATTTTCCACGGTGTATCTATAACTTAAGCCCCTGATTATTCTGTCCACAGGTGACAACTGACCTCACTGAGTACGTGTAGGTCAAGAGTTTAAGGGTCTAGTTATATAGTCAACAATACTAGGTTCCATCTTCTATTCCCTAGATTTTTTCCTTAATATTGATGGAAAACAGCATAAGGTTGAGCAAAGGTGATGGGAAAAATTTGCAAGGACTTGAGAAACAATAACCAAGCTGCAGTGAGAATCCCATCTCACTATGTTTCATCTTATCTGTCTGAGGTTTTACAGCCTTATACTCCATCCAAAGTACTGAGGGTTGGGACTTGATTACTTTTGGCCGATCCTAGATCCAGGCTAAGAGGCAGAGATGGTAGAGTCTTTGTGGTTGTGGCTTGAATGGCCTGTTTCTTCATGTAAGAGCAGCTCAGACCCGTGATYATTTGAATTTTTTTAAAGGCTATTGTATATACATAATGTTGGGATTTATCCAACTGTTATTAAACTGAGATTTATCCATCACTTTATRGTAAAAATAWAAWAAAAAWGTTCAAAACCCTGCTGATCTGAATCTGATACTTGTTTTCTGCTCCCTGGTGGATGCCTGTTGCACTACAATAAWTATGAGATCACACAKGAGAAATGGTACATACATGTGGTATTTATTGAATTTATTTATTACAGTTTGTTAAAGGACCAACTAACGACTTCAGATTAAAAAAAAAAAAAGAATTTGTGCCCATTCTTGGGTCAGACATTAAGGGGTTACATTTCTGCTGAAAACTGGTCTTTTTGCTGGCTTTTGGACCTGGTTGAGTAACATATCTCGATTTATATCACACAAATACTGTTGCTGTTTTTAAATGGTGTTTTTACTGGGTTTTTTTTTCCGATTTATATTTATTATATTCTAAAAATTATTTGGTTATTTTATACTCAGTTTGTGAAACACTTTGGTTAACTGTGTTATTTTTATGTGCTTTAAAAACAAACATTGACTTGACTTAACTTCAGTTTTTCGTTCTTAGACATTCTTTAAAATAATATATCCATAACCACTGGCTATATTGTTAGAGAGTCATAAGAACAGCTATGTCTGTGAATTGTACACATTATTGTGAATTATTCACAAACTTAATTTTTACCTGACCTCAGTCTTCAAGAAGAATACCTGCCCTCATACAAGGTGAAGACAGTTCTGGGAAGAGACAACACCTTTGCTGATGAGCTTCAGTACCCTAGCTAACTGCACACAAAAAATTGGGGCATAAAGTCTGCCTAAGGCAACAGAAATTTGATGCACTTAGATTCACTTAAGTTGTATAAGTAAGTCAAAGTTCACGGCAAAAAACAACAAAACAAGCCACATCTTCTGTGTTTCATCTGTCTTTATGGGTATGCAGTGTAAGTAAAAGAAAAAAAAAAGATAAAGCTATGGAAAAAAACAGTAAAGTAAAGTGAGCAAAAACCAGACAACACAAACAGTACTGCAATATTGTCCCATGTTATCAAAATACGAATCTATACTAAGATGTATGCCAAATAAGACACAAACTCTCACATATGGGATGTCAATATTAAATCTTTAAAAATCTCCATTAAAGCCTTTAAACCCTCGTGAAAAGAATTCAACTCCCTGGCTGTGGGGGACCAAAAGTGGGTGAATATTCCAACTAGTTCAAAACCAGTTTTCAACAGATTTCATGACACTCCTATCCCTCTTCAGCCAACATATTCCTGCTGCAACCGCCGCAAACTGCATCAGTCTACCGCCCAACCCCCATCTCAAGCTCAGTACCCCTCTCCACAATAGTCAGTTCTCCACCACCCCTGGTATCTTCTCCTGTCTATACAGCTCTATGGGGCACAGGCTCCTCATTACCCAAACTGCCTCTTTCTTAATTAATAAAGGCCTGCTATACACTACCAGTCAAAAGTTTGGACACACTTTCTCCTTAAATTTAACGGGAAAGTGTGTTCAAACTTTTGACTTGTAGTCTATGTGTAATAAAATATGTTACATAAACGTCTTTTGCTACTGTCATAGCTGCTGTTGAAACTAAAGCAACTGAAATGTAAGCAATTAATGTTTATGAAAAAAAAACTATTTCTGCATAGATTATGAACATTGATAAACATTAAGGCATAGAAGTTATACTCTTCATGAGCAAAAATAAAATGTTCTGTGCCAATATGACAATTGGTCCCTCAGCTTCATCTCTGGGATGTGTTTTTTGCTTTGTCCTGCATCATTTTCTCTCTTACTGTGTAATGACAGTTCATCCAGATCTCTTGTCTTCTTCATCATCTTCCTCCCCATCCCCCGTCATCTTACCCCTGGACTGAAATATCAGAATCCAACAAATAATTTGGAACATAATTTCAATCTTCTGATCACTTTTGTGAAATGACTTTACTGTAGTGAGGTCACTTAAAAGCTGCTTTAGCATCATCACTTGTTTTCTGTCCACCTTCTAATCTGTTGTTCTTTGCTCTCGTCCTTCCCTCTCTGTCTTCCTCTGTGATGTTGTTAGTGTTGTTGATAGTATAAACCTAAAAACTAAGCAGGATTTTAAATGTAACCAGTGGCATTAACCGATCCCTATCCATAAGATATATTACAGATCAACTGAAATAGCTTGGGTTAGGTACAAACTGTGGACCCAAAGTCTCTCACAATTTTTCTTTCTTTCTTTCTTTCTTTC
>CM047976.1:19336692-19354585 GCA_026261665.1 Melanotaenia duboulayi
AAGTGTTTTATTTTTTTATTCAGTTTCCTCCTCAGCATTAAAAATTTGTCTGTCCAGGTGAAATTTTTTCCCTATTTGGGCCGAATGCGAGGTGTCAGATCAGTTCTGCGAGAGTCAAGTTTCCAGAGCAAGCAGATGGGCCGCAGAGAGAACAAGACCATCAACATGGAGGGCCGAGTTCAGTTTGACCTGCTGCAGGTCAGCAGTGACTAATTTTTAATTTCTAACTTAATTCATAGTTTAGTTAGGATGCATATGCTATATGTTGTAGGTGAGAAGGTTTTATGAAAAGAACTGATTGTGGTGCTTCTCTCAGGTTCTCTTAAGGGATTACAAGCTGCGCTCCTACACACTGAATGCTGTGAGTTTCCATTTCCTGCAAGAGCAGAAGGAGGATGTGCAGCACTCCATCATCACTGATCTGCAGGTAAGACACAAAAATGCTGTTTAACGTGTCCATGTTAAACAGTATTCAGGTATACTGGTCATCCAGTTGTAATGGCATATAAATAAATCAGTGTCAAAGTTGTTTTCCTCATCAGTCACACTCTGTTTTTCGCCTCCAAATAAGAATGGAAACGAACAGACACGCCGTCGTTTGGCAGTTTACTGCCTGAAAGACGCCTACCTCCCCCTGCGTCTGCTGCAGAAGCTGATGTGTGTGATCAACTACATGGAGATGGCCAGAGTGACCGGTGTGCCTCTCACTTACCTGCTCTTAAGAGGACAGCAGATTAAAGTTGTCTCTCAGCTGCTGCGACAGGTAAGAAAGAGAGAAAGAAAAAAAATGTTCCTGTTTATGCTGAAATGGACTTGGAAACTAAGTGTGTGTATATGTTTAGGCTATGAAACAGGACCTGGTCATGCCTGTGGTGAAAACAGAAGGAGGAGAAGACTACACTGGAGCAACTGTTATCGAACCAGAGAAAGGGTTAGTCTATTAACCGCACTGCCTCTGCTATGTGGTGAATAAATACTTCTTATATTCTTTTCCATTTCTCTCTTCTATGTAGATATTATAGCCTTCCTATCACCACCCTGGATTTCTCCTCCTTGTATCCGTCCATCATGATGGCTCACAATCTGTGCTACACCACCCTGCTGCAGAAAGGCTCAGTGGAGAAACTGGGGTGAGCATTTTTTTTTTTTTTATTATTATTATTTCAATCATCCTTTAAACAATGAGCTGCTTTACGTTTCATGCTCATCTAAATAAAATGGACAATAACTTAATTTTTCCATCAAATACTTTTGTTCCAATGTGAGTAGTTTTTGTAGAATAACAAATTTAGGTGTTTTGTTGTTTTACATTATACCAGTTTATACTGTTAGGTTACTGTGGTAAATATGGCTGGGTATCGCCACTAATGTCCAGAATCGATTCAATAATCCCGATGCCATTAGATTTCAATTAAATCCAATTTTATACAGATTCATTTAGATTTTTTTTTAACACCACCTATTCTTGAATATTAGAGACATTCTCCTAACTATTTTAATAAAAGACTGAGCTCGTTTACAAGACCATCAAAATGAGATATCTGGGAGTAANATAACTATTTTAATAAAACACTGAGCTCGTTTACAAGAACATCAAAATGAGATATCTGGGAGTAATTAGATTACTGTAATACTGTAGTAATCTAATATGACACGTCTACGTGCACTTCTGAAATACAATATTTGAAAGACGGTTGTCTACATTTACCAGTCCATTATAGGATTTAGCAACATTATCTGTTATCTTCGAAACATTCGGTGTTTGTTGAACACGGTGGAGCCCGCAGTCTTGGCTTAGCTGCTAATGTGAGAGTGTATAAGATTTTAAAAATCCGAATTTGATATTATCTTGGCGACAGAAGCTGATTTTGGACGGAAGTGACACCGGCAGCTGTTAAACTGTTGACATGTGCTAGAATCTCGCTGAGCAGAGAGAGTAGGGTCCGAGTTGTCACCAGAAGATGTATATAAAAAAATTTGATCTCTGAATTTTATCAATCAATATTGCTTTTTTTATTTTTTATTATTTTTATTTTTTCTTAACCCAGCCCTGTCCTTAGCCAGCCTACTTATATTTGTTTTCACTGGCTTCATTGTGGTTGTGTATGTGCAGCCTGTCACCAGGGGAATTCATCAAGACTCCTACAGGCGATCTGTTTGTGAAGAGCTCTGTGAGGAAAGGACTTCTCCCTGAGATCCTTGAGAACCTGCTGTCTGCTCGAAAGAGGTTTGAACTAGTTTAAATGTTGGTTAAAAAAAAAAAGACAATCGTAAATAATTTAAATTACTTTGACAAATTGGTGTTTATAAAAGAAGGAAACAAATTGGATGATTGTTGAACGTTCTTACAGCTTAGTAGATGCTGTAGAGAATTAAAAATGGGAACATAGATATTTTATTTTTTTTAACCTTGATCAACACATTCTTGGTGTGGATGTAAACTCAGATAGTCCGAATGAGGTGCTCTTGCTCAGATTATCCTACTGTGTCCACAGGGCCAAAGCAGAGCTAAAGAAGGAAACCGACCCGTTCAAAAAGCAGGTGCTGGATGGCCGGCAGCTGGCCCTTAAAATCAGTGCCAACTCTGTGTATGGCTTCACGGGAGCCCAGGTGGGCAAGCTGCCCTGCTTGGAGATCTCACAGGTGAGCACTTCTGTCTTGATAAACGATGGAGATGAAAAGGTTGTATATAGATTTGTGCTGTGTATGCTCTGTATCCATCTTTCAGTCAGAGACGACGTCCCAGTTTGAGTTACTGCTGCTGTTCATACTGTTGTACACAGATGTGGAATGGGAGCAGGAAGTATAAACAACAAAGATGTACAGTAAAGATAAGCCTGTAAATAGAAACCACAAAACAGGTGGCGATAGAAACGGTTTTTATTCCCCCTTTTTATGAAAAGACAGTAATCTTCAATAGATTACTTTATTTGTGATCTCAGTTATTATAACTTTATGGGCTTAATCTCCTCCTAATGTGAGTCCACAAACTGGTGGATGAAATAACAGACTATCTTTATTTTTTATAGGCTGCATTTGTTGCAGCTCATGGCTTGTAATTTGGTTGATACTTTTGCTTATTGCATCATCTCAGATTATAAATTTGGGAGAACATTTATAATATTTGTCTCATCCAGAGTGTCACCGGTTTCGGAAGACAAATGATCGAGCAAACAAAACAGCTGGTGGAGTCCAAGTACACCATTTCCAATGGTTACCAAGCTGATGCCAAGGTTAGGAATACACCTGGATGCCCTCCACTAAATCTAAAATTAACTTTCTTTCCTTTTTAATTATTTCCATCTTATCAGATAGTTTACACATAACTGTGTTCATGAGATTTTAAGGAAGTTAATTTGTTTTTTTCTTTTTCGTTAACCTTTAAAGGTCATTTATGGAGATACAGACTCTGTCATGGTCAAGCTTGGTGTTGCAACGGTAAAGGAAGCCATGAATATTGGGAGGGAAGCGGCTGAGTGGGTGTCATCCCATTTTACACCACCCATCAAGCTGGAGTTTGAGAAGGTACCATTTCAGTCCAGTTCATGTATTTAACCTGCTGAATTTTAAAATATGACATAATTTGATGTGAAACAGTAAATTTCAGGCTTTGCAGTCAGCTCCTGCACTGCTTAGCACTGCAGCTGATGTGATCTATGAGTTATTATAGATGTTTATATGTAGGTTGAGGATAAATAAGAAGTCATTTAACAAGAGCTTATTTCTGTAATCTCTACAGGTGTACTACCCGTACCTGCTGATCAACAAGAAGCGCTATGCAGGCTTGTATTTCTCTTCTAGTGCAGACACGCATGACAAAATGGATTGTAAAGGCATTGAGACGGTTCGCAGAGACAACTGCCCTCTGGTGGCCAACCTTATCAACACTTGTCTGCAGAAAATCCTCATTGACAGGTACACACACTCTTACTTCACCGGTTTAAGTGAACAAAGTGTATAAACTTTTTCATTTATTTTGGGATGAAAAATAATGTTATAAATCTGGCAAATGATGCTCAAAGCTCTTCTCTGTTTTATTACTTGGGTATGTTTAGGGATCCCCAAGGTGCTGTAGATCATGCCAAAGAAGTGATCTCTGACCTGCTGTGTAATCGTATCGACATCAGCCAGCTGGTCATCACCAAAGAGCTGACACGCACAGCCCAGGAGTATGCTGCCAAGCAGGCCCATGTGGAGCTGGCAGAAAGGTCTGACTACACAGTCAATGACCCCCCTCCTTCAAACAGAAAATTTCTATGTGCAAAATTAACTTTTAATGCTGTTTTCAAGGATGAGGAAAAGAGATGCGGGTAGTGCCCCAAACCTGGGAGACAGAGTTCCATACGTCATCATCAAAGCTGCAAAGGGAGCAGCAGCCTACATGAAGTCCGAGGTGTGTAACATAATCTCCGTCTGGAGGGATGGTTTCACCTTACTGCATCATACATGTTTACCCCCAGTGATAATCCTGTTTATTTCACGTTTCAGGATCCGATCTACGTGCTTGAGAACAATATTCCTATTGACACACAATATTACCTGGAACAGCAGCTGTCCAAACCCCTGCTGAGAATATTTGAACCCATCCTGGGGGAGAGCAAGGCAGAGAGCACCCTGCTAAGTACGTCAACACTCACACATGCAAACATCCTGGGCTATGTAATGGTTCGGTTTTTATATATTTAAAATTTAGAAAGAGTTTCAGTGAGCGGAGAGAACGTTTTAAAGCTGAACTCTATATAAATTTATTTAGTTTCAGGTTTATCATTTCATCCTGTGTTGGGGAATTGTGTGGTTATTAATGATATCCCAACTAATCCATGTCAGTTTTTTTCAGGCAAAACAAAGAAGATGCATTTTGTTCATATGTTTGTTACTTCTTCCTGTTTCTCCAGAGGGCGATCACACACGCTGTAAGACTGTGTTGACCTCTAAGGTTGGAGGCCTCATGGCATTTGCTCAGAGGAGAAGCACCTGCATTGGCTGCAAAGCTGTCCTGAAGACGGATGGTGTGGTATTTTTTTTCTTATCGTTTTTTTCCCCTGCTTTGTTTTTTTTTCTGGTTTGGAGTCTTGAATGTNCCCATGCTTTGATTTTTTTTCTGGTTTGGAGTCTTGAATGTTAAGCTTAATGTCATTTCAGCTGCTGTGTGTGATTTCTGCAAGAAGAAGGAGTCTGAACTGTATCAAAAAGAGGTATGCACGTAGCCAAATGACAAATGACATTCGTTCATGTTTGGTTAAATGGCTATTTACTGTCAATCATCTCGCCTTCTAGTGGCTTTTGGGGGGCTTATCTATAAAAAAAAACAAAACACATTTCCAAACTTTATTTAACTCCATTATTTATCCTTTAATTCCTAACAAGTTAACATCCGTGTTGTACAGATTTTTCACCTGAGCACATTAGAGGAGCGTTTCTCTCGTCTGTGGACTCAGTGTCAGCGCTGCCAGGGTTCCCTCCATGAAGATGTGCTCTGTACCAGGTACATACATAATACATATGCACACACTAGGGCTGCAATGATCAATCGATAAATCGAATTTTCCATTTCTGGAGAATTAATTTTATAAAAAATCAGGATTTTTTCCATAGTTGGTTTAGCTCCCTCCATATCAAAACGTTGTTTGTCTAACAGAGTTTCAGGTAAGTGACCCTTCACTCATGCCTGGGATTTAGCTGTGCGTATAACTGCAGTGAGAAATGCTGCTCTCTACAAGATGCAGAAGTCAACTTAACCCACAAACTCTAGTTAAGAGACAACCTTCATCAGGGGAATTATTTCTGCAGTGGATCCTGTATAAGGATCCAGATGGAAAGAGATCACAGATGCATTGTGTCGCATATTTCTATGTAAGATATGAAGTCATTTATATGGTGGAAAAGCTATGACATTATATGCTTTATTTTTGCTGGCATTCATCTATGTAAACAAATGGTTTTAATAAGTTTATTTATGTTTTGTAAAAGAAAAACCAGATAAAAAAATCTATTAATATCAGAAATCTGATTGGGTTATAAAAAAATCGGAGATTTTATTTCTTGGCCATGTCGCCCAGCCCTAGCACACACACACACACACACATCAAAACTGGTGAAATCAGCCTGTTCACTGCAGAATTATGGGAACACTGTCTATGCTCATTCCTCTGCAGCCGGGACTGTCCCATTTTCTACATGAGGAAGAAAGTTCAGAAAGATTTGGACGACCAGAGCAAGCTGGTTTCTCGCTTTGGATGGTGAGAGAGGAATATTGATAGCAGATGTACTTTATTTCTGATTACCCTGGACTCTCATCCTTACACCATATTTTGGTGCCTGTACAAATGCATATATATTACTTTATCAGTGTTTTATAAAATGAATTAAATGGTTTCTTTTTGTATAATAAAATGCAGTCGCAATCGAATCCTTTGGACCTGTGTCCCGATACTAATCATTGAACAATTATTGTGGGAAGGGGAAAAAATGCTGTAATGTACAGACAGGAAGGTGAACCACCCAGCTGTCAGTCTGTTAACTTCGATGCACATCTGCACGTTTTGGACTCGCCAATCTTATTTCACATCAAAGTGTTACGGAGATGAAAAGAGGAACTTGGTGCCACTGTTCTCAAACTTCAAACCACATCCCTCCCTCTCTGATTTAAATAAAACCCTCTTAGTACGTCATTCTCAGTGATGCAAAGTGCCAATTTGTTCACCTAAATGACATAAGATGAAGTCTAAATGCAGTGCATGTGTTGCTTAATTTAGTGTTTGACAGTCTCATGTCCTACATTTAAGATTATTTTGGTAAAGATGCAAATGTTGAATCATTTTGTGGCTCAGTATGTCTCAGAATATTTTAGTTCTTGAAATATCAATATCAGTATTTTATAAATAAAAATATAGATTAATATATACAATATATAATATTAGATTTAGCAAAGTTTTACATCAGACATGTGAGGACCCTCCTGGTGAACAACTTATACAGATTCAACTCAAATGAATTTAAGTCACTAAACTCGACAAGTTTGAGTAATTATGCAAACAGCATTTAATGACAGATTTTTGCTTTTACACTGGGGAATGCCTTTTTTTTTAAGCTCCTAGAAAAATAGTCAATGAACAATCCATTACTTTTCATGTGACAGTAATTATGAAAGGTTGAGCACTGATTAAAAAAAATAATAAAAATTTACCCTAGTGAGTATCCAGCATCACATGATCAGATAATACGGAGTCAAACACTGGCTTCAGTGTGTTGTACAGAGTACCGCATGCTCCTGTGATAGTATCGTGCAACAAACGGTGCTCGGACAACTGCGACAAACACTGGGACTGATGTAAAAACTGCTTTTAAACTAGACTGGATCCAACAGAGCTAAGATTTCTAACATTAACGTCAAGTGGTTAGAAGCATCTGACAACTCCGTAATTATTCAGTGCCTGATTATTTTCTTTTTAAAAACACATTCCTGAGTAAACTTTTAAAGTGGAACTATGTACTGTAATCCTAAACTCTTTAATAAAACGGAGAAAAATGAATAAAGTGCACCTGAGAGTCTGGAAAAATTGTGAGGCTCTGGAACAGCAGAGATCCTGTATAACGTTTTTCTAGATAAAAATATTTGCTTTACAAACTGAAGAAGCTATAACCATCTGTCAAAAAGATGTGTTTTCTAACCTTGAGGTGTTATGAGAAATCTATCTAGAATGAATGCCTTTACTGGAGAAAAAAAAAAAAAAGACATTTTTCGGGTAGTCAAATAATGAGATTTGTACAAAAAAAGTACAAGTTCCAAAAGATTTCTGGGGTTTTTAGCTGAGTTGCAAAGTGCAGTGATGCACATTTTATGAAGAAAGACTCTTTAAAAGGAGCAAATATAAAATCTTGTGGCTACACACTTTTAGTGAAAGTGGACACGGCAATAAAAATGGATTCTGCCACGTCTGCTTTCCTGTCTGGAGCTGCTGGACGTCTCCATGGTGACAGAAAAGGGGGGCAGTGTGAAACAAGTGCTCTCAGGGATGCTGGCAGTGTGTCTACATGTGCATGTTTTTGCTATAGTATAATACAACGTCTCTGAGTGTTCTTCTTGCTCTTCTTGTTGCTGCGGTTGGTCTCTTTGTATCTTCTGATCTCCCTCACTAGCGAATAGAAAGCTTCCTCTACACCCTGCAGAACAGTAAAGTATGAAATTTAGGTCATACTGAAAAAGATCTGTATCCAGATATGATGTTTAGTAATAAGTTTTCAGTGATTGTGCTGCAGATAATTCAAACATGCTCTCAATCAGTGCTAGATGCAGGCGTTCCCATCGCTCCTACATACCTGTCTGGTTTTGGCAGAGGTCTCCACAAATGGCACTCCATAGCT
The DNA here is from genome assembly GCA_026261665.1 of Melanotaenia duboulayi. NCBI lineage: Eukaryota > Metazoa > Chordata > Actinopteri > Atheriniformes > Melanotaeniidae > Melanotaenia > Melanotaenia duboulayi. Next base: position 19,345,057 of record CM047976.1, read on the forward strand.
TCGAGCCAGCTCCTGGGCTTGACGTGTCTCCACGGTTCTGGTACTCAGGTCACTCTTGTTTCCTACCAGCACCATAGGAACGCTGTCGCTGTCCTTCACCCTGTTGATCTGCTCTCTGGAACAAAGATACAAGCAGAAACATGTCATAGGCTGATGCTGCCCTACTTCTTGACCAGGTGGTTAGTCATTGATCTGTGTCAGCTGCAACACCTGCCCTCAAACAGAATATTTGCATTCAAAATGTCAAAGAGAAACACTGAGCTGTCAGGAACGTTTTATCTGTAGACGGATTTGCGCACTCAGGGCTGTTTAAAGGAAGAAGTGTTTCACTAAAATCAGATAAAACCAAAAGGCCATTTGTATTAAAGATCAGGAAATAGTCTTCGCAGCTGCACTGTTTCAATATTATAAATGCTGATATCATGAAACAAACATGTTCTTTAGAAGTTGAGGATGTTTTTCCTCCATATGTCTGAGCTGATCTGCGCCTCTGGGTACCTGTAGAGGTGAACATCCTCAAATGACTTCGTGTTGTTGATGGCAAACACACATAGGAAGCCCTCTCCTGTCCTCATATACTGGTCCCTCATTGCGCTGTACTCCTCTTGACCTGCAGTGTCCAGGATGTCCAACAGGCACGTCTCTCCATCGATCACTACCTGTTTTCTGTACGAGTCCTGCAACACAGCACTGATGTGATCTCACACCTTCCAGAAATTGAGAGCACATTACAATTCAAGCATTTTAAAGCCACACTGCTGGATCATGTACAACGTTAAGTATTCTGCCGAAGCCTGAAATATTTTATAACTAAGAAGCAGTGAAACCATCCCGTCCAAAATCACAACATTTTACAGAGTATTAGCTTCTTATTACTGGCAGGTTTTGTCAACTACTTTGGTCTAATATGACATGATGGCCTAAGAAATTATGTTTTTATTATGGTACCAGTTTGTTAAATGGTGTCCTCTCCATTTTTTAACTGCTATACTTCTGATGTATAGTGAATTTTAATGTGCCACTTTAAAAACCAGCACATGGATTTCTAAAATGTTTTGATATTTTCATATTTAATTAAGATACTGTAGAAAATATTCTATGCGTGGCCAGCTTTGTAAGGGTTTGTAGTAAAAGGATGACTGATGAGAAATGAATGACAGATCATTCATTTACATGATGAAACAGAATACAATCCAAATCTGAAATAAAAAATTAAATGAATAATTGAATGGAGGATACAAATGAAAACCAAAATTATGTAATAATTGGGCCATTTATAGATATGTAAATAAAAACTAAATAAAAAAAAAACGAACTAAATACAAATATATTTGATCAGTTTTTATCAGTTCTATCTACATTTACACAACCCAGCATTTTGTCTGTTTTTGGTTGGTTTCTCACCTCGATGGTCGGATCATATTCGTCCACGAAGTGGTTCTGGATGAGCTGGATGGTGAGAGCGCTCTTCCCCACACCTCCAGCCCCGACCACCACAAGTTTGTACTCAGTCATGGCTGCAATGGATCAAACCAACAGGTGGACGGGTTTAGTTAAAAGCCGTGATTTCATAATCTCATTAACCAAGTATCAGGCGATCATTAACAGATCTGCCCCTCTACCCTCTTCCTCCGCTTGGCGAAGAGACTGACCCAGATTTATCTCTTGAAGTTAGTTATGTAAAGTCTTCTTTATAATTACCAAATCTACGTAAATGAGTACTGCGAGTTTTTTTTTTAAAAGCACAAAAGTCCAAGAGTGCTTACCTGTGGGTGTGGGACTAGTAACACTGAAATGATTGTTGAGTATACAGTGGACGAATGAAATTAGCTTGCTACATAACGCTAGCTTGAGACGACTTCCTAGTTAAAAACACTTGTGGAAACACTTCAGTATCTGTCGGCTACTTGCCAGACAAATGAGAATAAACTCTAAAAAACCAAACTGAATATTCGTTAAGATGCTAGGAAAAAAACTAAATTTCTTCAAGTTATAAATAGATTACAAGTCTAAATTCGTAGATGTTCCTACTTCTCCATTGTGGTTCATTGTAAGCGAAGCTTTTTTTTTTTAATCCGTCAAACATCCAATGAGACGACGACGCCTTGCAGACTGACCTTTTATTCGCCCAATCGCCGTAGAAGTTCAGTTAATAACCCCGCCTATACGTGGTCGATACGTCCAATCACAAACAGGTAAAGTATTAACTGGGCGCAGCTTTTTTTTTTCTTTTTTTTACTGCTGTCTATTTTTCATGTTTATTGCATATCGGAAATATAGTGATACATATTTTGATTTATTCACGTTACAGCTAATATAACACGTATTACTGATGATTTTTTATTTAAACCATTAAGTTTTGCACACCATTAAAATTTCTCCTGATAAGATATTGATTTATTATGAAAGGTCTGACCGGAAATTATTTCTGAATATATGACTAACTTCATGTGGAACATGATGCATCAGATTCATACTTGTTTGTTTCCCTCTAGTGGTTATTTTTGAGAAGCGCAACACATTTACAGCGAAATGGTCGATCATTTAGGTAATTATAAGGTAATCCACCAAAATTAATTAATGTCTTCTTAAAGACAAATTTAACACAAGTTTACAGTTCAGGTAGGATTACAGAGAAATGCTCGTTTCAGGATAAAAAAAAGTTAACATTACATTCTAAAAGACCTCAACTAAATCAGCTTGCTAAGGTGGAGCATCTTAAAAATGTTTTTACTCTCAAAATTTATCTCAAAATTGCGCCAGCAGAATGACCAATCACATTCGAAAGACAAAGAGACACGTGCATTATTTTATGTGTAATTAACTGATACAGACGTGTGATCTTTGACTACAATCTACATAAATAAACGTACAGACAAGGGAAGTTCACAAGTGTTTCCGAGATTTTGTTGAACGTAATTTGGCCCTATAAAGTTTTAATGCATCACAGCCCATTGTTGACAATGAAGGTTCAAAGCATTTTACTTCAACTATAACGCATAATTATTTCTTTAAAATAAACTAAATCTTAAATAAGAGTGAACTCATTTTCTACCGGCTGCGACAAATAAGAAAAAACGGGTTGTCTTTACAAGCTGTTCTCGCCATCCAAAGATGGGGATAAAAAGTTACCTGCAGAGACCTTATGCCGATTTCGGTTGACCTAAATGACTACAAGAATTAAATCCATGTCAAAATAGACATTATAACAGCGTAGTACTTCCGGTAATCCTATTAAAATAAAACAAAAATTAAGCAACTAGAAGGAAGTTAAAAAAAAATCATTACGAAATCTAATATGAAGTGAATATGAATATAAGTTATTTAAAGGTTTATATTATATATATAACTTATATATATAATATTAAAAAAAATCAAATTATGTAATCTGTGCAAGCCCATAGGTCAAATGCAATAAACTGCAAATAGGCCAAAATGTTTCCTATAATGCACACCACCAGTGGAAATATTTCTTTAGCAAGCTGCTGTGCTTTGGACACATAAATGTACACACAACAGGCATCATGCCCCACCCTCTGCCTCGTCAACCTCACTTTCCTTGTCTGTGACGTCCATGTTTCAGCCTCACGCTCCCACTGAGTGCATCTGCTCTCCTATCTAATCTTTGCCTAAAATCACAGAGATAATCCTGCATCCATCTGTTCTGAGAGAAAGAGAGAGAGGGAGAGAAAGACAATGTGCTCTTCATGTAAAACATTAAACACTAATTTAATGTGTCATAACATAGTAGGTCCTACAGTGGAGGTGATAAATCCAGATGATGGTGCGAAAATAGTGACATCCTTATGAACTGCTTAAATCTTTATTTTACACAAGGTTATCTCACATGTACAGTTTTTACACATAAAATTCTTTCAACATTTTTGCATGTTTAAATATGTTCATCTTCTTTTTTTAAAAACTTTTTTACACCAATTCCCATCAGATAAGCAAACGTTTCTTTAAGAGGGGCAAGGACGACATTGGAAAGCCATAAACTGAGACAAAGAAGAAACTCGATTAAAGATACACTGATACAACATTTAGAAAATTAAATCGTTCACAGGAATAATCATTCATGTCTTGAAGATATTTTACTCAAAACAAGGTGGTAAGTTACCTAACTCACATCTCAAAATGATGTCCTGACAGAGGCTGCTGACACGTTTCACTATTAGACCCTGATTTGAATCCAATACATCATTTTACATTCTTTTTCTCACAAACAGGATCTGAAAAAGAGCCATCCATGAATGTACCTCGAGATTTTAAAAGAAATTACCGTGTGTCAGCATGACCTGGAAATTCAAGTTCAATGCAGGAGTTATAGTGAGTGTGTGAGTGCATGCATGTGTTGCTTCATGTCTATCTACTCTGTGTGAATAAAATGAATTGCACAATGCAGGTTGCATAAGAAGACAACTCCTATCCTGGAAAAGCCCTCTATTACCCAGCTGTCACTGCATCAAGATAAAGAAGGTGCTGCTCTAATGGGTGTGAGAGAAGCTGGCCAAACTCAACACATTCTCAAGGATTGTTTGATTATAAATTCTTACTCTTCCCATCCAAAAGGGGCAATGGATTCAGTCTTATGATAACTATAAAAGAGTGTGTCACCATTCTCTCTGCACTGGTGCACCTGACTGTGTGTGCATTAAATGAACTCTTTGTGCTGTGAGTGAAAGAAAGACATGGCATGGTACTGCACAACTGTGCTCAATAAAACACGCTCACCGCACAATGTTTCAGCACCTGCACCCAACACAGAAGCTCACTTGTCACACACACAGTCACCCACACACACACACACACACACAGAGTCTAAAAAGTTCAGACCTAGCAACAGAAACATGACAGACATTAAGGTAACATAGACGGAGAAACAGCAGCAACAGCAATTAAGATGGAAGAAGAAAAAGACAGAAGAGAGTCAGCCGCAGAAACATTGAAAAAGGCATTAACATAGATGGCTTGTTCTGTGAGGCCGGGGAATAAAATAATTATTGTTCCGTGCTGGTTAAGCAGTGCAACAATAAAGCAACTATCACACTCTACTTGTCATTCTGGGTCATCTCTCTGATGAGAGCGAGCACTCCAAACAGAAACTCAGATGATTACTCATGATTTATGTGTTGTGGCCCATAAGCCAGGCTGGACATGACCTAGTTAGGGCAGACCCAGGTGAGATTCAGCTAGACACCACATGCAGCTCTGGATGCAAAGTCAGGCACACATCTTTGCACACACACGTAAAAGGGAGAATGTTTGAACAAGTTTTACAGCTTTACACACACAGACTGATACGACACCAAAGCACCTTTTTCTCTATAATAAGGAACAACTTGAAAGTAGTCAGTCAAGGTTTATTACATGATAAAAATGGTCCAAAATCACATCAGCTTTCTGTAATTTATCTATAATTTCTAGTTGATCTGAAAGCCTTGAAAGCACTGACATCACATTTTCTTTTTAGCTTTTTGGACCCTGTTTTCTGCTCTCAAGTCTAACTGAGGCTCCAAAGGTGCTTTTCCAGTGAAGAAAACATAATAAATTCATGGCTCACACATCAAAATTTTAAAACAACACAATGCCAGTGGCTTGAGCAAGTTGCTTCACAGGCAAAAACCCATCACACACACTTACAAACACACACACATCCTCTTCAGTGATGTTGTGGAAACAGAACCAAGTATAACCATCAAACTCGAGAGCAGGAAAGAAGTTCAGATTCTGCAGATGAAAACTGTTTGTGTTCATGTATGTTAATCACTCTTACACCTGCATGCCATCATACACACTCATTCACACACATATGCACACACACACTCATAATGGAGCAAATCAGATGCATACTCTTTGATATGTGCCGTTGTAAATGTTGCACAGAGACTGCTGCAGTTCATTTCAGTACAGCAGTGACTCTCTCACACCCCTTTCCAAGAACAATCTTCCTCTTAATTTCTTAAATATTTGTGTCACATCAGTCTTCTATGTCAGCTTCTTCTCCTTTTCTCCCCCATACATGTATGAGTTATATCCGGGCGGTTGCACATACTCCTCAGATTTATCCCAGTCTGTCACCCATCCAGCTCCAGCTCCTCCACCTCCGGCGCCTCCTCCGTTTGAACCAATCCCTGGCTGGCCCATGGCTCCGTATTGCCCACCTCCACGGTACATTTCCTCTGTCTCATTGGCCAGCTCATCCTCATCAATAATACCACACTTCTCCTCACTCGTGTCCTCTATATCTGCCCACGGCTGTTTTTCTCCTGATGCAAAAAGTCCTAAATGACAAAAGAAATCTAATCAGGATCATTTTGGATCTCATGGACATTCCTTAAAGAACATTAAAGGGTCAAAGTCCTACCATAGAAAATCACTCCTCCATAATGAACGACGGAGGCTATAAGGAAGACGTACTGCCACTCTTCACGTGTCTGAAATGATTTAGAAGTGTAACTTAGTGTCATCGTCCATCAATAATTCACATCTAAACTTTTCTATTTGTCTTCATTAAAGCGTCACCTTGTGTTTGGTCATGGCTCCCACTATGAGAGGACACACCATTCCTGATAACGTTCCCACTCCGTTTGAAATACCCATCAGTATGCTGGCATATCGAGGAGCGATATCTAAATGATTGACATTAAACCCTGAGGGAGAGAAAACAAATGCAGACTTTAAACAGTTTCCCTTCAGCAGATTGCTCCGTCAACAACACAGTTAAAGAAAATCAATGAGACAGACGGATACATAGAACGAGAGATGCTCTGATATGTGAGAGGGATAAATATGTAAAAACACTGGTTTGATTACTTGCCATGACTTTGAGAAGACCAAAACCCCCCTAATAAATAAAATATGAATGAGCAACATCTCCAAACCTCTGCATGGACTTCTGGAGGTTGTTCTGATGGAGAGTCTGAAATGACCGAGCAACCGCTGAACAACGAGCTTCCTAACTTTTTGCTAAAATTGTGCCACTTTTTTTCTTTTATTTCCACCTTTTTTTTAAAAACACACAACCAGCCTTGTAATGGCTTTACACTGAAATTATTGTAAAATTATTTCATTTTGGCACATCCCCATGAGTACTATTGCCAGATGTGTAAAAACTGACCTGTACATGCTAATGAGGCTCCAGGATGGGATATCATGTGATACACACTATTTATTGAAACAAATAGATTAAAAGCAAAACAAGTGTCTGAAAATTGTATGTATTCAACATGCTTTCTTTAACGTATTACTCTCTCCACTTTAACATATATGAACAAGTGTGCTCTTATGTATGGAAGGCATTGCTATCCCTGTTTTAATATTTTATGTTTATTTTGGGCTGCTATCATACCTGTCCAAGGATTTCATTTGAACATGAGCCAGCTACACTTGCACAGTTATAATGCTTACTAGTGAGCCCTTAAGATTTAATCTGAATCAATAAATTGATTTATATTTTTAAATCAAGCTGCAACCTTGGCTGAACAATGAAGCTAACGGGCAACGCTAGCTAAAGTGTAAATGAGACCTATTAGGGTAATCCTAAAAACGTGAAAACGTTAAGGTTTCCACAAACCAGTAGGTGATGTCACGGTGACAATGTTCATCTTTTATACAGTTGATGTATAAAAAGCAATTCCTCTTGGGGAAAGTTAATTTGGTATTCATCATTAACTTTATTCTAATCCTCATGCTGATGTAAAGTGACATAGTAGTACAATAGGTCTGATTTATAGAGCTACTATGTCACTTTTCATCCAGTTTACTGTCACTTACCTGAGATTGCAAATCCACTAAATCCCACAGCAAGGACCAAGAAAGAAATGGCAACACCTTTTGTGTGTGAGTATCCCACCACTAGCAAGAGGGTGGCTTCCATTCCAAAACCTGAAACATGAAGGCAAACCACATAAATTCAAGTGAAACATGAATAAAACCTACACAACTTCAGATTAGATCTTAAAAAGTAGAGATTCTTGATAATAAACTAGTGCAATATAAGTATGTTGGAAATTGCGTGTGTGCTTTTTGACCTTTAAGCTGTGCTGAAATATTAATATGACTAATGCTGCCAGCTGCGTCACTACAACTGCTCTGGTGCTGAGTAAAAGATGACACAAACGTTGTTGGAATATAACTATACCTTACAGATAAGGGAATATTAACCATCCATCATACAGAAATATTAGATTATTATTATTTGGTAAGGCTCACTTTACTTTAATATCTTGATGACAAACTGAAGAAAGTTTGGAGTGCATGTAAGTTTCTGTAAAGTGTTACTTTGCAGAGAAAAATCAGTTTATTCAGTTTGGAGAATCTCACCAAAATGTCAGACATATAACCCCAAAATTACCTCAGTGGCCAAAGTAAATACAATTTTTATTGAGTAGAATCAATAGTTACTTCTTCACACTAAACAAACTCAGTTTTATAGCTGCTCAGAATATCCCACATCTCCCTCTCTATGTCTCCCTCTCAAACACAAACATCACACCAACTTAAACGGTAATTTGATGGGGTTTTATTTCTGTGATTCTATTTCCTTTTGCACGTCATGCTCCTCCTTTCATGTCTGACAGTCTCACCTCCGCAGTTCATGAGCTTCCTGACGTTAGTGGTGGTCATCAGGTTGTGGGTCCTCAGGTAGTCAGCCAACTGGCCTCCAATAGGCACGATGATTGTCATCACCAGATGGGGCAAAGCTGACACGATGCCCACCTAGACAAGAGGGGAGAGATAGTGTGTATGAAAGTAAAGCCAAGTGTGTGTGTTTTAAACAATGGGGGGCTGTTGGAGATTTTCCCCACTGATAATAGATTAATGGTATGGAAATATGAGTTACATTTAAAGTTGTTGCATTTACTTGAATTGAATTAAGATTATGTCGTCCAGTCGCTTTAAATCTTTTTAGAATAGTGTTGTTTTGTGGAAAATAAGGTAATTATATACATTTCTTTTTCTGTTTCATTCAGTAAATAGCAACTACTGTGAAAAAAAAGATTGACATTAGCTTAGGAAGTCTAAAGGTGAGTTACCTACCATAACTAATCTGTGTAGAAATCTAAGGCTACACTTTTCTTGCATGAAAGGGTTAATACCCTGAAAGTAGTCATGAACTTGAAATATGGGTCCAAAGGCAACAAAATATGTATTTTCTCATTCTAATATTTGTGGTTTTATGACCAATATGTTTCTGCGCACCACCTCTGACCTCTGGAAAATATAAATGTGATGAAAAATATATACAGTGCATCCGGAAAGTTTTCACAGCTCTTCACTTTTTCCACATTTTATTATGTTACAGCTTCATTCCAAATTATATTAAATTAAGCTCTTACCTCAAAATTCTACACACAATACCTCATTATGACAAGGTGAAAAAAGTTTTTTTTTTTTAAGTTTTTGAATTTATTAAAAATGGAAAACGAAGAAATCACATTTACATAAGTATTCACAGCCTTTGCTTAAGACTTTGTTGATCCACCTTTGGCAGCAGTCTCAAGTCTTTTTAGATATGATGCTACAA
>CM047976.1:19362653-19376953 GCA_026261665.1 Melanotaenia duboulayi
GTGAGTCTGGATCTGTGCACATACAGCCTGTTTCATCCATGATATATTTTCTTCGTTATGCTTGTGGATTCTATTCCCTCCCCCACTTTTCCACACAGTGGACTCTATAATCTCTTTGCCCAGCAATCCCATGCAATCAATGAATACACAGACAATCAAACCAAAAAAAAACCAACTATATGTCTGTACAAAGATAAATTAAAACTGAAGCTATGATTCTACTTGTCAAATACAACACAATGGACAACGGAGAAGTAATACTTTATAAAGCAGCGTTTTTGAATCTGTAAGAGATTAGAGAGGCTGCAGCCTCTCTCTCCCTCTCTTAATCTGTCACAGTGTTCAGATTAGGATTACAAAAATGATTTACTTCCGGAAATGAATATGGAGGGACAGACTAACAAGGAGCTTGGTTCAGCATGCTTCTCCGCTCATTACAAACTACGCTTTGATTCATTATGTTTCAGTTCTTTTGTAAATAATTAAGCTTTTAAAACTTTATTTATTATTTTGGTTCAAGCATTACATGTTCACCTTGGTTTGAATGACTTGTAAAGGCAAGCAAAANATACTTTGATTGGTTCAAGCATTACATGTTCACCTTAGTTTGAATGACTTGTAAAGGCAAGCAAAAGGTCTGTTATCTGGTTTTGTTCATCATCACAGCAGCTACAGTGCATACAAGTAGTGCATATATATTGGACAGAAGGTACACTGGCCACTGGGGAAGCTTGAGCATATATGCCATAGTGCATTACAACACAAAGGAAATAAAAATCTGAACACTCCTATAATGATAAATTGCCCCAAAAGATGAGGTCTCATGGTAAAGATATGTACATATCTGTACCAGTTGGCTGCAGTCACGCTGCTGTCTTGTGTGTGCTAATCAAATGTGCTGACTCGTCTCCTGAGTGGAGCTCAGACTCTTACTTCAGAATTAGTGAAGGCTGCAGGAGGACCCTCATTAAACATCAAGACAGATTGCAGTTAAACAGCAACACATATGCTACTAGCTAATGAGGCTATAGCCCACAGCAAAAATGACTGTTAATCACCGATGCTTCCCTTTAAAGGGCAATCTCCCCTTAGTGTGTGTGTGTGTGTGTGTGTATGCCTTTTTTAAGTTTACTAAAATAGCAAAGCCGCTCAGGGTCTCCTTCCTGAGGTANACCTTAGTGTGTGTGTGTGTGTGTGTGCCTTTTTTAAGTTTACTAAAATAGCCAAGCCGCTCAGGGTCTCCTTCCTGAGGTATGTCAAGCTGGCAGTGAAGTTTTGTGACACTAACTGTGTTGAATATAAAAGTTTTCTGTGCAGGCAAAGGTTGGAAAGAAAAGCTCTCCTGTTATTTGTCTTTATTTAAAGTTCACAACACTGATGGAATGATGCTCCGTCAACTCAGAGGAAGCTCAGCTGACGGAGCGTCCCGTTAGTGTAGTGAAGACCTGACTGGTCTCAGCTGGCATTGGTTAATGAGCGAGAAAGCATGAGTAGGCAGGAGCCCTGTGACCTCAGGCTCTCTGAAATATCATAATTACAAAGAAACAGGCTCATTGGAGAGTTAATGTCTGGCTTTAAATGCATTTTTTGCCAAAGGGTCCTAACTCAGTGAAATGACCATAAGGTATTTATGTGGCAGCCATGATAAGAGCTGGACAAATTCTCTGAATACTAAGAAAAAGAGCTTTAATACTCCCTTTATTATCTCCAATAAAAAAAACAAAACAAAACACTGGGGTATCCATTATGAAAGACGATTCTGTCCTACAACTCCTTGTGGCTGCAACTTTCAAAGTAACTCTTAATTATTTTGATCCAGTTGTACTAATTTGGACTGATGTAAATAAATATGAAGAAGTGAGGATGAGTATGAGCAGTCTCCATGTGCAGCTTTTTCTTTCCTTTTATAAATGAGCAACCTAGATAGTGAAGTTATGTCTCCCACCTTTTTATACCATGATAGTTATTTATGATACAGTCTCTGTGGATCAATGCAATAAGGTTACATTAAAAAAGGATATAAAGAACTTTTGGTGTATGTTTAGTGCTGCAGATCGAAATCACAGCATTAAATGGTCAGACCACTTGTGTATTGTACACCAAGAAAATCCATCCAAACGTCCATATGCCTTATAAGGTTTTCCAACAAAGTCAAGGACAAGAAGTCAGGAAAAGATGGGAATTTTTTCGTCTGTTTGACCTAACCCTCACACCATATGCTGAGCTGATGCTTTTCACAAGATCACCAAAGTTCAGCTTATTTCAGTATCAATGTCAGCCAAAACAGTCGTTTTGTTTCGATTCACATAAGCAGAACTAAAATAATTTTACATACTACTGAAGATTAATGATAACTTTTATTATTTCTGTTTGTATTCATCGAATAACTTTTTTTAATTAGTAGAAAATGCATATCACTAATCCTAAGTTTATGTGCTTAACAGCTCAATTCACACATTACTAGGTTTTGCAGAAATGACTATATAAGATTTTTGCACACTTGAATCCGCCATGCTGAATTATTCTGTCTTAAAAGTAACTAAAATGATCATTTTATCTGTTAAGATTCATTCAGTCTACTTTTAGATGTAAAACTTTAAAACTTTGCTATCATTATAACTCTGTCTGAAAGTATAACTGTGATTTTCATGTGCTGGCTGGTGACCTAGGACATCTATTGGATTGTTTATTACATTCACCAATTCATAGAATATCCTGCATAATCCTCTCATATGAGGATGACAGAGCGAGAGACAGCAAGGGAGTTAAAACATTATATAACGCTGGATGCTCTGGTCTTTATATGTCTACATTTACCTTCTGAAATGATAGATTTACTCCTATCTGTTCTTATTTCTACATTTTGAAGTAAATAAACCAGCCTAAGAATTGAAAGAAAAAATAACAGAAAATTGTGATGTTAATTTTTTTTTATCTCCCTCTTCTTTCACGAGCCTCTTGCGCTCCCTGAAGTGAACAGATTGGGTCTCGGTGGGACTGTGTTACCCAGGGAGACACCCTCCTCCCCATCCTGTCACACCACTTTTTTCCCCTCTCTCCTGTGGACACATACACACAAACACACACCATGCTCAAATACCCACACGTGTGACCTTCATAGCTCTATTGTATCAAGATTTACTAGTAATCACTGAATCAGTACTGACTGCATACACCCTCACAAACTCACACACTATTTCTATCTGCACTTAGAGAACAATGATTCAACATCAGAGCAACCCGGTTATACTGTAATAATCAAATTGAATATTAATACATACTGTATGCTGTTAATGCGCCACTGTGTATAAAGCTCAAAGCCTAACAAGAGATGCTNTGCTGTTAATGCGCCACTGTGCATAAAGCTCAAAGCCTAACAAGAGATGCTGTACAAGTACAATGAAGATGCACTGAGATCCAACAGCATCACTGCCAAAAAAACAGGGATGCTGGGTGGCTGCAGCTGATGCTACACTATATGCATCGTCTGCAAATATTTCTGCATAAAGCTGTAAATATGAAACCACTTACACACAAAATAACACAAACAGACAAACTAAAAATCAAGACAAATAGCACAATCAAAAGCCCATATATTCAGCAACTCTTTACGTCTATTTATGTGGGTTTTACTGACAACAGCTTAAACAGTTGCAGGTTGTGAGTAAGAGAATTTTATATTTGTGGCTAAGATTAGCTGCATACAGTGTCTCCATACTGCAAGACAAACTTCAGGTTTGCAGCAGCTGAGTCTAAAAGATCTAATCATTGCTGCAGGTCATCTTACCATTTGAATATTTTATTCAGACCACTTCTACAATGAAAAGTGAAAGATAGGAACAGAAAAATGCACTCTACTGCAAGTAAGGTGGATTAAATATGGATTACCTGTTATATTCTGTATTGCCTTGTGTGTGGTGAAACATAAGCTCTCGGTGTAAGCCAAGCAATTTTGCAGATGCATGCAGCTGCCATTTTATTTTAAAGTCTTTTTAATAAAACAGTGTGGAGGATTTTCCTTAGAATGCATGTAGGAGGTTAATATTTACTTTTACATGCAGTCAAAACTGTAATGAGGAAACAAGGATGAGCCTGCACGATTACATTTTATTTAAGGCTGTGGGGAAGTTCTCTGGCATGAAGGGAAGAAAGAAAAGTGTGCATAATTGTTGGGCTTTAATTAAAACGTGGAAAATGTAGAATACAGTTGACCTTACATGGGTGAAGTTTATGCTTAGCGGAGTTTAATATAGAAACAGGAGATGCGTTCTGATGGAAAAAAATGCTTAAATAATAGATGAACTCCTGGCTGCTTTCATCAGGGGGATCGCGATTTTTTTGCCAGTGCAGTGGTGAGATTGCTCTCATCTTGCTACAGTGCAGGGGTGCCTTGTTTTTTTTAACATATTTATACATGTACACCTTTTAACATCTGCAGACACAAACACGTTTTTCCTTTAAATTTAACAAAATATTCCCTTTTTCTTTTATTTTAGCTTGCACCTTTGCTTGTACTTAACACCGTGGTGACATAAAACAAGAGGTCACTGGATAAGCTGAGGAAACACCCACTAAAACAGATCTGAATGCAATCCAACACATCATATCTCTCATGGCATCTGCTGTGGCTGCATGCATACATGGCTCAGAGCCAGTAAGGGTGAAAAAAGTCTGAGATCTGCACGTTTGTTAGTATGGGAGACCCTAATAGGCTGAAAGTTGCCTTTGCTGGTGTTTCAGTGGATGGAGGAGGAGGAGACAGAGACTGGAGGAAGTGACAAGGCTGGGATGGAGTGAGTGGGAGGGGAGAGTTTAGGGATTTGCGTGGCTCGACAGCTGGACTGAAAAACAGGCTATTTCAGGACGGGATTTATACGTTTGGTTGCTACCTCAAATCCTGAGAGAGCGGAAGCTTAAAGCGACGGTTATTGCATGAGGTTCTATCAGTGTCTTTAATCTCTCTTTTTTTTTTACTGAAGTACTGCCAGCACACCAAACTGCGTTGCAACCTTTGCATTGATATTCAGTTTATTTACATATCCATAGCTTACTATAGCGTACATATGAATTAAATTAGTTATATATGTAGATATTAAAAATGTTTCCAACAAAATCTAATAAATGTCATTGCAATCTGTCTCCAAGAGCCACTGTGCATCACATAAAGGCTGCAGAGGTGGCACAGGCATACACATCCTCATATTATACTTTACCTTTTATCATTTACTGTTGCAAATAAATGTTACTTTTAATTAATCAAAATTTTCTATTGTGATTAACAATAATATGTTTTGTTGCTGAAATCGCAAAAATAAATTTGATCAACATGTTTGTTTTCAATCGTTTAAAATGTTCACATTAATTATCAACACGGCAAATTGCATCAATCAAAGTTTCAAAAACTTCCTGGTATCTTTTTTCTCAACATCAAAAGGGCCAAATTGCGGAGAAAGATAAAACTGATCACCTGAAATTTTCACATTTAGGTTAAATCTAGTCAGATTAGGTAGACTGCTACAATTATAATCCAAATGTAATAATCCGAGTCAGATTGTTCCACTGTGTGACAATGCTGAAAAAAATGGGGTACAAACTTAAAGTCAAGCATTCTGTTAATCGCTCAAAAAAAAAAAAAAAAAANTAGTCAAGCATTCTGTTAATCGCTCAAAAAGAAAAAAAAAGAAAAAAGAAATAAAGGAGGATAGATAGAAAAGGTTTCCATCTGGCTATCGCTCATATTCAGCCAGGTCACGCTACACACGCACGGAAGCATTATGTAACCAGACGTTCTTCTCAAGCTGGACGTCTACAAACTAGCAAACTGCTAAATAAAACAACTAAACAAAAACAAGCAAAAAAAGAAAAAATCATAAATACAATGNCACGTCTCGCAAGAACAAACTAGCAAACTGCTAAATAAAAAAACTAAACAAAAACAAACAAAAAAAGAAAAAATCATAAATACAATGAAGCATTCATTCACAGTTAAAACTCCTCTCTAGATTTTTTTTTTTCACATCTCGGTGCATTTTCACCCACTTCTGTCACACCAAACACCTGAACCACAAAAAAAACTGGACTTTTTCTCCGCAACCAACATGATGCTGGCGGCTTAAAGCAAACAGCTGCATTTCTCCTCAGTTCAAATCAATAAACTTTTTCTCCGGGTTGAAGTTTCTGGCTGAAGAAGAGAGGGAGGATGGGAACCCGCAGCACGGCACATCACTGAGTCCCACAGAACAAAATGCGTGACAGCTGGCACAAGTCAGAGGTGGAGTCAGGAATATCTGGAAAAGATGCGTACCTGTGAATTTTCCCCAAAGTTTTGCCTGCGACCGCCTTAAACCTGTCTGGTCGGATCTCCATCCTTGCAGCTTCTTGACCCGGCCGGTGTGCTGATGTCCCGCGTGCCCTCCTGTCCTGCCTGAACGGGCACTGTTCTCTTCTCTCTCTCCACCCCCCCTCCCCCCCTCTCTCCTATCCCTCCCTACACACACACCATTCTACACTTTCAGATGGGCCTCAGTCAGGTCTGTTACCTTTAGTTCAGATTTTGGTCTCTTTTGATAAAGAATTATGAGGTTTTACACTGTATTTAGGTCTAAACTTAGACGGCCCTGTCCACTGCTGTTCTAACTGCGACTTGCCAACATTGCACTGACATACACAAAAAGAAAACTCATAATCTATTATGCTGTTGCTATAGTCATAGGTTTGTCAGATTCATCATGAGGAGTTTATTTATTTTACAATAAACTGTAATGATGGACTTGTGTATTTCACATATGTGGCAAGCAAAAGTGTTTTCAGCATTTCTGTTGCTGTGATAAATAGCCAAAGACTGATTTTCCCAAAAAGTCTAAAATTAAAAATTACACATTCCTGTCAACGTTTAAAGTTCTTTTTTTTCCTTTTTTTTAAAGGGAAGATGGTCAAAAAGAGAAGTCTCAAAAAAACTAATGCCAAAGTCACAAAATTACACTTATTAGAACCATAGTCTTTTCACAGTCATCATAATGGACAGGAGATATAGAGTTTAAACAACTGAGTTTTCAAATGTTGTCCAAGCAATCAGCAGTCATGAATACCTCAGAATAGTTGTTCAGCAACTATTGTTTTTAGGCAGCAGGAAGGTTGATGTAAGACCAATATAACAGTGGCAGAGAATTGCTGGTGCAAACTAATCAAAACCACATCTGACATCAAAAGACCTTTATGACAATTTAACATACTGGTGGCCACAAACATGACCCTCATAAAAGTGTCATCAAATCCTTTCCTGCATTCTGACCTTCAAGTTTAGTATTAAAAATGTGCAAATATCTAAACAAACCTGAGACATTTTAAAAAGCAAAAATAGAACCTCGACCTGCAAATGACAAAGCAAAATCACATGGAAAAAAAGAAAAAGAAAGAAAAAGACAGAAAAAGTGTGCAGGATTTCATGACAAGACCACCTCTCCATTTCTCAAGAATGGGGGTGTTAGAGCAAATATTTTATTGAGAGAAGAATGTTTTCAATTAAAAACCTGCAGGTTCTGGAGAGAAACATCCCCTTAACTAAAGCAGAAGTTGAAAAGCAGTACAACAGATTAATAACCCAGTAAACTCTGATATTGACAAATCTTAAGTTGTGTAAGCAAATTATTTAGCTATGGCTCTTACAGTTTCCCAACCTAAACATCACTGAGGGTTTCGTGCATGGGATTTTCTGTGTGGAGTTTGTTCTCATGATGTATGCTGGCTTCCTCCCACAGTTCCAAAGCATGCATGTTAGGTTGATCAGTTAAATTTTCCTTATTGTCTCTCTGTATTGGCCCTGCGATAGACAGGCAACATGTCCAGGGTGTATGCTGCTTCTTTAAGAGGAATTGCTGGAATCAGCTCCAAATTCTGACCTGAGGTACTCCAACTTTTGTGTTTCACTATATTTGAATCATGTTTAGTATATTATATAAATTCATTTAAAATTTAGAATTAAATAATAGTCATATCCTTACTAAAAATATATTAAAAACTTGGCTTTTGCTTGTAGCAGGGTTAACCCTTTTTGTCCTCAGAATTCTTCAGGCATAAATTCAGGAAAAATTGTTGGAAACATTCCTCAGAGATTTTGCTTCATATTGACATCTCACCACACAGTTGCTGCAAATTTGTTGGATGCACATCCATGATGAGAATCTCCTGTTCCACCACATCCAAAAGGTGCGCTGTTGGACTGAGTCTGGTGTCTATGGAGGCCATTGGAATGCAGCAGGGGTGTTGTCCCGGGTATACGCGGGTATGCGGCGTATACCCACTTTTTTCAATCAGCACTGCGCATACCCACTTCTAAACGCCAGTGATGCGAACCATTCCATTATACCTGTGTACCTAATTGTCATTTTTCCCTGAGAGATAGTTGGGCCATGACCCACCCTATTCTGCCTCCAACTGGCTAGTACCATGGAGGTAGAACTGGGTAGGGACAATCCAGCAACTCGATTGTCCCTACCATTTTTCGTGGCACAGGACAGCTGAGTTGCTGCGCTCTCTCAACAGCAGCTCTGCTTTAAACCCCGCCTTATAAACGATTTACAGTTTTGATTGGCTCCAAAACTGTGTTTCTTGCCATGTGATTGGCTATCACTGCTGTCAATCACAAAGTTGCGCGCTGGTTGTAACGGTGGTTGCCTTCATTCAGAACTTCAGGAGCGAAGGTTGGAGGTATTTTAGAGTGAGCCAGTGTTAAAGTTTAAGTTACAAATAGATAATTTTCCAGCTGCCTTTGTGTCATGAAAAATGGTGACAATAGCAGCCACAAAGCCAAAAAAAGTGTTCATTTTTCATAAATCAATGCGTTATTTTGTCAGGTGACAGAATCAAAGCTGCCGATAGTTCGGAGACAGGAGAAGATGATGAAGGTGAAGAGAAAGGTGAACTTTACTTCTTGGAGATGTGACTTGATCTACATATTTAATTAATAGCTAATTCAAGTCATAATGCCCCTACAAAAAAAAAAAAAAAAAAAAAAAAAAAAAAGAATGGATCAATCACGCGGATGTTTTTTCCTTCTTTTTTCAACATATCAGCAGCAGTAAGGACCTTACTAATTTTAACACAGTAAATGATGGTTGTTGGTGCCAGACCAGACTGTGTGGTACCATTAACCATTCCATGTTCAAAGTCACTTAAATCCCCTTTCCTAATTCCGGTGCTCAGTTTGCCCTTCAGCAAGTCATCTTGACCACAAATACATGTCTAAACATATTAAGTTTCTGCCATTTAATTGGCTGATTAGCAATTTGTTTTGAGAAGGTTTTTCCTAATAAAGTGGCCGGTGAGTGTACATTATACCAACACAGCCTTAAACTATGAGCATGTGAGAATTTTAACACCATCCTAAAAATTATTTACTTTTCTAAAAAAAAAGGTGCCTAGAGAAAATTTCTGACAAATCTGCTGCTCTGACAAAGTGGTTTTACAAATATTGAACTTACAGCGAACTCTTTAAACACAGGAACAGCATAAGTCTTACTGAATTACAGTTCAATAACACAGGAGTCATCTGGGTGCTAGTTGAGTTCACAATCAATAAACCGTATTTATTTGAACATTTCTTATCACAATGAATGAACTATTTATGTAGTCTTGCTTACAATTACAAGTAGGTGAATCATTTGAAACAGAGT
Source organism: Melanotaenia duboulayi (assembly GCA_026261665.1). Classification (NCBI taxonomy): domain Eukaryota; kingdom Metazoa; phylum Chordata; class Actinopteri; order Atheriniformes; family Melanotaeniidae; genus Melanotaenia; species Melanotaenia duboulayi. Next base: position 19,372,325 of record CM047976.1, read on the forward strand.
CAGGCTGTTAACATTTCATATTTATTTCAGTTACCATCCTTCACAGTACAACAACATTTTGTTTGATCATATGTAAAGACCTTGCTATGGTCTTGTGAGGTAAAATTATACAAAATAAAGTGATCATGTTGTCACATTTTTTCCTTCACAACCAAACTGATTCACAACAGTAACATTCAAATACACAGGTACACGCTCACACACACACAGCCATGCAAACACATCACAGTTTCTGAAGGTAGAATGTTTTCATGCTAATTTAAACTTGTTTAGCTAAAAAAATATCCCTCATAAAGCATATTTAATCAGTGGCTACATTCCATGATTTAAGCCACTCAATTCAAACTCCCACATGAATAAAAGCTAGTCAAACCTAATTTACATATTGTTGGCTTGTCTATTTAAAAAAAATAGATTTTCTTTTGCCATACATAGCATCCTTGTTCAAGCATGTTCAAATGTGTTTCTGAACATACANGCCCATTTCCTTGTTCATGCATGTTCAAATGTGTTTCTGAACATACACACAGTTCAGAAAACTAATGGTGGAAGCGACGAGGAAGAGCTGCATTTGACTGTGATTGTACCACCAGTATTAAAAACAGTTAAAACAACTTTGCCTTATTAACAATTTTGAGTTTGCTGAATATACAGATATAATACAGAGAAGCTTTCTAAAAAAGAAAAAAAAGCTACTGATAATGACTGTTCTCTCTTTAGCCTGCTTACATTTTCCTGACTTCCTTTTACTTTTTGCTCTTAGGTTTCAAATGTTTGTCCTTTCACAAACAAACAGCAAGTCCTCAGAGAGCACTCTCAAACCCCCGTATCTTGTTCCTCATCCTCATCCTCCTCCTGTTGGGGTAGGAGCCGGTAGTGTTCGCCACCTACCGGCAGAAAGACAGTCCTGGGACGACCGTCGTCTTCCTCAGACGGGGCTTGATGGGAGTTGGAATCCAGCTGATCAGAAGAATTGCACTTGGTGTACAACTCGCGGTGCATCTCCTGACCGACATCCACCTCAGATGGACTGCCACGGACCACGCGGTTTTTCAACATGGAATGGATGTAGCCAATGGGCACTGGCAAGCTGGCAAAGACTATGAGCATGACAATCATAGCCAGGGCCCAGCCTGGGTACTCCAGACTCATCTCAGAGGCCTGCGAAAATGAGACAGAGAGTGAAGAGAAGAACAGCATTTTGACACAGTGAAACTGTATCAACACGACAAAAACTATTCGTTTCTGAACCAGAAAAAAAAGTCAAATTGACATTTGCTGGAAAGGAAAATGATAATGAGACAAGAATAAATCTTTAGGAAGAAATCATAATGCAGTACAGTACTTGAATGGATGAACTGTCCTTTACTGATGACTTCACCTCTACAAAATGAAATGCAGAGGTTTTACATGATCTACCTCCTGCTGTGCTAAAATATTTATGGAACAACATGTGGTCTTTAAGACACTGATCCACAATGTGCATCCAGACCAACCGAAGAGTACTGCAGGGTGATGAGGTGAAATACAGTACAAGGTCTCTGGCCAAGTTAGTCACCAGATCTAAATTGGACTGACTCACTGGTTCGCTTTCTAAATCCCAGAGTAAAAGCAGAAACTCCACAGCAAGCAAACACTGAACATGGCTGCAGTGAAAGCTTCAAAGAAATCACAGGAGAAGATACACACAGACATGAGTAGAGCCATATATACCACAAAACTCAAGGATTTTCTTAAAACATCATGAAAAATGATCTTAGCCCAGTCACCTTCTAACCCATTTGTTAAAGAGGCTACTTTCCCAACCAAAAGCAATCAAATATCTTACTGTGGTTTGATTCCAGGCCGTGTATGTGGGCCTTTTGAAGACCATGCGCAACAAACTGGCAGCCATGAGACTGATCATAGCCATTAAGCACACATATTTCCAAAGATATTTATACACCACTGGAGGGCGCCACTTGAGCATGATTTCAATATCATCCAGGAAACTGGAGTGATGGAAAATATATATTAAAAAAAAAGATATTTTCATAGGAAGATATGACAACAATAAAGCATTTTAGACATAATAATAATAATAATCATAATAATATTAATAGGAAGATGTGTACCATAGTGAAAGTATGCCAGAATTGCTCCCTTACCGATCGGTGCCATAAACCCATGCCACACTGATGGTCTCAAAAATGACAACAATTATTAATGGTAAGGTTGCAGAGTAGTCATCAAACATAGTCACAAAATAGTTGCCAGAGCGCTGGGTGAACAGTAATCCTATTATGAATCCTAAAAGACAGCTGAACACTGAAAAACAGGTGAGAACACATTCACAGTTAGATAAAAGTACAGGTAATGTTAAATTAAACGTTTATTAATATACTGTAATACTCCACTGTTCTGTTAGAAACTCATAGTTTCATCTTGAAATATTGTCTGGTTCTGGTATAAAGTTCAGAGTTTAATATCTTCTGCTTTTTAAAATACTTCAAAATATCAAGAACAAGATCCATTTAACTTTTTCCTCATAGTTTTTAAACTCTTTCAATAAACTGAAAATAAATGATGACTCACTGTATATAGCCTGTCATTAACTAGTGACGGGGCACTTTCAACACCTCTAACAAAGAGCAGTGTTTGCACATGTGCTCATGTGTGCATAATACCAGTGAGGAGGGTCCGGTGGCGCCCCAAAAGGCTAAAATTGTCCATGAGAGGCGTGAGGATTCCCTGCATGGTCCCAAACATAGTGCTGAGGCCCAGGTTGAGCAGCATCAGGAAAAACAGTGTGGACCAGAAGGGGCTGGCTGGGAACAGGGCCATCACCTCGGTGAATGCTATGAATGCCAGGCCCGTCCCTTCAACTCCCTGCAGGCACACAACAGAAGAGACTGCAGGATTATATCTAAACAAGTAGCTCAATGTACACACTGTACTCTTCCTGAACGTCTGTTTTTGACAGTGTGATTTTTGTGAATAAATAAATAAACACTGTGAAATAGCAGGATTTTTGTGTACCTCTCTCCCTATGTCTCTGCTTCCTTTCCTCTATCACAGCTTGAATCCACTTATTAAGTGCTATATAGACATAGTGTCTCATATGTGTTCATCTTCTTGCCTCTTGAATGTTTTACAGAACCTCCCAGATTCCTGCAGATTTCCTGGGAACACCAGCAGGATGCCTATTGATACTGAAATGTTCACTTTGATCCTTGGTTTTTGTACTCAGTAAGACACCCGATGTTCTTACTCTCATGTGAAAACATTTAGTGGAAAATTATAAACCTGATTTGACCTGAGTTAACACTCATTCTTGGACATGCCTCTGTACCTACAGCTTAACACAGGACATACCGAATTATCCTGAATATGATTCAGCTGCTGTCTTAATCCCCACATTTAATCTTTAAGTATGTGAGAGCTAAAGTTCCATCTTCTTATCTCTCTGAATCCAGTTCCTTGTAGTGTTAATTTCATTAGTGAAAACTAAGCAAAATATTTTCGTCAACGCACATTTTTCACCGGACGAAAACTAGACTAGACTAAAACCCCCATTACTGTCATTTCTTCTTTTGGTGTCTTCATAGTGGTTTCTGTTATGATGACTATGAAGATCTTCTCCTCTGGATCATGCTATTTTGTGGTGATTAATTCTAATGATCAAATGTTGAGAATAAGACACTCCAGTAGGGATAGCAGCCACTTGTTGATAGAATTGTGTGTAAAGTTGAATTTATGCTAACTTAGATACATTTTACTGGTCGGGCAACTACGTTTTCAGTTGGATTACAAGTTTATTTCAATCAGATAGAAGTACAAGCTAATCTAGAAGCTGCAAACGATCTATAGTGAACACAAAACACTTCAGCAGCTACACATGGATACAAACTAAAACGTACTAAAACAAATCATCTACATAAAATAAAATAAAATAATATGTCACACTTAATTCAAAACCACTTTAACCTCTATTTTCATACATGAAATAGCCTAAAAGTGGTATAAAAGTGAATAAAGGTGTGTTTGAATGTCTGGGGTCACCAGAGTTTTGTGATATCTAAATGGGGTTCCAAGCTAAAACATGTTGGGAACCACTGCTTTAGGAGTTTGCANCCCAAGCTAAAATAGGTTGGGAACCACTACTTTAGGAGTTTGCATCCCAATGTTTTTATTTGGTGACATAAAATGCTGTTCTGTTTGTCTTCAGGTTACCATCACAAGGACATTTGATTTGGATTGGCATCAATATTAATATTAATAAATGCATGCAAACATAAAAATGCCTGCAATTATTTCTGCATAAAATAGGATAGTTATGTTTTAAGTATGAGTTTTAAATGGATTTTTTTTAACAATGTTCTACTAACAATGTAATAAATTACTAAAACTAGACTAAAATTTTGACAGTGTTTGTTGACTAAAACTAGACAAATAAAATTATGTTTTCTTGGACTAAAATAAAGATTAAATGCTCGATTTATAGTCGTCTAAAATTTGACTAAATAAAAATGGGATAGGCTGACTAAATGTGATAAAAACTAACAAGCGTGACGGAAACTGGACTAAAAGTGAGACTAAATTTNGCTCGATTTATAGTCGTCTAAAATTTGACTAAATAAAAATGGGATA
>CM047976.1:19420192-19436556 GCA_026261665.1 Melanotaenia duboulayi
AGTTCCACAGGTTTTTCTGATTTTTCCATCCTGCTCTGGTAACAATCAGCATTATGTAGATAAAATGACTTCTCTTTGTTTGCTTGGTAGAGGCCATGCAAAGATTTGGCGCATTACCACCAACAACTGGTAACGACTGAGTGGTTAATTGTGTGATATATCAAATAAGACATCTCGTGGTCATCCTCTAAATGTAAGGCTTAAAACTATCAGAATCATCATAAATAAGGATTGGTGGATTGGTTCAGTGCTGCTGTGACAAAGCACCTACATGCCCGAAATCTGCTTCTCTCGCTGAGACAACGCCAAATTACCATTTGTAATATGGCATGAGTAATAACTTTGTTTATGCATTCAAAAATTAACGTGTTTATTCCTCAGATGAATCTCTTAATATTAACACTTTAATTTTGACAGCTCTAATAAAAATTAGAAATTGATCTATTATTATATATTTTTTGGATCTGGCTACCACTTAAAATTATCTTGAAAAAGCGAGCAAACAATGGCAAAACCAGCAATCCCAACAAGGCGACAGTGCCAGTTTGCAGAGCGAGAATCTGAACCATCTTCTGGGTCACAGAAATCTGACAAATTAAATATTAAATTCAGTTTCTGTCAGTGGGTAGTTGTTCTAGTTAATTTTTCCAAATCTTAACTTCAAATGAGTTTTTTTTCCATCGGATTTCTAAATTATAAAAAACAAGCTGATTATAACTTTATTTTTTTATATTTAATTGAATATTAAATGAATGATACATAGATTGCTGCCAAAGGACAACTGATCCATTTACTACATATTTTGTATGTATATATTTCATGTAAAAGTTTCTTACATCATCATCCAGCGTCTCATCATCCAGCTCTTCCAACTGGACCTGGTTGTATCTGAACTGTATGCGATTCACAACTTCCCTAAACAAAAGAACTAAGGCATCTTTGTACCTGTCGGATCACACATTCAAGTTTTACAACAATAATTTTAGAAAGAAAAAACAGCAAAAAGAATATAGTTTGCTTGATTTATCATAATCTATTGAAAATAATCGCATTGATCATTAAAACTGGCTGACTGGGATTTTCAGTATTCAAAGCAACTTACCTATTAAGGACACTTTCTCTGTCTGCAAGTCTGCTTTTGATTTTGGTTGTTAGAAAATCCAAAAATACACTCCATATGTCCAAACAGGCAAAGTATCCCTCATGAGTAGTCTGAAAGGAATTCGTGGAAGGCAGATTTAATCAATATCTGTATAAATCAACACTCTGCTGCGTACTGGTTAAACACATGAGACTGACAAAACTGTTCCTACCTGGTTGAAGGTGTACTTGAAAAGGAGGGCAAGGAACTCTACAATAGGGAACTGAGGACTTGACTCAATCCTCCTTAAGTGAACACTGACAAACAGGCGCAGAAAATCTGTGAACTTTTCCACGTAACTGCAAGATTAGAGAAAACATTTGTATAAAACATTGACTGCAACACACAAACTGCTTTAAGTACTTACTTAAAAGTTTATGTTGGTGATTATTTTCATTTCCTAAAAAGGCAAAGTGCCTAGTAAGCTCAGCTAAAAGTAAATTCATGACATGACACCTAAACATGAAGTCTGACTGGCTTCAAGACTACATTGAGTTTGATACAGAGTGTCATGGATGAGATGAGACAATCTATGCCCGATGTCTGAGACGGCCAAACAGACTATCAAGAAAGGGTCTGCAGTGAATTAAATGTTATTTTTCCAGCCTTTGTGGGATTTGAAAAACATGCTTATTTTTTGTGCTGCACTCCATTTTTCTTGCTTTGTTTTGTAAAACAGCACATGGAGCCTGAGGGAGACAGCATACCATGTTCAGTCATTCATTTTCTGTACCACTTATTCATCTCAGCAATTAGCCGGCAGGGTACGCTCTGGACAGGTGGCCAGTCCATCGAAGGAACATACTATATGTGTTTAATTTTATTAAGTCAATGTGGTTAACTCATCAATAATTCAGATTTTTGGACATTATAAACTCAGTTTTGACTAAAAACTAGCTAAATGGTAATATGGCAACATTTTCAGTTAAAAGAATGATTAGTTACTAAAACCAAGCTGATTAAATATCAAACATAGCTGGACCACAATGACATGAGATCAGCGTCAGAAAAGACCAAAACAATGCAATTCAATGTCATTTAAAAGTTAGTTAATGTGGCACATATTTACAGAGGGACAGAAAGAGCCAGAGCAGAGAACAGCAGTCATGAAAACACACCAACTACGGAGAAATATAAATGCTAATTAAGTTTGAATGTAATAAAACTAATATGAACTAGTTCACTAAGTAAAAACATATTTTCAAACCATCATACACCAACACTACTGTAGGTTTATATTCTGAACAATACCTCTCATCAAGCTCCTGTAAGCGGCTCTTGATTGTATGAGCATTGTTCTCTCGTGTCAGCCTTTGCAGAAGAAAGAAGGTCTGCTGGAACATTCGCAGCAGATACTCCTCAAAATCCATTGGCACACAGTTCTTTGACACCAGTTCATTGACACAGGTCATGGCAAGCACGCCAAGCCGAGCGCGATCCACCTTATTACTCTCACTCTGCTGTCCATTTCGCCCGTCTCCATTTGATGTTGGTGGCACAGTCCCAGGATTAAGCTGTCCATTAGAGGAGGTGGAGATAAAGGAACTTGTCTTGGTTTTTGTCCGTAGATCGCAACCAAAACGTGCAAAATGGAAAATAGATGCCAGCAGGGTGGGTGTAATACTTGTGGACAGGGGGATCCAGCTGAACAGGTGAGCCAAACACTCCAAAACGAGACAACAGAGCTGATGACTCTCATTGTCCAGTGCTGCCATGGGCTGACAAAGCAGCTTTGAATATTGGCTGCCTTGAAACAGACTGCCCAGCAGTTCCACTGACAGATTTAAGAAACACAAAATAGTGATGTTAATATATGAAGTCCGTGATAAACACTTAAGTTTATCAAAAGTTTAAACAATATCTGTTTTATGATGTTTACTATTAAGTCTTTTCAGTTTATTAATCATAGAGTAACAAAACACTCACTACTTTCCCCTGAGGTGGGTGAGGGAGGCGGGGTAGAAGCTATAACACTGTGCTTGTCCCAGTAGGTCTCTAGGATACCTTCAAAACAAGAAATTAAGAAACCATTTACTGAAATATACTAAAGATGTTCCACCAAATCATCAGCTCTGGCTAACAGCTTTACATTAATGAAAAAGACTAAATCTGCTCAAAATTAAAGACCTCATTAGCCTTATGTTGGAAACTGGATTGTTAAAAGTCTTTGGAGATGGTACTTACCCGTCAACAGTCCAAGCACTGTGGGCACCTGATCCAGCAGCAGTTTGCGTAGCTCATCTTTCCTGGCAACACTGAGATCTTCTCTTGGACATGCAAGTTCCTCTGATGTGGTTTTCAACATCACCAACCCCAGTGGTGCCAGAGCTGGGGTCTGGATCAGCTGCAGAGCATAAAAGAACAAGGAAAAGCTTAATAAGATTAGAACATTTTGCTGACTAACTTCAGCTCCCCTAAAACATTTAACACATGCACTATCTTGAAATGTTTCAGAGATGTTCCAGAGATATGGTGTGTGAAGGTTCTGGAGTTCTTGTTGACACTTTCTAGCCAGCTACCTAGTAGCACGTCTGCAAGGTTGGACAGTTAAAACAATGACTGTATATAGCATTTAACTGGCCAGAGCATTTACTCTCCATCACAGCTGTTCAGTTAAGAGTTGTTGGGTCATATTAGCTTTTTTTTTTCTGTATATTGATATAATTACAAAAGACAGTCAGAAGTCTTGTTTGACATTCTCAACATACTGTAAATAAAACAGCATATTTCCACAGAGAAACCTTTGTACCACATCCTGCCACCAGTTTACCATATTTCCAGTTGTGAACACATTTACACCAGAAAATCTTTCATTGTAAAGTACATGTGAACAACAACTCAAGAAAAAATCCAAACCAAATAAACATGTTCTGTTAGAAAAAAACAAAAACTAAACAAAAAAAAACGGTCACTGCTAACGTGAAAACATCTTTAGAAACAGCCCCATCTAGGAGCAATAAACATACATTTCATAAAGGTTGGCCAACCTTCAACATTCAATATGTTGTAACAACAGAGCAATTCAGACTTATTTAAAGAAAAAAAGAATGCTAGTTCCTGCTATCTTTAACCATCATTTTGTAGAGTGTACTTTCCTAAATATGATGTCTAAATCTCTAATATCTAAAATCAATGCAGTTCTGAAGACGTCTCATAAATGCAACATGTGAGAAGGATAATTTTTCTGCACCACAGTATTTAAAACACATGCAGTACTACAGAAGCTGTGGTTTTATAGTTTCTTTTAAAAACAACTTCTGCATCACAGACAACTTGTGTTAAGTCTTTAACACAACATTCAGCGCAGCTGGTGATGATCGAAGCTCTCACGGTCGCAGAAAGGATGACAGCGGTGCTCACCTGAAGGGTGTTTGTAAAGAAATCGTGGTAGAACATCGGCCAGTCCTGGCGACCAATGTCAACAATGACTTTGCAAAGTTTGTTGCGAATGAAGTAGGGCACAGATTTGTGCTGAGCGAGCAGGAGTTTGGGCAGACAGCTGCGAATCTCCATCTTGTCTTGTGAAGCTACACCAATCCACATTTTGTTGACCAGGTTCTAAAAGCAAAACATGAACATCAGTTGACAAATCTGTATCCATAGTAAACTATGCACTTATACAGATCAGTTGCATTAACCTGTGTAATTGGTAATTACACTAAATACTTGATTGGACAAAAATAAAATACGTGTTTATTAAAATATAAAATTTACTAATATTATAGGGCAAAATAAAAATAAACAGGAAACAACCATCAAACACATTCTTATGTGTTAAAAAAATCCTTTTCTCTGAGAACTATCTCATTCTTCAAACACACTGAAGTTAAATCTTCCATCTACACAACTTACTTCAAATACTGTGAGGCTGTACATCATTACATACTCATTCCGAGTATTTGAAAGGAAGAACAAGCAGTGGCGCCATGCTCCTGTCTGCTGTGCAAAGTTATTCAGCACCTCTTCTGCAGAAAAAAAAAAGGAAGCAAGTATGGTCTCCGTCAGAGGTACGTAACACTGCAGAACTTCACTTACAGACAAACTGAAAGTTATATCGTGCTACACCGGAAGTCTACAAAGGCTACGCCAAAAAAAGGGGAGAAAAAAAGGTTTCAGGGCACAAAACAACTTCAAGTCACATTAATTGTGTTACTAGATGAAAGAAAAATCTGATCTACACTTCATTACATTCTTACAGACAAGCTTACAAGATTTTAGAGGCAGGTATGCCACATGTTTAAAGGGCTTTGTAGGGAAGAGCATTGCATAGAAAACCTCAACCATCTATATTAAAAGAGAGGCTTTACGCTGATCATGTTTCTGGGTAAGAATGAGATAAGGTCTGCAAACTTTATTTCTTTTGTCTTTTTGTATTCAATAGCTACAAAAGAGGTACCAACAGGAAATGAGGAGGAGGAAGGATCAACATGCAATGGTCCGGATGGCCTAAATTTGAAAGAGTGGTGGGCGATCAGTTATCTTTTGTTGTGTTTTATCTTAATTTCACATATGAGTTTATTTTCTGAGAAATCCCACAGATTTTTCATTATTCAACAAAATCATTAGACAGCTGGGCAACATGTCCTACTAAACCTGAGCTAAGTAAATATGTGACAGCTGGCGGGACAAAGAGGACGCTCAATGGATGGACTACACGTCTTAGAGATCTAAATCATTTTCCTAAAAGAAGACGTCATTGAGGTCAAAGAAAAGAAAGTTCCTTTTCTGGTTAATAAAGTTGTTTAAGGTTATCTTTTAATGTTTGAAACTTGATGAATGATGATGAAACTTGCCTGTTGCATTGCTAATTTTTTAGTATTGTCATATTTTCATTCTTGCTCAAGTCATCACTGCTGTGTTGGGTTAGTTGTTAAATATGTGCATTTAAAAGTAGTATTTCACTAACATTAAATAGCACTTGAGTTATTCTTTTTGTTAAATGCTGCAACTTAAAACGAACGATTCTCCTGTTTCCTTTTCTGAAACTAACACTATGATGTGTCTGTGCATCAAACAATCATGTGGAGTCATGTTAATATCTCCTTTCTCCCCAGTTGAGGCATTGGTTATTTGGTGAATGTGCTCTCTGTATCTGTCAAGTATTCAGGCTGCCATGAGCACAAATAATAATGAAATCACATGATTTTAAACTAAATCTGAGGGTAGAATTGTGATTCTACCACAAAAGACTGTCATATGATCTTTTGGTCCACCCCTAATTTAAACTCAAAGAATCATGTGGTAAAGGCAGACACCATAAGCCTACCAGGATATGCATTAAATTTAACATTCCTACGCTTTTTTTTTTCAAACTTACCTATTTCCCTTTTCCGTTCATTTGTTGTGCAGCTGTGAAAGAACTCTGTCATCAGGTTCTCCAACGCGCGTAGCGATGCCTCCTCAGAAGCCTAAATGATAATGAGATAAGCACAACCAGAATATTCAGATAACTTGATGGAATTTAAAACACAAACCAATAAATGCTGAATATGCGTTTGCTTAACAAAAGTACCAAGTAAAAGGTTAAATCTGTCAGAAGGAATTTCCCACCACTTCAAAATAAGTGCCTCTCTCTGCCTGACATATGCAACTAAATTCATCTTCATGGTAAAAACTCCATGCATGTATTACGAAGTTATGTCAATTTCTTAGAGGTTGGTTTGATAATGAAGATAATTTGGTGTTTACAGGGCAGTCTTATATACCATCAGGCTCACCAGGTTCATTTAGTGAGTTGTAAACAAGCCTACCTTAACATGCCCATACCTGCACATTTTATGGTCTCGTTGTTTCCAGTGTCACAAATGGCACCAGTTAATGTGGGCGTTTTTTTTTAACACAGTTTCAAGGAAATACAATTGTACCATTCAAAACTGCGATCTGACTTTCTCTGGTTAAGGAAGCTGGGCCTTGCCTTGCACAAGCGAGAAAGCAGAGTGAGAGTTTAAAGATCGGTCCTTGTGGCAGGCAGGTCTGAATTCCTTAAATAAGCCACAACTTGCATAGACTCAGGACTATTCAAAGCAAATATTCGGTTTTGCAAGATGGGCGTCTTGTTCCACGAAATGGCTCAACGACCTGTCACATCCCGTAAAATACCTGGCCTTAACCGTTAGATAACACAAGAGGCATGGAGATCCACTGCACATTCAAGCAAAGACATATAACTTCACGTTAATAAAAATAAATAAAATGATACTCACCAGGTCTTTATGTTAAAAATATGTCAGTATACATTAAATGGTCAATTATTAGTAAATAGATCAGTTAAACAAACAAAATGTAATTAATAATACACATTAAAGTGTACCTACCATATTCAGTTGGCTCAGGAGCTTTCCTCCGAGTAGTTAGTCGCTGATTAATTACCGTAAGAAGCCAACATTAGTTGTCTTGCTAGTCAAATCTGTAGCTAACGTTAGCTAAGGGGTTGCTGGCTAACGTAACCGCAAAGGGTGTTCTTCATGGTTTGCTCGATTGATTAGTTCAATATTCTGCATAGAGGCTGTTGTATCTGAATTTGATACGACACTAAAACAATTAATTATGCCTTCTTCAAATAAAACGTATCTATGATTACCAAATAAATAGGATCAACACTGATTCAGCCATCTCAAAGTGATAAGTTAGCTGCATTGTCGTTTAAGGCCAATTGCATTTACCGTTATGTTGACTATCTGATCTTGTTTTCGTAAAGAATCGACCCAATACTGACTTCTCCGGCATCGGTTAAATGTGAAGCATTATCTAGCGTTGAGTGTCAGCCATTTCGACGATAAATTACCCGGTTGCTAACGTTGCAGCGGATGGCTAACCAGATAGCTTTTCTAGAAGGAGGAAGGCATATTTTTCGTTAGCTAGGTGTCAACCGTAGGCATGATTCTGCGTCTGTTGGTCACGACAGCTTGTCTAATTTCAAAGTGGGTGAATATGCATATTTAGGTTATATATCTGATATATCTGTAACAACACTAAGTAATACAATACGCGCTTGTTCCTGTTATTCCCCCTTTCAAAGCTCAGGGCGGCTGTAGCCTATAGTTAGCTGCAGGCTAGAGTCTGCTTCGCAACTTCCTCTTTTGACACAACCAGCGCAGTTGGCTTGTTCAAGTTACCTACGACAGCAAAGGCACCATCTCCGGTTATCTTTCAAAGTATAGCATTCTCCGTAAATACTGGACATAGAATCAAGACCGAATTTAAATGCGAAAAACGTTGAGTCTAAAGAGTTAATAATTCGCTTAACTCGCATATGATAACAGTCAAACCTCGAGATAGGTCTGGCAGACATAAAAATAAAAACTTTTTCCAATTGAAAGATTATGGAGTCGAAACCGGAAGTGGATCATAAAAGAAAGACCAAAGTCCAATAGTCTCACACTGACATAGTACTTGAAGTAAATATATTTAGCTTAATGCTACTAAACTACTATTCACACATACGCGGGTTAAGATTGACAAACTGAGTCACAATTTACATGCTTTATGAGAAAGGGACATTTATTTATATACACGTGAGAACAAACATCTTTAAACTATAATTTACAGCTCAAGATAAGTGCATACATTTATATCATGTGTATGTAGCGATTTCATAGTACTATAACAACTTTAAATAAAAATAAGTAAAACACTTTGCTCATAATTAAGAATATTGAATAGATGTTAAAACAATAATAAATAAACTGATGTTCCTTTTGCACCTTTTATACACTTCCAACCACTTGGGGTTTATAGATGCATTATATTCATGCTACGAGACACAATGGACATAGTATCCTTTGACTCTCCACTTTCACTTTTCAGCAATACATCCTTCTCCCTTTAGAAAACTAGCTGCACCTTAAAATAATAAAGTCAGGGCATTGTGTAAAATGCTACATTAAAAAAAATGCAGTAATTCTTACATTCACTTTGACTTTTGCATCACTGCAGATATATTGCTTGTCTTGTCAACTATTTCATTTATTAATATATGTGCATTTCTGCATTTCAAATGTGCAGTTGTATGAAGAGAGAGGATGTAGGGTTCTACCTCCAATACTTCAGTGATAACTTTTTCTTTTTATAAGCAACAATTTACTCTAGGATGGCAAACAACATAGAGCATTCATGTTACTACAAGAAGATAATTTTCACTGATAAGTTAATTGCCAGGATCACTCATTGTGGCTAAGGGCTTATCATTTTGCTTTAAGGTATGCTGTCTTTGTGCATGCATGCTATATGCCCAAGCTCTGTCCACACCATGCCCCTCAGTCCTGCAGGGTTTCCAGTCAGGGAAGGGAAAACGACCAGCTACCACTAAGGCATCATCAGGAAGCTCAGCTTGCAACTTTTCCTGCAATAATGAAAGCTAAAAACAAGAGAACAATGAAAAATGTAACACCAATGCATCAGAATGCAACTGCATCTTAACTATAAGCTATAAGACTGTTCCTCAATTATATGTTGTTGTTGATTATCTAAAATGCACTGCCTGGCAAAAGAAAAAAAAAAAGAAAAAGAAAAGTCACCACCTGAATAAAATAAAAAATAAAAACCAGGAAAAAAAAACATCTTGAATGATCGTGATCACTTAAACGTTTGGTGAAACTAGATTTAAAAAAAAAAGCACCAGTAGAACTCAGGATATGTTTATTAGTGAAAGTAAGAACATTTCCACGTGAATAATGTGAAGAAAACTTAAGGGATATGGGACTGAACAGCTGTGTAGCCATAAGAAAATCACTAATCAGTGAGGCAGTTGGAGAAAGAGGCTTCAATTTGCTAGAGAGGATAAAAATTCAACTGTAGAGCAATGGAAGGTCACGTGGTCTGAGTTCAGATTTACACTGTTCCAGAGCGATGGCAGCATTAGGGTAAGAAGAGAGGCAGATGAAGTGATGCTGCCATCATGCCTAGTACCAACTATACAAGCCTGTGGGGGCAGTCTATGATCTGGGGTTGCTGCAGTTGGTCAGGTCTAGGTTCAGCAACATGATGAGCCCAAAGAATGAGGTCAGCTGTTACCTCAATATGCTGAATAAGCAGGTTTATCAATTAATGGATTTTCCTTCCCTGATGGCAAAGGCACATTTCAAGATGACAATGCCAGAATTCATCAGGCTCACATTGTAAAAGAGGGGTTCAGGGAGCACAAGACATCATTTTCACACATGGATTGACCACCACAATCCAGACCTGAACTCCACTGAGAATCTCTGTGATGTGTTGGAGAAGGCTTTACACAGTCGTCAGACTCTCCCATCATCAATACAAGATCTTGGTGGAAAATGAATGTAACTCTGGATGGAAATAAATCTTGTGACATTGCAGAAGCTTACTGAAACAATGCCACAGTAAATGCGTGTTCTAATCAAGCTCAAGGCGGTCCAATAAAATATTAAGTGTGTGACCTTTTGTGTAGGTGGAAACCCTTTTTCTTGTTTGTTTTAAGGTAGGTAGTGTATAATATCATGTCACAAGTTAATAGTTGTAATTTTAACAAGTTACAACCAGCTGGCTTAAACAGCTTCACAAATATTTTATCGGAAAGTTTGCATTTAAAATTCTTGGAGCAGGAGAAAATTTAGGTTCACGATCAGTGTGAAGCAACTTAAATGTTTTTAAAGTTATTGCAACAAATAAACATATAAAGGACATTCAGTTTAAAGACAGAGATATGAGTTTCTATAATGTCTACAAGGGATGCACCACTAATGTCACAGTTCACGGCTATATATTCATTATGTATTTAATATTACTCAATATTATTAATAGTATTATTCGACATTACTCACCACACTGGGAGCCAAAAACACCGTGATATTCTTACATTTTGACAAGTCAACCTGTGATGAGATACAAATGAAAATGTAAATAAATCAGAACCGCCAAGCTTTGAAAGATTACAAGTAAAACTTAGGCAATGTTGATTTTGAATATATAAATGTTCTCAGTGAGAATATACAAGTAGAATAGCATTTATATAATAAGGAAAAGCTTGTGAAGATATTTACAAAATACGCAGGCTGGGTTAGTTCACAGCAGCATGATACAAAAAAAAGCTTTTAAACTTATGTAAAAATTTAATCAAGAGGTAGAAGATATGAATGTCATTTTTCCAGCCTTTATTTTCTGTGACTGGGCCCATTTCTACCTTCTATGATTATTTTGTTGCTGCCATCTATATGTGATGAAGGGTTTAACAATTCTGACAGCTTAGATGGTGTTACAAATGCTAAACCAAAAGTAAAAAAAAATGTAAAACCTTCCAAAGATCTTCTCGTCGGTATGACACTGTGCCATGGTGACCTGCTCTCCAGGCGTGAAACCGGGCTAGGTGAACAAGCCAGGGGTTGAGCTCATAACCAACAGCAGGTCTGAAACCATGCCTATGGGCTTCCAAGACCTTAAAGATGAAGAGAGACAACGAGTGAGACTTGTTACTAATAAGTGCTAAAAACAAACAAAAAATAAACAAACTAAAATGAAATAAAAATATTTTGCTCATACTTACAATACGGCCATCACCAGATCCCAAATCCACAAGAGCCCCACTTCGATCTCTCATCAACGTCATCACATTTTGCACTTGAGCTCTGCTGGCAGGAATGTAGGGAACCTAGAGAAAATTTTAAAGAACTAATAAGAAAAGGAGAGATGCGCCTCAAGCCTTTCACATGTATACAGATATTTCTGAGTAATTTCAGACATTACCTGAAGCCTCAAAGGGACCTTACGAAAGCCTGGCTGAAGAATTCCCGCCCACATAGCATATACAGCCAGTCCAGTGCCAACACCTATCTGAGCAACACCCCAAGCTCCGAAGTCCCTGGACCTGAGTTCAGCGAAGACCTCATCTGGTGTGTCATCGTCCATTTCATGTGCAGTGTGGGGTCTAGGATGATCCAAATTTAGTAAAATATATATCCACTAAAACAGACTGAAAATATTGTGAAATTAATGTTATATAATAATCTATTCAGAGAAAGAGGGGACTGGTTTGTCTGCCTCCATACATGTGCACAAATGTAAATCTGTCCAGTTTTTAATCCTTTTTCTTTTCAATTTGCTCCCTTCTACACTCATTACAATGTTACAAACACATCTTTGGGACACACGTGGGTTCTAAACGCATTTTCACAAATGTTTATGAAAGTTAGTCATTTGTAAAAGAACAAATAAATATTTTTATATTTTATGTCAAACATATATTTTGTACAGAACTGCTATAATTTTGTGAGTTTATTTCTAACTTTTTACAGGATTGCAATGCTGTAACTGGTCTTTTGCCATGCCTTTCTAATATCAAAAATTTCCTCTTGAGAGAAATATAGGATTATTTTATTATTTTCTTTTCTTAATTGGACGAAGATACAGTCGATAAGTGATTGACGGGTTTAACAGTTAAACATGACAGTGTAGTACTTTAGGTTTTATTACACGAGATATTTGACAGATTTATTAATCAGGTACAAAAGATATATTACAATTATTGGGAATCCTTTCATCTAAAAACTACTTCGATTTATACCTCACATAAACGACATTTCGAGCTTTTCTGATGTTAGTACAAACAGGCAGGTGGCTAAGTTCTTACTTTATATCCAGCAATGTGGTTGCACGGAGATTAAAAAAAAACAAAGAGAGAAAAAAAAAACACCCTCACACAACCACAAAAGTTATTTTTTCACGAAGCATCATACTTCTGAAGCAAAAGAAAATAAACGTTTTATAATGTAACGATCAATGTGACGAAAATTGACCTATAGGAGAAAAGGCGGACATATTTGCGGGTAGAGCCGGTTCATCTGCGAAATATTCCGTGTAACTGAATGCTAACTAACAGTTCCGGAAAAACGACGCATGTTTTACTGTGGAGTTGAGTTCCGACCTAAATGGAAAAAACCTACAAAAATATTTGACAAAATAGCCTATACATCTGTAAATCAAAAGGTAGTTTCAGTACTATCAAAGATGAGGTCTGAAAGGCTTTGGGCTAAATACTATGCTATCGAAAAAAACAAAAAACAAAACAACAAAAAAAACTTTTCTGATCATAACACCTTTATTTGAAATGGTTAACAAACAACATTTAACTATCTCCTCAAAACAAGACAGTTTTAATAAACAAAATTAAATTGATTTTTTTTTAAAAAGGGACATAGCATGTTTTGAAGCAATGTAGAAAAAGAGCAGAGAAATTAGCATCAATATCAAAGTCCCCACTGAGGAAATAAAAGTAGTAACTCCTTTCTAGTCACTATCTGCATCATCACTGATAATCCCATGCAGGTTGGCCCATTGTGATATTTTTCTCCGTCCTCTGCGTGAATTGTTTTCCCGATCACTATCAGAGTCAGAGTCAGAGTTCAGAGCGTGCTGAAAAGCAGGTGATGGAGGGTCAAGTTGTTCCTGACTTGCAGAGGTTCCTCTGCGTTTAGGTCGACCTGAAACATTAATTATTCCAACATTACTGTTATAAATTCATATCAAATCTATGCTTTTTTAAGTATTTGTACTTACTATAGTAAAATTGTAATTACACTTTCCCTCTGGGATTAACAAAGGATTTTATCATTTAATTTATACAGTTCATGCACTAAAAATTTTGTATTAAAATAAACAGCCTCATTTAAATGTAAACTTACATGAAATTATAATTATATTTATTATTATTATTTATAATAATAAAAATTATGGTACTTTTATAGTGGAGCAAGTTAATCTTAAGTTAATTCTTTGTTTAAACCTTCAAAAGGGCCTGAAAAAGCTCTACATACTGACTACTCTCCTCCAGAAAAATGCTAAACCTCAAGTACACAGAAAACCAGATACCTTGTGTGGTGATGATGTTTCTGACATCAAGCTCAGCCACTTCCTGAGCTTCCTCTCTCTTCATGCGGACTTTTTTACATTTATCAACAGATGGATTACCTAAGTGAAAAAGCAATTATTATGCAACCCGTGCTAACAGTAACGTACATGGTGCAGTTATCTGTAACAAAAACTTTAGAAGTTGTGAAAACTAAACAGGTTTACTGGATCATAATTACATTGTCACTTTGTTAAATGTGCTGACAACACAGTTCTCCTGTCTCTGCTCTCCGGACACACACAACACCACAGCTCAGCTCTACAGTATTTTGTGGAGTGGTGTGAAAGCTCCTGCTTCAAGCTCATCATAAACATAACTAAGGAGATGATTTTGACCTTTTTGCCCAAAAAGAAAGAACCAACCAGGGCAGTTACCACTATGCTCTGGAGTCAACAAGGACATTTTCACCACATTCTATTACACTTTTTATTGAAAATGAAAAATCCTTGTCTTTCACCTACCAGCACTATTCTATCAAACTACAAACAGGAACCATCCGCTCAGTGTGTTTAAGGTCTGTTCAGCAGTTACTGAGCAGCCGTTAAGAACACTTACAGCTTTCTGTGACCGGTGGACTGTAAACCTGGCATGCAGGATTTTAGAGAACCCCTCCCATGTTTTGTTTCCAGAGTTTCAGTGGCTCCCCTCGGGACGCATTGTCCAGGTTGTAGGACACAAAGGAGGAATTCCACTGTCTTCCCTAAGGCTGTCTAGTTTCTGAACACCTCCTTAATATCTGAAGCACTTTAACCACCCTCAAGTCCTTTTAATGCTGCACCGTGAATGTAGTCTGCTTTCTCTGTTTGTTGCCTGTATGTATTTTTAACTTATTTATTAAGCTACTGTTATGCCTTTTTAAAGTTGCCCCCTGAATTGAATTTGAATTGAATCCTGGCAGTGGAAGTTAAATATTTTATATTTAATCTTGGTAAAATTATTTTTTTTCCTGATTATTTTAAATATTCATTCTACTTTTCCACCATTAAAAAGATTTGTGAAAACCTGCAAGTATTCCCACTGACCATGGACACCAAGATCTGCAAGCTCCTTCTTTAGAACGGCCACTTTGGAACGAACAGATCTGCAACCATCTAACAGCTTCTTGTAATTCCTCCTCACACCACAGAGAGCAATGTAGCGTTTGAGCCTTACGATAGCTTTGTCTTCATCCTGTTGGGTAAAGGACACAGAGAAGCTGTGAAAGAAAGACGCAACATTCATCCCTTATCTAATTTCCCTGTTTACAGATTCTTCTTTTCCAATCTTCTTGCACCTTTTATTCTCGCACCTTCTCTGTGAGCATGGATATAAACAGGTAAGGTGGCAGGTATTTAATGAAATGAGACATCTTTGGAGCCACAATTTTAGACAAATCTCAGCTAAATGGACACGTGACCCAGATGCATCATCAATCATTTTGTTGCAGCCTGCCATAGCATCTGTTATTAGAAAAAAATGTTAAAAAAAGTAAGCTTTACAACTTCCAAAGCTTGTTAATGATGAGATGCACTGTTAGGTCATTATACTGGCTTACCTGTGTTTAAAATAACTTTATTGCAAATTGATTTCAGGTCTCATGACCATAATAAATTAACAATAGACAAACAAACAAACAAACAAATAAATAAATAAATAAGCAACCCATAAACAACAACCTTCACATTATACACTTCTCTTTCAGCTTAATAAAAATCAACCATAAACTCACCTTCTGGCCTCTGGTGCTCTTATCTTCTCTGCCAGTTTTCTGTTTCTTTTTGTATTTAGGCTCATTTTTTGTCCGACTTTCTCCCTCGTCCTCCAAAGAAGGAAGTGATGACGAGTCAGAGTCATTATTGTCTTTTTCCGACCGGACTTTATCTGCTGCGAGAAACCAGTAGGACGCATGTGAGCCTATTAACAATCATGACTGTATAAGTGAATAACCAATTAGTTAAGTACAAAGTATGCATAGTCACCTTTTTCACTGTCAGAAGGCTCACTATCATTGATTTTGACATTCCTCGAGGACTTGCTACCTGCATCGCTTTCACTGTCCTTATCACTCTCTTGTGTTTGTTTTCCTCCACTTGTCTCGCAGCTTCTTGTCTTTCCTTTCTTTGGAGTGGATGCTTTCTTTTTCACCGTTTTCTTTGGGCTGTCATCACATTCACTCCCACTTTCTCTTTTTTCTGATTTGTCAGTTTCATCATCTGATGAGTCATCACTGGTCCCCTGATGTTTACTATTTGCAGGTCTCTTAAGCTGTGATTTTTTCACCTTTTCCTTTGTGACTTTAGATGGAAATTTAATCTGTTCTTCATCTTCACTCCCAGTTTTACCATCATCTGCGTCGCTTTCACTGTCCTTATCACTCTCTTG
>CM047976.1:19449436-19471285 GCA_026261665.1 Melanotaenia duboulayi
ATAACAGTGGTATGTGTTTTTATGTTTGGCTTTCCTGTTTCCTAAAAGAATCTATAAAGTATTTACTGCACTCCAGTGGTTAAAATAAAGAAATACAGCATCACCAGATATTTAATTTATTCTTCACTCCAAATTGTGATATGATTTTCACCATACAGAATAACTTATGAGTATCTGCTGAAATGCCTAAGTGAGTGGGTTTAATAAGGATTTTAACAGTTTGGGAGCAAATTCTAGTCCAATAAACACAATGAATAAATCATCATGACTACACGTTGTTACAGGGGGAAAAAAACACATCAGTACCACAACAGTTTAAAAAATATAGCTATAAAAGCAAAAAAATTTTTTTTTTACTATTTATTTATTATTTATTTTATTCATTATTTTCCTATTGTGATAAATCTCTCCATTGGAAATCTAAATATTTATTTATTTGAGTTTATTTATTTATTCATATTTTGTATCTGATATTATAGGCATGATTTGCATTATTTGTAAAATAAAGCACAATTCCACAAACTTAACAACATTTAACAGAGACTTTATTTTAAATTCAGCAAATGATTCGCTGGCTTCAAAAAGGTGTATTTATTAATAAAGCAAATAAATGCTACTGATGGGAAGAGAAGAATTAGGCCTACAAAGCAATAGTCTCCGAGATCCTTCATTTGGCACAGTGAATGATCCCACATTCACTGTTCAAACAATCGTTTATAAATAAATACATAATGCATCACAGCAAGCAGCCAGATTTGAAATTTTTCATCAACATAGTGCATACAACATCAAATTTATTAACAATGACAACTGTCAGTAACTATAATGATAACGGATAGATTGAGCATAAGCAATATAATTTACAATCAATTCATGCTCGAAGCGTAATGACATTCATGTCCTCACCTTTTCTTATACAGTGTGTGGTGTGACATTAGTGATGGTGATGACTGCAGAAACAGCAAAGAATAAAATAAACACTGCTTTTGTAAACACTAGTTCAACATCAGATGAAACATTTAGGGACATTAAATAATTTAACATATTTTGGCACTGAATTTTCATTATATGTATATAATGAAAAGATACAACCTCCCGCCAGCATGTATAAGTGTACATATATTTGAGGCCAATATACATATATTTATATATAATTAGGAATATATATATCAACCTCAGCCAATATTAAGTCAGATATTTACATTCAATTTGTGTAAATGTGTTGCACACTGTGTGAAAAAGTAAAAGAGAATAAAATGTCGGCTGGTTTTCAAAATGTTTTCTCATGACTGAAATAAAGCATTCTTCTTCTATACCATGACACTTTGCAAAACATACCAAGAGCCACTTCAGAAATTAAAGCGAAACATTCACCATGTACTATATATAGTAATGGCTGTAAATTTTGATTGTTACAAATAAAGTATTGCCATGCTTTCTACTGTTTTGGCCTCGTAATGACATGAAATAAATAAATCAGTTTCCCTTCAGACATTTTATGTCACCCGTTCTTCCCTCATACTAATTTTTTTCTCTTTGATGTCAATTTCTTACCCTTCATAAGGCACCAGTCCTGATGATACAGTAAGTTGGACCATTAAGTAGGACTCACATTTGGCACATCACTATATCAGTGCAATAAATCCAAATAAAGCACTTCCACAACTATAAACCAGATCTAAAGAGATGGTAAAACTCAAACATAATAAAAAAAAAATGAACGATAAATGGAGAGTGAGGCCGTTTTGTACAAAATAATTGGTTTTCCTCAAAAACTGAATCCTTCTGTGGTTTTCAACTCTCACCCAGACATTGTCTTCTTTAAATGGACACTTCATACTCCCGCGTATCCTGTGACCACAGCATAAAACAAAGGAACATGTTTATTCTTTGAAATGGCAGCAATCGGTTAAAACAAATAAGAAGTAAAAAAAAGAAACAAAGATTTTAACTAACACAAAGTAGAGTAGACAATTAAAATAATATCCTCATACTCACCCCAGCTTCATAAAGAGGGTTGTTGAAATCAGATTCGACTGTGATGGGACTGTAGGAGTGTGTGTGAGAAAGAGACTTCCAGAAGAGAGGTTTCCATTCTAGTCTGCAAATGCTGTGGTAAAAAAAAGTATAACCACTTACAGGAATTTTACAGGGTAAATAACATAAAAAGAAGTGTTTAATCCTTTATACTGAAGAAGAATAATCCAAATTAAACACTTACTTCGTATAGTACATGTAAATTCCTCCAATCAGAAGAATGACCAGGATGATTGGCAGGATTATTGCCAAAGCAATATTCTCACTCAGGATCTGGTGGGATGGCTCAAAAGACTCGGACACTGTAAAATAACAACAAAGCTTTCATCAGCTGAGAACAGTTATTGTCAACAATGCACGGTATGCAACTTTATAATTATGAAAGTGTCTTTTAAGAGCACTAAAGGTACTACAAGTAAAGCCAAAGCGAGGCTGATTTGATTTAAATCATGTGGTAGCTTTTAAAAACAAATCTATATTGTTTTATGAGCTTTAAAAAAAAGGAAAAAAAACATACCTTCTGATTTGTGATCATCCAAAAGCTCTTCATATGCCACTGTGTGAAATGAAATGACAAACATTATTAAAATCTTCAGTGCCTTACAACTAGATTTTTAATCAAACACAATATATATTCCAGCTGTGACAGTTGTGACACTGCTTGGGGACAGTATCTAAAAA
This sequence comes from Melanotaenia duboulayi, assembly GCA_026261665.1. Lineage (NCBI taxonomy): Eukaryota > Metazoa > Chordata > Actinopteri > Atheriniformes > Melanotaeniidae > Melanotaenia > Melanotaenia duboulayi. Next base: position 19,452,155 of record CM047976.1, read on the forward strand.
AGACGCTGATAAGAACGATGACCTTTACCTTTGCAAAAGGGAGGTGGGCTGTTCCACTGAGAAGGATGGCCGGGAACACACTTGATGATGACCTCTCCGATAAGTTCATAGCCCTCATAGCAGAAGAAGCGCAGACTTTCTCCAGCCTGGTAGCTGTGCTTGTACAATGTTTGGTAGCCATTGTCAGGGACCCCAGGGTTGGGGCATGGGTCATATTTTACTGTTCAGAACAAACAAAAACATGGTCACAAACCTGCAGTTAAATGTGAAAGAGCAGAATCCAGTGTCATAAACATGTAGAGCCAGCCGATGGCAGGAAAAGGGCCTTACAGACACACTTGGGGCTACGTTCACTCCATTTGGGAGTACCGGTATCTCGTCCATGGCAGGAGATTTGACTAGGACCCTCCAGCTGATAACCCTGGTTACAAGAGAAACGCACAACTGTGCCAACCGCAAAACCTGTTTCAGGACGCACAGAGCGCGCTCCGTTCACAACCTCTCCTGGATCAGGACACTGCTGGACTGTGGGGCAAAGTAGGACACAAGAAGATATATGAAGAACACAGACATGGATGGTTATTGAGTGTACTGTTAAAACATCAATATGAGATCCTCTCTGCATCATTATGTTGATGCTAATAACATTATTATTATTGTTCTTTTTACTTTTTATTTAACCTCTGTCAGACAGTAGACCAGCCCAGACTTGCTGAATGTAGTTTTTAAATAAAGGCAATAACAACCTTATCTAAACACTTCTAAATTTAACTAATTCATTTGATTAGTAACTCACTAATGTGCAAGAGACTCCACTAAATGCCTTCGAGCTAGTCAAGAAATACTTTATATTCTGTAAACAGTGCAGTTTATACTTTGCATCTGGAATTAATGGAAAACGTGTATGTTTAATTCTGAGAACTATCATCCTTTTAGTAAGAATCTGAATGATAAATGGAGGTGAAAAAAAAACTTAATATTAGTCCAATATTGAGCACAAACATCCTAATAAGAAACTGTGATACTAGTGTAATATAATCCAAGCTCAGACAAGCTTTATGTTGTCGGTGCAGCAAAATCCTCTGTCCAAGACAAATTTCATCCAAGGGTGACTAATAACGATACTTTGACCTTGACTGTTATTACTGTAAGAATCAACCAGGATCCTGCAGGAGTTGCTGCAGCAAGAGGGAAAACTAGCAAGATGACTTGAACACGCTACAAACAAGCTTTAAACGGATNTTTATGAGCGAGGATCCGACAGGAGTTGCTGCAGCAAGAGTGAAAACTAGCAAGATGACTCAAACACGCTACAAACAAGCTTTAAACGGATTAAAACGCTCTTTTCTGTATAAATGCAAAAGGAAATATTTAACTATTTGATCATTCTCTGTTCCCACTTTATCCTGTTCGCGAATTTAAGGGGTTGTAGCCTAAAAAATGTGACATTGGGGCAGAAGCAGTGTAGATCCTGGACAGGTTACCAGCCTGCCACAGGATCATTGAATGTAACATGCATCTTTGAACTGTAGGAAAAATGTGCAACCTACAAATTACGGCAGGGTAATATAAATAAACATATTCTCCCGCTTTGAAGTGGACAACTTTAGATAAGACTGCATCTGTTTCATGGTAGCAACGTTTTTCTTCAATATTTGTCTGAAGCTAAACTTTTTTTGGTCAGTTTTAACCTATTAGTCTCAAACAATAAACAGTGCCCAAGTTTAAAAATACAGACTTTCCTTTAAGTTTTCAAACTGTGTCAGACAGTGTGGCTCACCTTTAACACAAGTAGGTGGACTGCTGCTCCAGGACAGGTCCCACTGGCAGGTGATGATGTCTGATCCGCTGATGTCATATCCTGGTTGGCACTGGTAGGTCAGGACACTGCCTCTCACAGGAGAGGAGTGAGATGAACTAATCCAACCAAACTCAATTTGAGGGAGGGTGGGGCAGGTGTCATTAGGCTCCACCTCTGTAGAACGGAAAGAAAGCGACTCAGTAACAGCCATTAAAACAGCTCTACTTCAGATGTAGAAACACTTTTCTTTGTTTAATGAGATCTGTCTCCACCAACTCCATATTTTATGGAGCTGATTTGAGTGCACTTGCCATGATAATGAATAAGGAATCCTTGACTCAGGATGAAACTGGAGTCATCTGGATCGCTCTGAAACTGAATGGTGACCTCTGACCCCCCGGACACAACCTGGAAACGCTCTCTGGACCCCAGGTACTGGCCGATCACGTGCGATGTGAGATCACGGCCGTCAAAAACTGTCAGCACATCGGTGTGGCGGATATTTAGACTATGGAGGAAGAACAAACATAAAAAGATGAGTGATTTTCACCCTAGAGACAGACAACCTATCTGCCCACCTGATGCATTATTTTAGTCAGTGTCCATTGGAGACAGAAGAGAAGAAAAGACAGGAGAGGTAGCAGAATATGGAATCCTACAAGATTTTATCTCGTCTTCTCTGCCACTGACAGATTTGCAGATTCAATCAGAAAAACTGTAGAATTGTAGATGCATGTGTGTATTAGGTTGTCATGTTCAGATTTGCTGCAAACATTTGGTATACAGGATGATGGATTTCACAGTATGATGAGATTATTTCACACAATGAATAATGAGAAGCTAATCTTTGTGCTGAGCATACTGACACTCCAGTTAAAAGATTTAAGACACCTTTCTGCATTTATTTGGCTATAGCATCTTGAAACTGTTTTGAATGAAATGTACTAATAAAAATGACCAAAATAGAAATAATACCCATTTTGTTATCATAATAAAAATCCAACCCACTACCTGGTTAATGACATTTTACCAATGTTTTACATAATCTCACAGAGAAACAAATAAACTGCACATAAATCATCCCATTATTACAAGTACTTACATCTGGACATCCAGTTCAATGCGTTTCTCCTCATTACCATGGATCTGCCATACACAATCTAGTCCCTTTGAGTAGCTCTGTGGCCAATCAGGCGACAGGATAGTTCCCGAGGGCTCGGTCAGCTCCCCTCCACACAGAGCTTGCAGAGCAGAGGAGAGAAAATGATGTGAGGATGCGCACTGGGACACGTTAGATGAGGAAATTATGGGTGACAAAATAATTACAGAAACAAAGAAAACAGATGGACGGAAAAAAAAAATAATAAGAGATGATTACAGAACTCAAAATGTAAGCAACTCTTAGCTCATTTGACATCTATCAGTTAATAAATCGTTAACCAAGAGTAAATGAAATCATATTATTTCACAATTATTCCAGCAATAAAATAGAAAATAGGGTAATCACCAGCTCTTCTCTAAATCAGACCTCGAAATTAATAGCTGAAAATCCAATTTGGTGATGTGTTTTTGGACAATTACTGAGCTGATGACTGAATATATTAAATTTATACCAAAGTTTGTCAAACATATTTCATTGACAGCAGGGATATAAGCCCAACAAGCAGCTTAGAAACAGCTGGGCTGTGAGAGCAACTATATTTAGGAGAGATCAATAAAATATTACCAGTCACAGATACAAGTTCTCACAAACACCAGTAGATCTATCATTTTGAGAGCAGTACAGATTTTTCCACTTTGAGGCAGAAAGCCTGCCAGCATGCATGGATGCTCAAGCACTGAATCCACACACATCCCAGCCTCCCTAAATCACTACAGATAAGAGCCGCTTCTCCATTTCTGCAAGCAAAAATACAACACAGCATATGGCTTTCAGTGCCAATCTGTCACGTTAATGCTTGGTGGAAACTGTACCACCTGTGTTTGCATGCATATCCTGACCCTGTGCAAAGCCAGTTTTATTATCAGTCACAGTCTCTTACTGCTCTCAGTTCTCACGGCGTGCCAGCAGATCAGCAGATGACACAGCCAATGTGGCTACAGCATCTTGAAGCTTCACATTCGCATCTCAGCTAAATTTATTTTGAATATTCATTAACAGAAACACTTTCCTTTTATGCAAAACACTTGTAAAACACCATGTGCTATATAAATGTGAAGTAGTTACAGATTTAGCTTGAACCAAGAAACAAAACCCAGAAAAAAAAATACAAAAACTAAGAAAATTTATTGATCTGAAAAAGAAAAATGAAGAAACATTTATATTTCATAAACACAGATTTATATTAAGGATTTTTTTTCACTGTATTTGAAATGCAACCAAAGCTCCACCTGAAAGCTCACCTTTGCACACCGGCTCGCTGTCGTTCCAGTGGGGGTTACTGGCGTCGACGCACTCGATAGTTGCTGAGCCCTGCTCCATGACAAAGCCTGGAGAACAGGTGAAGGTAACAGTGGTGCCCAGCTGATATGTGATGTCGCTGCTGCTGAAATTCCCATGAGGCATGTAAGGTTCCCAGCAGTGCTCGTCATCAAAAGCTTTAAACGAACAGAAAAAAGTGAAAGAATTAAATGACCTCATAAACTCTTATCCTTTGTAGATATTCTGTTTGATAAACTATGTTTATTTAGAATTTATTAAAATGAGAAAGAAGTAGATTTATCATTTACAATGACCCACAATCTCCCTCTAGGATAGAAAAAACTTCAATGTGAAACACTAAAAACCCTTAGCTGTGAGCAGCAAAGTCTAATTTCTGTAATGAATCATAACTAGTTTTTTTCTCAGGCAGAAAGCTGACCCAGGTACTGTCTTGTACACAATAATGAGGTTAGATGGATGGAAAGCTCTGCTGCTGCCTTTTTATTTTGCTGAATGTGAAAAAGACCTCAAGTGAGAAAAAGGATGCAGACAAGTGTCTGAAGACTCCAGCTCACCCTCATATCGCAGCGCCAGCAGCAGAGGAATGGAGGAAGAATCAGCTGTGAGCTCCAGGTACAATGTGGAGCTCTCACTCAGCAGCCCACGTTCCGGGACATCGTCTAAATCTGAGTCAAAGAGCGGCGAGGACAGGGAACTGTTTCCACTTCGCACAATTAACCTGAAAAGGCCAAACCATAAAGATACGTCATGGTAACCTTGAAAAGAAAAAAAAAGGTCTGAATAAGGAATGGTTGTGGAAAGCAGATGGGAAGCAGTTATTAAAAATTCATCTGGGAAAACATGTGGGCCTGAGGTGTGGAATAAAACCTTTTAGTTATGTTTAAGTATTAAGCTGCTGTTATCTGGCACTAATGTCTAATCAAGAGAAAAAGGTTGACAGTCTAATGAGCCTATTGGAGAGAAGTTTTAATATTAACAGTAATATTGTAGCCAGGGTTTTCAGAGGAAAAACACCAAGTGGAATAAAGGGAGAAAATAATCATTTGTAAACAATAAAAGTCTTTATTGTAAAACTTTCTTTGTGAATCTGCTAGTTTCACCCAAGGGGAATTTTGTAATAAATTAGTTTGATAATCTGAACAATAAGTGATGGTAGGAGGTAAGATTCCACTCTAATTCTACAAAGCCTGAATATCTGCAAAAGAAGCAAATGTTTATGGACATATTACAAAACTAAATATCATTCAAATGCTGCTACAAAATGGGGAAAAAAAAAAAACTCAACTCCGGAAATTTAAGCTGTCCTTAAAGGTCTTAAAAATTTACGTACAGTGGTAAATTTGCAAACTGGACGTAGCTGAACACCCGCCTATTTTTAAGTGTACCACAGAAGTTAAACAGCAGGACAAAGCACAGCATCCTCTTTTAAAATGAACATATGCGCCCGGTGGCTGTGCTCCCATCAATGTCATACGTTCTGGAGCTGATGAATAGCTGGTTCTACAACTGAATAGTGATTAAAGAAAAAAGGAAAAGCTGGTTATTTGTGACTTTTTGACCAGTGGAAAAGTGGCTCAAGAGAAAGTTTAACAGCCACTATGACTGCAGAAGTCATGCCAGACCTCTGAAGTCAGTGTTTTTCCCCCCTTTTTGTACAATAGTGGAGCATTAAATAGATAAATCGTTTTACATGTGAAAACATACTAAATAAAAGGTTCAGGTATGCAGATTATCCTGTGACACGCAAACATAAAACACAAACTTACTTATCATCATCTTCATCCAGTGCAATCCTCTCAAAGTGTAAGTGGAGTCTGTGTCCCTCTTTGGCTTCTATTAACCAATGGCAGCTCAGATTATTTCCATTACTGTGGTTGCTGACAGATGGAGGGGGTGGTGACAGGATCCGTCCCACAGTGGCATTACGAATCCACCCTCCACAAGACACAACTGAAACAAACAAAAAAGAGTATTAAAAAAATCCAGCCTATTATTTTCCATGGTCTGCCACTTTACCACTGTTATTATTACAGACTAAATGGTATTGATGCATTTAATACAAATCTAAATAATCCACGAACCAACACACTGAGGCACAGGAGTGCTCCAGCGTGGCTGAGTTGTGTTGACACATGTTGCCACCTCATGACCTCGAATCTGGAAACCAGGATCACAGTGGAAGTGTGCTTGCCCTCCAGGATGAATGTCCGTCACTGTCACTCCGCCACCTTCAGGCGACTTGGGGAATGGGCAGGACAGCAGAAAGGCTGGGGATGAGGGTAGAGGGAGATACGAAGTTTAGATAAAAGATCAAATTAAATATTTTTCTCCTCACTGAATTTAATCAGCAAGGTAAAGCTTTGTTTTTGACCAACTGTAAAGATTTGGGCCTAAGTTGTGAGTAAAGTTATCTAAGGTGTCACACAGGTAGAGTTAANGTTTGGGCCTAAGTTGTGAGTAAAGACGCTATCTAAGGTGTCACACAGGTAGAGTTAACCCACCTTGATAGTGGAGGCTGAACGTGCCATGATTGGACTGTCGGAGACTGCGATAATAAATGTAGACCTGATTGGTGGTGCTGCGGATCACCTGGCCCTCTTTCATCAGGGTCTCATTGGCTAACAGCTCTGGTGTTGAACCTCCATGACCCATTACCATCAGAGACTCTTCCTTTGAGAGATTAGTCTTCCTCACCTTGAGGTTAAAAAAGAGAGAATGAACATGGTCTATCCATAATAAATAAACTCGCCTGGTAATTCAGTGACTCATGAAAAAACATCCATCTGACACTGATTTATAGCCTGAGCTGAATCACTGTGTTGTGTTACAGTCCTTTGCAGACACAGCACCCTTAAGCTGAACATAAACAGAAAGTGTGCTATGGATGAAAAGGTCTTGATTTAATCATAAACACACATTATATCTCACCATCTTCTATCACAAACAAAATCAAACAACGTCAAATTATTCTACAGTGGAAAAAACTTAGATCTGAAAATATTTATGTTTACTTATTCATAATTCATATCACCTGAATTTCCACACCATAACCTGGATACACAGTAATGCTGTAGGTGCACTCCAGAGGGGAAAACGAAGATGATGATGCTGGATCTGGTGACTCAACAACATCCTCCATTGCTGACAGAGTGGCATTGCATTGTACTGTTGAAACAGGAAAATGATAGCAGAAATAAAAACGTGTGCATGTGCACATGAATGTTTTTAAAGCAAAGGAAAGTTCTTTGCTTGAGGGCATCTTGGCAGAACTATAATTAAAAGAGATAATCTGTTTGTTTGTTAACGGATTTTTCCACAACTAGGGTTGTTGGGCACACTGCTACCATGTGCGGTATGTAGCCCGCAGGGAACTTGCATATATGCATGTTGCAGTGGACACATGGTTCATTCTTGTTACACAGGAAAATACAAGAGGGTTAGGAAGAGTACAGAATGAATTAAAATATAAAGAATTAACATAATTAATTTCTCTTAAAAAATTCCAAGACTAAATAGCACAGAAAGAACCAGACGAGTCACAATAATACTGCATTCCAATAACCTGCTTCATGGATAAGAATTAGACAGCAAACATACGCTAAAACTCAAAAGTATTAACACACATACTCATTTAAATTTAATGGGTAGGTGTGTCCAAACTTTTGGCTGGTACTGTATGAGAGGAATTAAGATGTGTCTCAACATCTTTTATCAAACTGTGTCAAAGAGTCTCTTCTTTAGATTCTCATCATAATCTACAGTGATAAGGCTCAACAAATAATTTTAATGCAGGCAGAAGTCTGCAGATTTTTTTAAAAGTTACTGGGTGGTTGATAATAAGTTTTACTAGTTGAAAAATAAAATATAGAATTTTAGTTAAAATGAGTCCTCTTATTTGCAGAAAACCCCCCAAACAAAAGTTCCTCATACCTTACGGTATAACTATTTTACAAAATTATATAATATATAATCATAATGTTATGAAATCAGTAAACAGGCTGTATTGACTCATAAAGAACAGAATGGAAATGTTGGGAAGCAACATGTTTTTCTTCACTACTCAGAGCTGAAATATTGAAACAAGAAGTGCTGATATTACTCTAAGTAAGATCAAAACCTATAAGATAACATTAAACTAACAAAAATAGTAATATGAAGTTTTTACTCCTGTTAAAAAAAAAGAAAAGAAAAATCCTTGTGGATTAATTAGCATCAGTTAGCGCCACTTCAGCAGTTTCTCTCCGTTTCCAGTTTTATTCTAGATGCTAAAATATTAATAAACTGCTTGTTGCAGTTATGTTACCATAGCTTAAAGTCATAATTGTGTCTTGGCAAGAAGGCAAGGAAGATAATTAAAAATAAAATAGTATATATAGGGTGTAACTTTTAAGGTAAAACCGTGTTGCCAAAATTCCTGAACCTGTTTGAGATATTTCCTGCAGCAATAACCAGTAAAAACACAATTACACTCCAGACAAACCAGATACCTCTCCTTGTCTCTTTCTCCCTCTCTATTACACACACACACACACACACACACACATGCACAAGCCTCACAGATCATTTGTCTTGCATGACATTTCTCTTCCCGCAACTGGTGTAAGTAAATCAGCTGACACCCCTCCTGTCCAGCACAATCACATTTACTTGATTCTCATTTGTAGCTGACGCTGTAAAGCTCAAATCCTCAGTCACTGAGAGCTGCACAGGCACCTGAGCCAATGGTAATGCTGTTATGTTGTCTCACTTAAGTGCATTTCTAAAAATCATTTGTACATGATACTTTCCATCATCTCATATTAGTGTGCTGGACATGATGCACCACATTGGCCGACTGATTTTTCAGAAGCAGGCAATGATGGTGTTATAAGTATTAACAGGATGACATTGTTTCATCTGATCTCTTTATCTTTGTAATTAACTTTTTCTATTTGTTGCATTATAGCTAAAAGTCATACCATATATTTTGATATTATTTTCAAGACTCTTAAAGGCTTTTTTTAATGGAACAATGTGAACAGAAAGAACACTAATGATAAGAGTGTCATTGCAACGGATATGCTACATTAACTAAATTGCTCCTTTCCCTTTGTATATATTTTACAACTCAGTTGTTCAAAACATCACAACAATGTTCTATTGCCTGGAACTAATATGGTCTTTATTCAATGTAATAGAATAAAAAAAAATTAAAATTGGATTAAATCATCATGATAGTTCACAGAATGAGCAATGCAAGCTACACTGTGTGACCCTTATCATCATCTGAGTCCATTTAAGATTTATCACTGATAAATCTAGCTGCAATCAGCACACAATTCCAGCTAAGTTAACCAGTTGGTTTTCTTGCTTTGGGTAACTGAGGAACGTTACTCAAAGCAGAGAGAAGGCAACAGGTGGTTTCACTGATGACACCAAGCAGGAAAGCTGGAGTCCACCTCATTTTCTTCCTGCAAAGATCTAAGACATGAACCATAAAATACAGAAAAGAAGCATGCCTGTATGTACATACCATCAATGTCAAACATACAGAAAAGCTACATTTTTAGCTGTCAGTTAAAAGTACAAATTTACATAAACATAAATACTAACTCAAGATTTATTAAGCCTTACTGTATAAAAATCCTTCATGAGTAATTTTACAGTCACATTTTCAAGTTTAGCCTTGAATATTTTATGACACATTGATGTTACCTTGCGTGTTAAGATCCTCTTGTAATCTTCTCTTCAAAGAAATTTTAAGAAGAGAAACTTGCTGAAGTTGTGATCGGAAGAAATGCGATTCAGTGGGATTCTGTAGCTGCTGTAGGCATCACTAAAATCTGTGCTTCTATTTAATCAGAACCAAATCCATAAATAACAGACTCCCAGGAACCAGGTGGCGGAATGTATTACCTGGCATGTGCATTGTGGTTATGGTGGTTGTGGTAATCAGAGTGGTGGTTGTCTCCTCTTCCATGGGCAGTGAGGACATGGGATTCCTCAAGCCCGCTTGACCAGCAGCCAAAGAGGAAGTTAAAGCTGTGGTGAGCAGCCCTGGTGATATGGCTGTCGCTGTTGACTCAGTCTGCCCAAGTCCAGGCACAGCCTGTGTCGGATTGGTGGTGGTACCTGCAAAATCCAGAGACTTCCAGTCAGTGGAATTTCCAACAAGCAATAATCCACATTTTAATGTAACTGCATTCCTTAAAGGCCCGAGTTAGTGTACCTGTATCTGGAGAAGCCTGTCCTAAGTATTCCTTACTCTGCAGGGCAGCATGGATTAAGTCACCCAGGGGATATGAGTCTGGGGATGGTGTCGGTGGTGTATCAGGCTCAGGAGTCATAAAGCTCATACCTGAAATAGTCATGACTAATTAAGGTTTCTTTTATGTGCAGGAAGCTAAAACAGGCTGATCAAGGACAGCGCAGCAAGCAAAAAGCACAGAAGCTACACTTCAAAATGTGTTATTGCAGTATTGTAGTAATATTGCACTGCTTGAATAATGCCACGTTTGTTGTTGTGGTAGCACAATAACTGTGCATGCAGAAAACATACACAGAGTGAAAGAAAATTACCTGAAACTACGTGGATCATGCTGACAGACAGCATCACAGCAAGGTGTGCAAACCCCATGGTTTTGGATGAAACTGAAGGACCTGAGAAGGTTAAAGTGAGCAGAGCAGTTAGCAAATGTTATGTGGTCGTGTAAACACACAATCACAACAAATTTTATTCTACAACGTTGCTAATCAATAGCTCATAATGAATGCAAAATGCACGGGAATGCAGGAATGGTAATGGATAGATTAGTCACGGCAAATGCTGCCGCGGTTAAGGCTGACTATATTTACATCACACGGCCCACAATGACTCCAATCAGATCATCTCGACGTGATACTGTAAACAGATCCGCTCTGTCAATTTAGATCACATATCTTTGTTTGATTTAATTTAAAAGCACATATGATTAAATGAGGGTTTGGTATAATAATAATAAAAAAAAAGATCGGGTAGGCCCTAAACATAACAGACGGGAGACTTTAAGGTGAAACATTCAGATTTCCTCCGCTGCATTTTCCCACCAAAATCTGCAACAACGTGCAGAAAATGCGCTATTCCCAAATTCAGCACAGGAGCCTAAACGGTCTCCGCAGGTAGGACTCCAAACCTCATTCTTTCCCCAGTCTAGTTTATGGTAACGTGTCTAAAAGCACCTCTGCTCTTATTCGAGGCGTTTCCTCGGTGAAAATGACAGCCTGGTGTGTGACAAAATGATGGGGGCTATACAAGGCAGCATCACTCGCACCTCCCCCGGCCCTCTTTGTGCGGAGGACGATTCTTGACATCCATCATCACCGCTGTTAGACCGACAATCGTCTCAGCAACAATGAAAACCACCAGCTGCTTACCTGCCCTCCAGACTGCGTGCACTGTCTTTATCTTGGCGGGTATCCTGTTACTTTGGGCCGAAAACACGGCGGGGTTTGTGCTGGTGAGGTGCCCCTAGCTGTGGTTACCGTGTGGTTGACGCATTCGGCTATGATGTGAGGGCATTTGTGTCGAGGCGGCAGGTGCGCCCTAGCGGTCGGACGCTGTAACTGCAGCGGCAGATCTCCACATCTCGTCTGTAAGCGCTGGAGGAGCTTTCCACCACCACGGTGCTGAAGTGCGTCCGACTCAGCGCGTCACAGTGTATCAAGGTATTCTGACAACAGAAGCGAGGTGCGGCATGCAGTGGGTAAATGTATTTGTTTATTCAAAGGCCTGCATGTGCCATAATATGCATGGCAAACATCCCATGTCAGGGTTCCCTGGAATGGTGGATGTTTGAGCTAACATGGGCAGTAAACATGAGCCAGCTGAGCTGCCTGGTGCAGAGCAAAAACAAAATGTATGCTGAAGCTGCTGCAAGAAGACCGTCCACAATTCGTCAATCACTCAAAAGGCTTGTCCAATGGTGTTTTCAGTGGACAGCGTCATCCATGTTAAGGCAACCACAAAACACATCTGCTGAAATAAGCCTATTAGGGAGTAGCACCCCCCCATTCAAAAACAGGCAAGCATGCATGCACATGAACAGGCACGCACATGAATGCTCGTGCACTCATGGCTTCTGTTTTTGTGTAACAATAGAAAACAAAATAATATCAACTATATAAAAAAGTAATTATAACACTATATGTAGGTAGGTTCAAAATTCATTTTAGCACCTATATTTCAGTGTAAAGTGATAAGAAACATTACAGTGACTTTGTGGATGTAAAAAACTGTCAGTAAAAACCTTACAGAAAACAAACTGAATTCAGTGCTTTAAAAGACAGAAATGAGACCCAAAGCTAGACAACAAATATAAAAACTACCTGTAACTGTAGATTATCAGCTGTTGTGGAATTTTATATACATCCATTACTAGTTTTGCTTAAAGAACAAGGGATCAGCATATATATGACACCATGCCACAGAAAGGCAACTCAGTTAAAGGGTCAGTGGCTCCGTGCTGGATAAGCATCCTCTACTGAATGTGCCATTAATTTCCTCCCAAGTGCATGATGGGAAAGTCCTTGGATCACACTGACTCTGAGAAAGATTACAGAAAAGGAAATAAAGTAATGACTTTCCTGTTTAGAATAAAGACAGTCCATGAATAGCTCTTAGCTGTTATATGTCCCTGTGCAGTCGGAAAGATGTTGTGTATAATGATAAAATGAATTTGAATGAAGTGAAATCAGATGCATTATTTGGTTCTGTGGGCATTGTCATAATCTTTCCATCTGTTCTTGTTCACATTTTTTTCCAGTGTTCCCCAAATTTATAGGATGCATTGGTCAATGAATACACTGCCTTTGCCTCAGTATGTTGAGCTGGGTGTCCATTCACTGAGCGGCCTTCTGTGGACTCTACTGCTTCTGTTCCTGTGGCACTGTTACCGGATTGGCTCCGACCTGCCAATCCCAGGCCATTCGCATGCTGGAAAACTCAAATCAAGCTTGAGGCGGTCCATGATTTCGCGAACTGGAAGCTGCATTGGAATGAAGTGCAGTGCACGATCCAAGATGTCCGGGAGTGATCAAATTAGCCCTTTTATCTCCATGGAAACAGTGGAGGATGAGGAACAGGGACAGGGCTACCTCACCCCAGTGCTGAGTCATGCCTTGTTCCCTGCCGAAGCATCCGCAGAAGCCAAAAAGCTGTACACAGCACTGCAAGAGTATGCGAAACGTTACAGTTGGGTGGGCATGGGTCGGATCCATAAAGGCCTCCGTGAGCAGGTAAGTGTTCTAACTTAGCCATCAGCTGAGGTTTACTATTGGCAGTTAATCGTGTGTGTACAAGTTTTTCAAAAAGGTTTTACACTGAATCTCATATGAGTATAACTACTAGTTTGAAAACAGCCAGTATATTTGTTAAAAGATGGATAAAAGTGAAGAAAATATNTTCATATGAGTATAACTACTGCCTTTATGGCATTCATAATCCAGTTTGAAACTAGCCAGTATATTTGATAAAAGATGGATAAAAGTGAAGAAAATATTGTCATTAAATAACCACTAATTTGTCATTGCTCCCACTTTAGGTCAGACTGAATGATCTCTCTGCAATACAGAAGCCTCATCTCTTCTTCTTACCAGATGTCCCAAGTGTTCCTTTTTTCCCCCGTGATGCTCATCGACATGATATTGAGGTCTTGGAAGCCAACTATTTAGTGATATTGGCTGAATTCCAGGCTGTATACCAGCGGGGCATCGATTCAAAATTAGGCTGGACTTCTCTAGGACCAAAGGTACTAAACAAGACCTTCAGGGTCACAATGAGAAAATGAAGTCACACCAGTTGAATGTATGTATGTTTGGATTTCTCAAAACCAAATATACATTACATTAGCAGTCTGCACTTATGTCTTCCAAAACGATTAGGCTCAGTCTCTACTTTAGAGATGATAACAGGTTCCATTAAACAATGAAGTAAGGCTTAAATTAGAATAGGTTAGTAAAAGCCAATTAATGTCACTCAATGGATTTATTGGTGTTCTTGGATGATTGAATTAAGCCCACTTGAGCAACACAAAGAAAATATGTTTTTAATATAACTGAAATAAATATTTCTACTTCAAGATAGATTAGAATCTTTGATAGGTGAAAAAAGTGGAATATCTGGATAAATAGATTTATCAGAAGTATGAATCATATGTGAGTCATGGTCTTTGCTTCTTTCAGGGCCAGGCAGTGTTTCCCTTGTACAGTGCAGGTGTCTGTGTGGCAGGAAACTGTCGCTCCTGTCCTTGCACCTACCGCACACTTCTTTCCCTGAGGACATTTATAAACAGCAACTCACTGGGTTCAGCAGGATTCTGGCTACTTGGGCCTGGTGCTACTTTGGGGAGCTCATATGGACCTACAAACACACGCCTACGTTGTCATCTTGGTATGTGAAATACTTACCTGTGTTGTGATTTCCCTGCTTGTACTATAGATACTTAAATATATATATATTTTTTAGTTCATGCAAACATAGTACAAAAAAAAGTGAGAGAAAAGTATTTCATGGACAAACAAGGTGAATACAAAAAAGTGTGTTGTGTATATCCTGCAACAAGGTGAATATGTCTCTACTCAGAGTCCAGATGGAAATATACTATATCCAAAAAACCAAAAAACCCATATTCTTAGTTGTCATAAGAATAATAATAATGGCAATAAACAATGAGAAATATACTGGAAATCAATAAGGCAGGATGGATGGCATCCACATTATCCAGGGCAAGGATGACCACCCCCTACTTTTTAATGTTTTTTCACTATTCTTTTATTAAAAGAACATGCCACAGGACCCCGGGTCATCCCCAGACCCAGCTGGGAGAGCTCCAACCCAGAACCCACACTTGAGGAGAGAGCCTGTTCATTAGGTGGATGCAATATTACGCCATTAACACACAGAGGTGTAATAATAATAATAATAATAATAACTAAAGACATGAGAACTGGATTCATATAGATATCAATAACCATTCCTGGATCAGTCATAGATTTAACCTTCCTACCAACCTCAATCAAGAAAGCTGATAGAAAACTACTGTAAAAACATAACAATCCTCTCAACTCTGACAGCATTGGTGGAAAGCAAATACAACCACAAAGTCACCACTAACACCATGTAGATATACATTAATCTGGCATAACTCAAAAGCTGAATTTTCAGCCACACAACAAACCCGTTTACTTTCCATCATGACAACACAAAGGAATCCCTCACCTCCATCACCTGTTTGAAAATAACCAGTTCATGTAATGAACACAGTAGTCCAGAAGTTTTGGTTGGATAGAGGACAGTTCCTTAACCAACAACTAAAATACATAACAACATAAAAAATAGGCAGAAACAATCCACTTTGGCTTTCCTCCTCCTTATTGAAAACATACCAAAAATAACTCATTTTAGAAAAATAGTAACTAAAACTCGGACATCACAATAACATAAGTTCTTCTACTTCTGGATAGATATTTGCAAAATAATTTTTCTGTTTAGTGCAACACAAATTTACAACTTATACAATAAAAAATATTCACAGGACTCGCATCAGTCAGATAAGATTGTTCCAGCTGTGTTATGCAGACCTGTTCACAATGCATCTCAGGTTGCACTGACAATTACTTCAACATCACTTGGACTTGCCAAGCTGTTTATTATTTCTGGTAGATAAATAACTCTTTTTTATTTTGAGCTGTAGAATCCCTCCTTTCTCCATCTCATATCATATTCTATTCTATTCTACAGTCATTTAGCAGACACTTTTATCCAAAGCGACTTACATTTAAGAGTAAGAACAACACAAGCATGAATTCAAACAAGATGGGACGTCATAATTAAGTGGTCAGACTGCTGTGAGTCCAGTTGGACCCTCATGCTGTAATGTAGTGCTAGAGGCAGGGCATATAATATATATTTTTTTGGACATTTTGTTTAAATACAATTATAAGATCACGATTTCATCAAACAACATCATATTGGGCATAAGTGCACACAGTATTTGGTTGAGCCAAAGAGCTGGACAAATCTTTCTAACTCATTCTGTTGAGTAGAAGAGTTAAGCTAAGTGCGGAAATGCTTCTTAAACAACAGAGTCTTTAGCTTGCTTTTAAAAGTGGATAAGGAACTATCATCATAGCAATCAAAAACCTTCAAAATAAACATAGAAATCTGCTTAAATCAACGTTCTTAAGTGCTGTTTCTATCCAAACCTTCATAAATATTTATTATCCTCTAAATCAAGTGTGAATTTTATGAAACCCAGCAGGACTTTAGTACATGTAATAACCACTGAATCTCTAAATGGACTTCTGTTCTCAAAGTTACATAATTTGTCAGAAACGCAGCAGCAAAAGGTTGAGGTTAATTTCTCTGTTGTTAATTTTGTATTGTGACCCATCTGCCTGTAATCCTCTCAGCTTCAAATTCAGATGGAGTTGAAGCTTATGTAGTTCTTTGTAAAAGGAAAATATTTAGACATATTTCAGCAGAGGCCAACAGAAGTTACCATTACTTTAATAGGTCTGCAGACTCCTCCCTTGTGTGAGCTGGTGGTGGGAGGGGAACCTCAGTGCTGGTCAGAGGGACACTGCCTCCTGGTAGATGACTCCTTCCTGCACACTGTTTCACACAAAGGTTAGTGAGACACCTATAGCTTTGAAAAAAGGATTTTTTTTATTGTAATTTGTGGTTTAAAGAACTCACTGCATGGTCTCTGCTCACATAAAACAGATAATTAAAAAAAATCTTACTCAGGAATTTCAGTTTTTGAGTTTTTTCCATATAAATGCAATTTCATTTATTTATTTTTTTCTTCAGCTAAAATTGTGTCTTCATCTGCTTTCAAAGGACCTCCAGAATCTGGACCCAGAGTCATTTTGAATGTGGACCTCTGGCATCCAAATGTGGCTGCCGCAGAAAGACAAGCTTTGGACTTCATGTTCACCCCCGACCTTTGAACTTGCTCCACATGACGGAAACATGCAGGGATGCCTTAACTTAGCCCTGCTTGACCTGGGTCATGCATCTCATTCCAGTCAACGAATCACTGTGTGAATACTCTGTCCCAAAGAATTACATAAGCCATTAGCCATGCATTCAAGTCGGTCCGAATGTCTGGCTAACACAAGAAATTGCCACAACGATGCAGTATGTTGCCATGAGACAGTTCTGTAAGCTAAAAAAAAATTGCCCACAAACTTTAAATTGAAAGCCTGTGTGTGCACATTGAGCTGAGAGGGTCTTAGCTATTGTAAATACCAGCATCCTCGTGCAAATAACTTCTCCTGTCCATGCATGATAAATATACCAGTTGGCCTGAGCAGCTGATGCATGTGTTCGTATTGCATGCCTTCTGAAAGCAAAACCCACCAGAGTGCTTGTGGCAGTCTTATTTTAACATGTGAGATTACCAGTGGTTTAACCAAAAAAACTGTGACAACATGAAAATGATATACGTGTAAATTTATTTTTGTTTCTGTCTAAATTAATGCCAAACATATTTTAACCTACATATACTGTGGTTTCTTTTCTCTTATAAAAGTTGTCATGCGAATGCTGGAATGTTTCTATTGTGAAATATATTTTACAATATTGTTTTCTTCATAAGTTTACTATTATTGCTGTGTTGTATGAAGAGGATTTGCAGAATTATTTGTCTGTGTATCTTTTTTTGAAAAGTTTTTGAATTCAAGTAAATAAATAAAGTACTCAGCCTGGTATTGACTTCACCTATAGATTTATTTTCAGCAAGAAGCAACAA
Source organism: Melanotaenia duboulayi (assembly GCA_026261665.1). Classification (NCBI taxonomy): domain Eukaryota; kingdom Metazoa; phylum Chordata; class Actinopteri; order Atheriniformes; family Melanotaeniidae; genus Melanotaenia; species Melanotaenia duboulayi. Next base: position 19,470,168 of record CM047976.1, read on the forward strand.
GAAGAAAAACAAAAATGTAAAAATAACAAGACAAGTTAATGAATAAATGAGCTGTCAGCCTCTTAAACTTGTATAAGGAAACACTGTTATCCAAAATTATTTAAAACAACTTTTTAACAGGACGTCTGAAATAGTAACTGTATCCTTTAGCATAAATGCAGCAGATTTATTCAAATTTTGTGCTGGAAATTCAGTCGTGCTGACGATCCTATAGGACCACTTTGTGGTACCTTNAAATGCAGCAGATTTATTCAGATTTTGTGCTGGAAATTCAGTCATGCTGATGATCCTATAGGACCACTTTGTGGTACCTTTTTCTCAACTGGTTGATGAGAATTAGTGTGGTGATTTTTTTCTTATCTGCCATCTGTTCATCTGAGGGTCCCATTGCTGAGGATTAGAGGGTCTGATCTAATCCACGCCAGCGTGACAGATTAGGCTTGAGATTGTTGACATGTGGGTATGTTTCATGCTGCATGATTCATTTGCCGATTTTCAGCGAGGCTGAAGTGTGTGAAATGTGAGGGAAGACAAAACATTTACTTGACACATACTCAAGCAAGAAGTCCTTCTTCCCATACCTGAATAAAATGGTCTAAATTTTTGTTCATTTTGACTCATAAAGTGTTAAAGCAACTTTTCATGCCATCAATTTCATTGGCGGATTTTAAACAATATTATGTTTTTCATTAAAAACCTAATATCAGACCAAAGCATTTATTTATAAAGGAAAAATAGCTATTTTTATTCTCAGTAGCTTTCATGGTGTTCTTTACATATAAATATGTTAAATGAGCAAAGTGGATGAGAAATAAATCCATCATTACCACGGCTAATCTGTCATTTAAAAATAACATGGGATCACTCATATTTGAAGTGGGATTAATGTGCTTCGTATAAGCTTTCAATCAGTTTCAGTTTATATTTGGTGAGAGGTTTTGACCTGAACCAAGAATGCATCTGAATGCACATAGTTCATAAAATGACAAATGAAAACATAGTAAGCTATATCCCAGCACTGTGTACACTGAGTATCTACTTTTAACTTATACTTTATAGGTTAATGATACATTATATACATATATATATAAGTTTATAAGTTAATGATACATTTTCTA